>JADWQK010000413.1:600000-1115091 GCA_017933935.1 Sesamia nonagrioides | reverse complement strand
AAGAGGGGGGGGGTAAGATGAAGAGGGGGGGAATTGGGGTAGTAGAGGTTTCCCGTGGGCTATGGCTGTGTCTCGGGAGGACCAAGACTATGAGCCCAAACACGGGTGGACTGGGACAAAGGGTTTAGGAGTTCCCTCAGGACTTACCCCGGCGCTGATGGTGGATGAGGGCGGAGTCTTTGGTGAATCCTCGGCCGGCTCCGGAGTCTCCACGTCGGGCTGGGATGACGGCGAAAAACACGTGGTGGACAGATGTTTGGTTATGAACACGCGGTCTGTGAGGTTATGTCCGCGTGTTTTGGTAGATGTTGTATCCCTTATAAGTCTGTGGGATCTTCACCGATTTTGAAGATTTTTACGCCGCCGGATCCGCCGTGGTGTCCTCTTGCCGGACAATTGGAGGAGACGCTCTCCGCCGCTCCTGCGCCGAGATATTCCACTCCAAACTTGAAGGTGGACTGCTCCTGAACCGCTTGATGGACAGACTTGCCCACACTTTCCCCGGTGCACAGACACTTCCTTAACCCGGTGAATCACTTTGTTCGCCACTTGCTCAACGCGTACTATTTTTAGAATTTTTTTTTTCCGCGGAGCCGATGTTATATGTGGGTTGTTCGACCGGTTACTGAGGTTAGGTTAGGTTAGGTTAGGTTAGGTTAGGCTAATACCCTCCCTGGGAGGGGCAACTGAGGGCCCGCCTTTTTAGGCGGGTTTCGCCGGCGGGGGAGAGGTAGCTCAGGCTGCGCTAGTTTCCCACTCCCCCGCCACTATGGCGATGCCGGAGTGCCGCTGTGGGTTTAGTGGGTATTCCCAGCTACGGCTGGGCGAGTCTCACACACGCCCTTCGGGGTAAGGCAAATGCATTCCACAGCGTAAACAAAAAAAAAAAAAAAAAAAAAAAAAAGGTTAGGTTAGGTTAGGTTAAACCTCGGGACCTTCAGCGTGCTTCGCGTCGGGAGTTCCCGAAACCTTGGCGGAAGCGCCAATTGTGCCTCCTTCGGAAGGAGGCGGGACGGCTGGCGGACTTCGGCATACCGGGCCCATCGTCTTGCTTCTTGACGAGGCCGAAAGATGTTTGAGGGGATTATCGCCGGCCGTCTCAAAGCGGCATCTGCGGAGCGGATCGGGATTCCGTCGGACGCCCAGTTCGGATTTCGAGCTGGTCGTTCGATTAGTGGACGCCCTGCCCGCTCCAAAGGGCCAGGTGACAGAGGCGGTGAGGGGGGATGGAGTGGCTGTGTCATTCGACATTACAACGCCTTCAATTCCATCCCCCACTCCACCATCATGGAAGCGCTCCGGTTCCACGGAGTGCCCCTGTACTTGCGGGGCCTCCTGGCCAGCTACTTGGAGGACCGTGCCGTCCTCCTCGTAGATGGGGCTGGCCAGCTCCGGCGATACGCTGTCGGAGCCGGCGTTCCACAGGGGTCCGTTCTAGGGCCTCTTCTGTGGAACGTCGGTTACGACTGGCTCCTGCGGGGAACCCTCCTTCGAGGTACGAGTGTCATCTGCTTCGCGGATGACACTCTCCTCACTTCCCGCGGGAGCACCTTCCGAGAGGCAGCCAGTTTGGCATCGGCGGGCGGATCCTTAGTGGCCGGAAGGATCCGCCGCCTGGGCTTGAGGGTGGCGCTGCATAAAACGGAGGCCGTGTTCTTCCACGGCCCCCGGCAACGCCCCCCACATGACGCCCACATTTTTTTGGAGGGCGTCAGGGTCGGGGTCGAGGCCCAGATGAAGTATCTGGGCCTCACGTTGGACAGCAGGTGGCGCTTCGGCCCGCTTTTTAGCGGGCTGTCGACGCGCCTGCTGAAAGCTGCGGACGCCCTCTCATGACTCATGCCTCACATGGGAGGGCCAAGCATGCAGTGCCGGCGTCTATACGCCGGCATACTGCGGAGCATGGCCCTTTATGGGGCCCCTATTTGGGCGGACTCCCTTCATAGGAGGGAGAATGCAACCGCTCTTTGGGCGCCCCAAAGGGCCATAGCCCAGCGGGCAGCGCGGGCCTACCGCACAGTAGGCTTCGCTTCGGCATGCGCTCTGGCGGGCACCCCGCCTTGGGAGCTCGAGGCGTGGGTGCTCGCCAGAGTGTACGAGTGGACGGCGGGGCGCAGGGCGCTGGGCGAGCGTCCGGCCCCAGAATTGAGGGAGGCCGTCCGGCGGGAGGCGAGAGTCGCTCTTGTCCAGGAGTGGACGCAGGACCTCGCCTCCGTTTCGGCCGCCGTACCCTGACGCCATCGGGCCGGTCCTGGAGGACTGGCTCGACAGGCGTCACGGGTTCCTCTCTCTCCGTTTGGTGCAGGTACTCTCCGGTCACGGCTGGCTCGGCAGGTACCTGCACCGGATGGGACGAGAGGAAACACCGTCGTGCCACGGTTACGGCGCGGCGGAGGACACGGCGCAACATACCCTCGCGGTGTGCCCGTCGTGGGCCGTGCCGCGCCGCGATCTTGTCGCAGCGGTAGGAGGGGACCTCTCGCTGCCCGCCATCGTCAGAGCGATGGTGGGGAGCGAGGAGGCTTGGGTGGCGATGGCCTCCTTCTGCGAGGTCGTGATGTCGCAGAAGCAGGCAGCGGAGCGCGAGCGGGAGGAGGATCCCCTCGCTCCGGCGCTCCGCAGGCGGCGTAGGGGGAGGAGAAGGCGGGATTTCGCCCGCTTTCTCCCTCCCTGAGGTGAGCGGCGGGCGTGAAGCCGACGCCCGCCTTACATCGCTCACCACGTGGGAGCCACGGCCCCTCCCTGGGAGGGGCAATTGAGGGCCCGCCTTTTTAGGCGGGTTTCGCCGGCGGGGGAGAGGTAGCTCAGGCTGCGCTAGTTTCCCACTCCCCCGCCACTATGGCGATGCCGGAGTGCCGCTGTGGGTTTAGTGGGTATTCCCAGCTACGGCTGGGCGAGTCCCACACACGCTCTTCGGGGTAAGGTGCGTAAATGCATTCCCACAGCGTAAACAAGAAAAAAAAAAAAAGGTTAGGTTGTGGCTTCCGTGCGCAGTTTCTGGCCTGCCATCGGACGCGTCCCCAGGTGGCGGATAGAGGAACGGCCCCCAGATATGGGGGTTACCGGTTTACCGGCGCGGACCAAAACCAGATGCGGGGACCGCTTCGGCGGTCACACGTGCGGCGGGTCGGCCACCACTCGAGGTGGCTGACGTGACCCGAACTCCGGGTCACCGTCGGGCAACCCGGTCTCCTCATTGAGAGGAGCTGGGGGCCCCGTTTGCCTCCGGGCAAACGAGTGGGGCTAAGAGGAAGGACACCTCGCTAAAAAACCCTTGGCTGCTGCGTCTTCTCGCACAAAAGACGTACCCAGCCCGGCCCCTCCCTGTGGAGTGGAGGGACCACTGTGGGCCTGCCCTAGGCGGGAATCGCCGGCGGGGGATTGGTAGTTAGGCTGTGCCATTTTCCCATGACCCCGCCACTCAGGCGATGTCGTTGTGCCGCTGTGGGTTTAGTGGGTATTCCCGGCTTCGGCTGGGCGAGTCCCACACACGCCCTTCGGGGTATGGTGCGTAAATGCATTACCACAGCGTCAAAAAAAAAAAAAAAAAAAAAAAAAAAAAAAAAGGTTAGGTTAGGGTCCCCGGCGGCCGCCCCGGCAGCCATTAAGGCCCCAGTCGGCGGGAGGAAGCTGGCTTCTCCCAAATCAGCGGCGGTGACGGTGACGATCGTCCCCGAGGCCGCGGAGAGGGGCGTCACATACGAGTCCGTCCTGAGACGGGCTCGTGCCGTCGTGGACCCTGCCGAGTTGGGGCTCGGTAACTGCCGTCGTACCCAAACCGGAGCTCGACTCTTCGAGTTTCCGGGGAAGGACGGCGGCAAAAATGCCGACTTGTTCGCCGGCAAGTTGCGGGAGGCCCTCGCCGATATGGCGAAGGTCGCCAGGCCGACAAAGACCGCGGCCATAGAGATGACCGGGCTTGATGACTCCGTCACGAAAGAGGAGGTGGTGGCGGCCATTGCCAAGGTCGGAGGCTGCGATCCCGCAGCGGTGCAGGCTCGGGCCATTAGACCCGGCCGCGGTGGACTGGGCTCTATCCGGCTGGAGTGCCCCGTCGCTGCAGTGCTGGCCGCCCAGGCTAAATGCCAGGGGCGGCTACTGGTGGGATTCAGCCGGGCTGTGATCCGGGTGCTTGAGGCAGCGCCGATGCGCTGCTTCAAGTGCTTCGGCATAGGCCACACCCGAGCCATGTGTCCGTCCACTGTGGACTGGGCGGACACATGCTTCCGCTGCGGGAAAGAGGGGCATATGGCGGCCACATGCGTGGCCGCCAAGCCGCACTGCGCGGCGTGTGCCTCCAGTGGTCGCCCCGCCGACCACGTTATGGGGGGGACGTCATGCCGACCTCCCTCCAAGAAGGGCAAGGTGCAGGCGGCTACAAGCCGTCCTGCCGCTGCTGCCACTTCCCCCGCTGATATCCCATCAGCGGCGGTGGCCGAGGGTGATGCGATGGTCGAATAATGGGTACCGACCATCGCATCCTGCAGGCAAACACCAACCACTGCCGAGCTGCCCAGGACTTACTGGTGCAGTCAATGGCCGAGTGGTTGGTGGATGTGGCAGTGGTGGCCGAGCCGTACTATACTCCCAGCAGTTGGCTGGGAGACAGTGACGGCTCGGTGGCAATTGTGGCGCGGTCTTCCTCGGACTCCCCTCCCCTCTCGCTCTTAGAGAGGGGACCGGGATACGTGGCCGCCGCGTGGGGAGGGTTGGCCCTTGTGGGGGTCCACTTCTCCCCAAACCGCCCTCTCCAGGACTTCGAGGATTTCCTCGGGGTCCTGACGGCGGTCATCGGGAGGACGGCGCCACGTCAGGTCTCCGTTTTGGGAGGCCTGAATGCCAAGTCGGTGGTCTGGGGAAACCCGGCCACCGACAACCGCGGACGGGCGGTCGAGTTGTGGGCGGCCACGTCTGGTCTCTCTCTCCTGAATGGGGGGAGCGTCCAGACGTGCGTGCGGCGGCAGGGTGGGTCCATAGTGGACCTCACCTTCGCCACACCCGCACTGGCCGCCCGCATTCAAAACTGGAGGGTGGAACTGGGGGAGACGATCTCGGATCACCGCTACGTGCGATTCGAGATCTCCCCCCAGAATCCACAGGGGCGCCGCAGCACCCCCTCATCGTCGGGCCGATCCCCGTTTCCAAGGTGGGCTCTGACCCACCTGGATCGGGAGGCGGCAAGGGAGGCCGCGTTCGTCCAGGACTGGCTTTGCCAGGTCCCGGCGTGGACGTCCTGGACGTGGACGCGGCGGCGGCCCGACTGAGGGGGTCATAGACCGAGGTATGCAACGCCAGCATGCCTCGGTCGAGACGTCCGCCTCCCCGATGCGCCGTTTATTGGTGGTCGGAGGGGCTGGCGGAGCTGCGGGCCACCTGCGTAGCGGCACGGCGGGCCTACACCCGATCGCGTCGGCGGCGCCGACGAGATCTGGCCGAAGAGGACCACACCATCACCACGACGCCACGACGCCAGATACGTAGAGGCGAGGGCCGCCTTCAAATCGGCCATTGGCGCCGCTAAGGACTGTTGAGAAGAGCTGTTGGAGGGTCTCGACAACGAGCCATTCGGGAGGCCATATAAGGCGGCGTGTAACAAACTGCGCCGCATTGGTCCCCCGGTTGCCGAGACCCTCGAACTAGCGCTCCTGGATGGGGTGGTGCGGTCCCTGTTTCCGCGCAGGGATCCGCACTTCACCCCACCAGTGATGGGTCGGCCAAGGGGAGCGGCTATACCGGAGGAGGAAGCTTCTCCTCCTCCGGTTTCAGAGGAGGAATTTGGAAAAAGACGGCTCCCGGCCTGGACGGTGTCCCCGTACGGATGGTTGCCATTGCGGCCACCGAAATGGAGGGCAGGTTCCGGGACCTCTTCAGCGCGTGCTTCGCGTTGGGGAGGTTCCCGAAACCATGGCGGGATGGCCAACTGTGCCTCCTCCGGAAGAAAGGGCGGCCGGCGGACTCCCCCTCGGCTTATCGGCCCATCGTTTTGCTCGATGAGGTCGGTAAAATGTTCGAGGGGATTATCGCCGGCCGTCTCAAGCGGCATCTGCGGAGCGTGGGACCGGACCTGTCGGACGCCCAGTTCGGATTTCGAGCTGGTCGTTCGACAGTGGACGCCCTGGCCCGTCTAAAGGGCCAGGTGACAGAGGCGGTGGGAGTGGGGGATGGAGTGTTGGCCGTGTCATTCGACATTGCCAACGCCTTCAATTCCATCCCCCGCTCCGCCATCCTGGAAGCGCTCCGGTTCCACGGAGTGCCCCTGTACTTGCGGGGCCTCCTGGCCGGCTACTTGGAGGACCGTGCTGTCCTCCTCGTAGACGGGGCTGGCCAGCTCCGGCGATACGCTGTCGGGGCCGGCGTTCCACAGGGGTCCGTTCTAGGGCCTCTTCTGTGGAACGTCGGTTACGACTGGCTCCTGCGGGGAACCCTCCTTCGAGGTACGAGTGTCATCTGCGACGCGGATGACACTCTCCTCACTTCCCGCGGGAGCACCTTCCGGGAGGCAGCCAGTTTGGCATCGGCGGGCGGATCCTTAGTGGCCGGAAGGATCCGCCGCCTGGGCTTGAGGGTGGCGCTGCACAAAACAGAGGCCGTGTTCTTTCACGGCCCCCGGCAGCGCCCCCCGCCTGACGCCCACATTTATGTGGAGGGGGTGAGGGTCGGGGTTGAGGCCCAGATGAAATATCTGGGCCTCATATTAGACAGCAGGTTGCGCTTCGGCCCGCACTTTAGTGGGCTGTCGTCGCGCCTGCTGAAGGCTGCGGGAGCCCTCTCATGGCTGATGCCAAACTTGGGAGGGCCCAGCATGCGGTGCCGGCGTCTATAGGCCGGCATACTGCGGAGCATGGCCCTTTATGGGGCCCCGATTTGGGCGGACTCCCTCCATAGGAGGGAGAACCTCACCGCCCTTCGGTCGCCCCAAAGGGCCATCGCCCAGCGGGCATCGCGGGCCTACCGCACGGTGGGCTTCGCAGCGGCGTGCGCTCTGGCGGGCACCCCACCTTGGGAGCTCGAGGCGTGGGTGCTCGCCAGAGTGTACGAGTGGACGGCGGGGCGCAGGGCGCTGGGCGAGCGTCCGGCCCCCGAATTGAGGGAGGCCGTCCGGCGGGAGGCGAGGGTCGCTCTTGTCCAGGGGTGGACGCGGGACCTCGCCTCCGCCGTCTTCGGCCGCCGTACCCTCGACGCCATCGGGCCGGTCCTGGAGGACTGGCTCGACAGGCGTCACGGGTTCCTCTCCTTCCGTCTGGTGCAGGTACTCTCCGGTCACGGCTGCTTCGGCAGGTACCTGCGCCGGATAGGACGAGAGGAGACACCGTCGTGCCACGGTTGCGGCGCGGCGGAGGACACGGCGGAACACACCCTTGCGGTGTGCCCGTCGTGGGCCGTGTCGCGCCGCGATCTTGTCACGGCGGTTGGAGGGGACCTCTCGCTGCCCGCCTTCGTCAGAGCGATGGTGGGGAGCGAGGAGGCTTGGGTGGCGATGGCCTCCTTCTGCGAGATCGTGATGTCGCAGAAGGAGGCAGCGGAGCGCGAGCGGGAGGAGGATCCCCTCGCTCCGGCGCTCCGCAGGCGGCGTAGGGGGAGGAGAAGGCGGGATTTCGCCCGCTTTCTCCCTCCCTGAGGTGAGCGGCGGGCGTGAGGCCGACGCCCGCCTTACATCGCTCACCACGTGGGAGCCACGGCTCCTCCCTGGGAGGGGCAATTGAGGGCCCGCCTTCCTAGGCGGATTTCGCCGGCGGGGGAGAGGTAGCTCAGGCTGCGCTAGTTTCCCACTCCCCCGCCACTATGGCGATGCCGGAGTGCCGCTGTGGGTTTAGTGGGTATTCCCAGCTTCGGCTGGGCGAGTCCCACACACGCCCTTCGGGGTAAGGGGCGTAAATGCATTCCCACAGCGTAAACAAAAAAAAAAAAAAAAAAAAAAAAAAAAAAAAAAAAAAAAAAAAAAAAAAGGTTAGGTTAGGTTTGGGGGACACCCCACAGCGCTGACTTCCTCGTAGTGTTCCCCGGGCAACGCCGTGTCTGACCACCGTAACGGAGTGGCAGACCGGTGGCTAACGAGCGCTGTGACTTACGCGATCTTGCGATTTTAATCTATTCTGAGGGCGATTGCGTATATAGTGGATTCTTTTATTGTGGTTTTTATTTTATTGAGGGTTTTATTCTGTCGTGGGTTTTTATTATATTTTATTGAGGATTTTATTTTTATTGTGGTTTTGTGGCTGCCGATATGTCGAAGCCATTGCGGAACGCTTCCGGGCGTTTCGTCCCAAAAGGCCCTTCTCAGGGCCAACCCAAAGGCCCTTCTCAGGGCCAACCAAAAGGCCCTTGTCAGGGCCAACCCAAAGGCCCTTCCCAGGGCCAGTTCGAGGATGTGTCAGCATCAGAGGTCAGCCGCGCACCGTCTGTGGCGAGCCTCTGTACGAGCGTGGCAGACGAGTTTTCTGACTCGGAAATCGAGTCGTCGTCCGTGTGTGGGATGGCTGGAGATCGCAGCCTGAAGAGGGCCTACCTGAGGCTCGGGTCCGAGGTTTCTTCGGACTCGGCCAAGGTTAAGCCAAAACAGAAGAAGCCGAAGGCGAAGACTGCTTCGCCTTCGACGTCTTCTCAGGCCGGCACCCATGATGTGGGTCTGGCGGACGCCCAGCGTCAGCTCGGCTTGGCCAGACGGGCCGAGCTCGAGCTGGAGCTGGAGGAGAAGGTTGCCGCGAAAGAGAGGCAGGCGCGCGCAACCAAGGCGAGGGCCGGATACGGTTCAGCCCTCGTCTCCTTCGACGGCCAGTCCGTGGCGGAGCTGGCCCGGCTGGCGAAGGAGGACATGGAGGAGATTATTGAGGTCGCCTCCAGGTCCTCAAATTTGAAAGGGACCTTTCAAAAGGCCCTCAAATGCCGTGCAAGTAGCCTGCACGGCATTGTAGCGGAACTGACACAGCGCACTGCGTCAGAGGAGACGCGGCAGCTGCAGGCGAGGGTGGACCGCCTGCAAGCGGAGGTCAGCCAGCTTCACAAGAAGCTGGCTGAGGCTACAGCCCCGCCAACAAAGGCCCCGACGGCAGCGGTTCCCTCCTCCTCCTCCTCCAACCTTGAGGAATTGTTCCGCAGGGTTGTCATGGAGGAGAGGGCGTTCACCCGTGCCTGCTTCGCGGGCATAGAGGACCGCCTCCTGCCCGAGCCGCGTCTCCGTCCCCCCCTAGCGGCGGACAAGACGCAGACAGTGACTCCCCTTGCCCCGAAACCCTCAAAGGGCAAGGGCAAAGGGAAGAAGTCGCCGGGGGCTCTGCCTCCCCCCGGCACGAGCACGAGTGCGGGTGCCGAACCGGGGCCGGTTGCCATCGCAGCACCCGCCCCCGCGGTGCAGGAGGGAGACGCCCTCCTCCCTTCCACCACCCCAGCCAACAAATCGTGGTCAGAGGTGGTCAGGAGGGGAAAGGGAAAGGGCAAGAAGGTGACCCAGGCCCCGGCTGCCCCAGCAGCTGCCCCGGCGGGTGCCCCGGTGGCTATCACGGCAGCTAAAAAGGCTCCAAAATTGGTTGCTCCCAAAACAGCGGCGGTCACGGTGACCATTGTCCCTGAGGCCGCCGAGAGAGGAGCAACGTACGAGTCCGTCCTGAGACGGGCTCGTGCCGTCACGGACCCCGCCGAGTTGGGGATCGGTGTTTGCCGCCGGACCCAAACCGGAGCTCGTTTGTTCGAGTTTCCGGGGAAGGACGGCGGCAAAAATGCGGACCTCTTCGCAGCCAAGCTGCGGGAGGTCCTTTCAGACGTGGCAAAGGTCGCACGGCCGACCAAAACCACCACCATTGAGGTGACCGGTCTCGACGACTCGGTCACCAAGGAGGAGGTGGTGGCGGCGATCGCAGTGGCCGGAGGCTGCGAACCCGCAGCGGTGCAGGCTCGGGCCATCAGGCCCGGCCGCGGCGGACTGGGCTGTATCCGGCTGGAGTGCCCAGTCACCGCAGTGCTGGCCGTCCAGACAAAATGCCAAGGACGGCTTTTGGTGGGCTTTAGCCGGGCCGTGATCCGGGTGCTTGAGGCAGCACCGATGCGCTGCTTCAAGTGCTTGGGGATCGGCCACACCCGAGCCACGTGTCCGTCCACAGTAGACAGGGCGGACACGTGCTTCCGCTGCGGGCAACAGGGCCATAAGGCGTCCTCGTGCGAGGCCGCCAAGCCGCATTGCGCGGCGTGCGCCGACAGTGGTCGCCCAGCGGACCACGTGATGGGGGGGAGCTTATGCCGACCCCCCTCTAAGAAGGGCAAGCCGCAGGCGGCTCTAAGCCGTCCTGCCGCTGCTGCCACCACCCCCACTGATATCCCATCAGCGGCGGTGGCCGAGGGTGATGCGATGGTCGAATAATGGGTACCGACCATCGCATCCTGCAGGCAAACACCAACCACTGCCGGGCTGCCCAGGCCTTACTGGTGCAGTCAATGGCCGAGTGGTTGGTGGATGTGGCAGTGGTGGCCGAGCCGTACTTTACTCCCAGCAATTGGCTGGGAGACAGTGACGGCTCGGTGGCAATCGTGGCGCAGTCTTCCTCGGACTCCCCTCCCCTCTCGCTCTTAGAGAGGGGACCGGGATACGTGGCCGCCGCGTGAGGAGGGTTGGCCCTTGTGGGGGTCTACTTCTCCCCAAACCGCCCTCTCCAGGACTTCGAGGATTTCCTCGGGGTCCTGACGGCGGTCATCGGGAGGACGGCGCCACGTCAGGTCTCCGTTTTGGGAGACCTGAATGCCAAGTCGGTGATCTGGGGAAACCCGGCCACCGACAACCGCGGACGGGCGGTCGAGTTGTGGGCGGCCACGTCTGGTCTCTCTCTCCTGAATAGGGGGAGCGTCCAGACGTGCGTGCGGCGGCAGGGTGGGTCCATAGTGGACCTCACCTTCGCCACGCCCGCACTGGCCGCCCGCATCCAGAACTGGAGGGTGGAACTGGGGGAGACGATCTCGGATCACCGCTACGTGCTATTCGAGATCTCCCCCCAGAATCCACGGGGGCGCCGCAGCACCCCCTCATCGTCGGGCCGATCCCCGTTTCCAAGGTGGGCTCTGACCCACCTGGATCGGGAGGCGGCAAGGGAGGCCGCGTTCGTCCAGGACTGGCTTTGACCAAGTCCCGGCGGGGACGTCCTGGACGTGGACGCGGCGGCGGCCCGATTGAGGGGGTCATTGACCGAGGTATGCAACGCCAGCATGCCTCGGTCGAGACGTCCGCCTCCCCGACGCGCCGTTTATTGGTGGTCGGAGGAGTTGGCGGAGCTGCGGGCCACCTGCGTGGCGGCACGGCGGGCCTGCACCCGATCGCGTCGGCGGCGCCGACGAGATCTGGCCGACGAGGACCGCCTCTACGCCAAATACGTGGAGGCGAGGGCGGCCTTCAAATCGGCCATCGGCGCCGCTCAGGACGCGGCGAGGGCCGAGCTGTTGGAGGGTCTCGACAACGACCCATTCGGGAGGCCATATAAGGCGGCGCGTAACAAACTGCGCCGCATTGGTCCCCCGGTTGCCGAGACCCTCGAACCAGCGCTCCTGGATGGGGTGGTGCGGTCCCTGTTTCCGCGCAGGGATCCGCACTTCACCCCACCAGTGATGGACCCCCCACGAGGGGGGCCTCGACCGGAGGAGGAAGCTCCTCCTCCTCCGGTCTCAGAGGAGGAATTTGGCGCGGCGACTCTTCGTCTCCGCGCCAAAAAGACGGCCCCCGGCCCTGACGGCGTTCCCGCTCGGGTGGTGGCCATCGCGGCCACCGAAATGGTTCCCGAAACCTTGGCGGGAAGGCCAATTATGCCTCCTCCACAAGGAGGGACGGCCGGCGGACTCGCCCTCGGCATACCGGCCCATCGTTTTGCTCGATGAGGTCGGTAAAATGTTCGAGGGGATCATCGCCGGCCGCCTCAACCGTCATCTACGGAATGTGGGACAGGACCTGTCGGACGCCCAGTTCAGATTTCGAACTGGCCGTTCGACAGTGGACGCCCTGGCCCGTTTAAAGGGCCAGGTGACAGAGGCGGTGGGAGTGGGGGATGGAGTGTTGGCTGTGTCATTCGACATTGCCAACGCCTTCAACTCCATCCCCCACTCCACCATCCTGGAGGCGATCCGGTTCCACGGAGTGCGCCATTACTTGCGGGGCCTCCTGGCCAGCTACCTGGAGGACCGTGCTGTCCTCCTCGTAGACGGGGCTGGCCAGCTCCGGAGATACGATGTGGAAACCGGCGTTCCACAGGGGTCCGTTCTAGGGCCTCTTCTGTGGAATGTCGGTTATGACTGGCTCCTGCGGGGAACCCTCCTTCGAGGCACGAGTGTCTCTCCTCACTTCCCGCGGGAGCAGTTATAGGGAGGCGGCCAGTTTGGCCTCAGCGGGCGGATCCTTAGTGGCAGGAAGGATCCGCCGCCTGGGCTTGAGGGTGGCGCTGCACAAAACGGAGGCCGTGTTCTTTCACGGCCCCCGGCAGCGCCCCCCACCTGACGCCCACATTTACGTGGAGGGGGTGAGGGTTGGGGTTGAGGCCCAGATGAAATATCTAGACAGCAGGTGGCGCTTCGGCCCGCATTTTAGCGGGCTGTCGTCGCGCCTGCTGAAAGCTGCGGACGCCCTCTCATGGCTCATGCCGAACATGGGAGGGCCGAGCATGCGGTGCCGGCGTCTGTACGCCGCATATTGCGGAGTATGGCCCTTTATGGGGCCCCCCTTTGGTCGGATTCCCTCATCAGGAGGGAGAATATCACCGCCCTTCGGGCGCCCCAAAGGGCCATAGCCCAGCGGGCAGCGCGGGCCTACCGCACGGTAGGCTTCGCTTCGGCATGCGCTCTGGCGGGCACCCCGCCTTGGGAGCTCGAGGCGTGGGTGCTCGCCAGAGTGTACGAGTGGACGGCGGGGCGCAGGGCGCTGGGCGAGCGTCCGGCCCCAGAGGTGAGGGAAGCCGTCCGCCGGGAGGCGAGGGACGCCATCGTCCAGCATTGGACGCGGGACCTCGCCTCCGCGGTGTTCGGCCGCCGTACCCTCGACGCCATCGGACCGGTCCTGAAGGACTGGCTCGACAGGCGTCACGGTTTCCTCTCCTTCCGTCTAGTGCAGGTACTCTCCGGCCACGGCTGCTTCGGCAGGTACCTGCACCGGATAGGACGAAAGGAGACACCGTCGTGCCACGGTTGCGGCGCGGCGGAGGACACGGCGGAACACACCCTCGCGGTGTGCCCGTCGTGGGCCGTGCCGCGCCGCGATCTTGTCGCGGCGGTAGGAGGGGACCTCTCGCTGCCCGTCATCGTCAGAGAGATGGTGGGGAGCGAGGAGGCTTGGGTGGCGATGGCCTCCTTCTGCGAGGTCGTGATGTCGCAGAAGGAGGCAGCGGAGCGCGAGCGGGAGGAGGATCCCCTCGCTCCGGCGCTCCGTAGGCGTCGTAGGGGGAGGAGAAGGCGGGATTTCGCCCGCTTTCTCCCTCCCTGAGGTGAGCGGCGGGCGTGAGGCCGACGCCCGCCTTACATCGCTCACCACGTGGGCGCCACGGCCCCTCCCTGGGAGGGGCAATTGAGGGCCCGCCTTCTTAGGCGGGTTTCGCCGGCGGGGGAGAGGTAGCTCAGGCTGCGCTAGTTTCCCACTCCCCCACCACTATGGCGATGCCGGAGTGCCGCTGTGGGTTTAGTGGGTATTCCCGGCTTCGGCTGGGCGAGTCCCACACACGCCCTGCGGGGTAAGGTGCGTAAATGCATTCCCAGGGCCGGATACGGTTCGGCCCTCGTCAGTTTCGATGGCCTGTCCGTGGCCGAGTTGGTCCGCTTAGCGGAGGAGGACAAGGAGGAGATCGTCGAGGTCGCCTCCAGGTCCTCCAACCTAAAGGGGACCTTCCAGAAGGCGCTGAAAAGCCGTGCAACAAGCTTGCACGGCATCATCAAGGAGCTGACGCAGCGCACTGTGTCAGAGGAGACGCGGCAGCTGCAGGCGAGGGTGGACCGCCTGCAAGTGGAGGTCAGCCAGCTTCACAAGAAGCTGGCTGAGGCCACGGCCCCGGCCTCTAATTCCCCGTCGGTAGCGGTTCCTGCCCCCTCCTCCTCCAACCTTGAGGAAGTAATCCGCAAGGTTGTCATGGAGGAGAGGGCGTTCACCCGTGCCTGCTTTGCAGGCATAGAGGACCGCCTCCTGCCCGAGCCGCGTCTCCGTCCGCCCCTGGCCGCGGACAAGACGCAGACAGTGGCTCCCCTTGCTCCGAAGCCCTCAAAGGGCAAGGGCAAGGGGAAGAAATCCCCGGGGGTCCTGCCTCCCCCCGGTACGAGTGTGGGCGCTGAACCAGGGCCGGTTGCCATCGCAGCACCCGCCCCCCAGGTTCAAGAGACTGACGCCCTCCTCCCCTCCACCACCCCGTCCAACCAGCCGTGGTCGGAGGTGGTGAAGAAGGGCAGCAAGAAGGCGAACAAGGCCCCGGCTGCCCCGGCGGCCGCCCCGGCAGCTGCCCCGGCGGCCGCTCCGGCAGCCAAGAAGGCCCCAGTAGGCGGAAGGAAGCTGGTTCCTCCCAAATCCGCGGCGGTAACGGTGACGATCGTCCCCGAGGCCACCGAGAGGGGCGTCACCTACGAGTCCGTCCTGAGACGGGCTCGTGCCGTCGCGGACCCCGCCGAGTTGGGGCTCGGTAACTGCCGTCGGACCCAAACCGGAGCTCGACTCTTCGAATTTCCGGGGAAGGACGGCGGCAAAAATGCCGACCTGTTCGCCGGCAAATTGCGGGAGGTCCTCGCCGACGAGGCGAAGATAGCCAGGCCGACCAAGACGGCGGCTATTGAGGTGACCGGTCTCGACGACTCGGTCACCAAGGAGGAGGTGGTCGCGGCGATCGCAGTGTCCGGAGGCTGCGAACCCGCAGCGGTGCAGGCTCGGGACATTAGGCCCGGCCGCGGTGGACTGGGCACTATCCGGCTGGTGTGCCCAGTCGCCGCAGCGTTGGCCGCCCAGGCTAAAGGCCAGGGGCGGCTATTTGTTGGCTTCAGCCGGGCTGTGATCCGGGTACTTGAGGCAGCGCCAATGCGCTGCTTCAAGTTCTTCGGTATCGGCCACACCCGAGCAATGTGTCCGTCCACTGTGGATAGGGCGGACACATGCTTCCGCTGCGGGAAGGAGGGGCATATGGCGGCCACGTGCGAGGCCGCCAAGCCGCACTGCGCGGCGTGTGCCTCCAGTGGTCGCCCCGCCGACCACGTGATGGGGGGGACGTCATGCCGACCCCCGTCCAAGAGGGGCAAGCCGCAGGCGGCTATAAGCCGTCCTGCCGCTGCTGCCATCGCCCCCGCTGATATCCCATCAGCGGCGGTGGCCGAGGGTGATGCGATGGTCGAGTAATGGGTGCAGACCATCGCATCCTGCAGGCAAACACCAACCACTGCCGGGCTGCCCAGGACTTACTGGTGCAGTCAATGGCCGAGTGGTTGGTGGATGTGGCAGTGGTGGCCGAGCCGTACTTCACTCCCAGCAATTGGCTGGGAGACAGTGACGACTCGGTGGCAATCGCGGTGCGGTCTTCCACAGACTCCCCTCCCCTCTCGCTCTTAGAGAGGGGACCGGGATACGTGGCCGCCGCGTGGGGAGAGATGGCCCTTGTGGGGGTCTATTTCTCCCCAAACCGCCCTCTCCAGGACTTCGAGGATTTCCTCGGGGTCCTGACGGCGGTCATAGGCAGGGCGGCACCGCGTCAGGTCTCCGTCTTGGGAGACCTGAATGCCAAGTCGGTGGTCTGGGGAAACCCGGCCACCGATGCTCGCGGACGGGCAGTCGAGTTGTGGGCGGCCACGTCTGGTCTCTCTCTCTTGAACAGGGGGAGCGTCCAGACGTGCGTCCGGCGGCAGGGTGGGTCCATAGTGGACCTCACCTTCGCCACGCCCGCACTGGCCGCCCGCATTCAGAACTGGAGGGTGGAACTGGGGGAGACGATCTCGGATCACCGCTACGTGCGATTCGAGATCTCCCCCCAGAATCCACGGGGGCGCCGCAGCACCCCCTCATCGTCGGGCCGATCCCCGTTTCCAAGGTGGGCTCTGACCCACCTGGATCGGGAGGCGGCAAGGGAGGCCGCGTTCATCCAGGACTGGCTTTGGCCAGGTCCCGGCGTGGACGTCCTTGACGTGGACGCGGCGGCGGCCCGATTGAGGGGGTCATTGACCGAGGTATGCAACGCCAGCATGCCTCGGTCGAGACGTCCGCCTCCCCGACGCGCCGTTTATTGGTGGTCGGAGGAGCTGGCGGAGCTGCGGGCCACCTGCGTGGCGGCACGGCGGGCCTACACGCGATCGCGTCGGCGGCGCCGACGAGATCTGGCCGACGAGGACCGCCTCTACGCCAAATACGTGGAGGCGAGGGCGGCCTTCAAATCGGCCATCGGCGCCGCTAAGGACGCGGCGAGGGCCGAGCTGTTGGAGGGTCTCGACAACGACCCATTCGGGAGGCCATATAAGGCGGCGCGTAATAAACTGCGCCGCATTGGTCCCCCGGTTGCCGAGACCCTCGAACCAGCGCTGCTGGATGGGGTGGTGCGGTCCCTGTTTCCGCGCAGGGATCCGCACTTCGCTCCACCAGTGATGGACCCCCCCCGAGGGAGGGCTCAACCGGAGGAGGAAGCTCCTCCTCTTCCGGTCTCAGAGGAGGAATTTGGCGCGGCGACTCTTCGTCTCCGCGCCAAAAAGACGGCTCCCGGCCCGGACGGCATTCCCGCTCGGGTGATGGCCATCGCGGCCACCGAAATGGAGGGAAGGTTTCGGGACCTCTTCAGCGCGTGCTTCGCGTCGGGGAGGTTCCCGAAACCTTGGCGGGAAGGCCAATTGTGCCTCCTTCGGAAGGAGGGACGGCCGGCGGACTCCCCCTCGGCATACCGGCCCATCGTCTTGCTTGACGAGGCCGGAAAGATGTTCGAGGGGATTATCGCCGACCGTCTCAAGCAGCATCTGCGGAGCGTGGGACCGGACCTGTCGGACGCCCAGTTCGGATTTCGAGCTGGTCGTTCGACAGTGGACGCCCTGGCCCGTCTAAAGGGCCAGGTGACAGAGGCGGTGGGAGTGGGGGATGGAGTGTTGGCCGTGTCATTTGACATTGCCAACGCCTTCAATTCCATCCCCCACTCCACCATCCTGGAAGCGCTCCGGTTCCACGGAGTGCCCCTGTACTTGCGGGGCCTCCTGGCCAGCTACTTGGAGGACCGTGTTGTCCTCCTCGTAGACGGGGCTGGCCAGCTCCGGCGATACGATGTCGGGGCCGGCGTTCCACAGGGGTCCGTTCTAGGGCCCCTTCTGTGGAACGTCGGTTACGACTGGCTCCTGCGGGGAACCCTCCTTCGAGGTACGAGTGTCATCTGCTACGCGGATGACACTCTCCTCACTTCCCGCGGGAGCACCTTCCGAGAGGCAGCCAGTTTGGCATCGGCGGGCGGATCCTTAGTGGCCGGAAGGATCCGCCGCCTGGGCTTGAGGGTGGCGCTGCACAAAACGGAGGCCGTGTTCTTCCACGGCCCCCGGCAGCGCCTCCCACATGACGCCCACATTTTTGTGGAGGGCGTTAGGGTCGGGGTCGAGGCCCAGATGAAGTATCTGGGCCTCACGTTGGACAGCAGGTGGCGCTTCGGCCCGCACTTTAGCGGGCTGTCGACGCGCCTGCTGAAAGCTGCGGACGCCCTCTCATGGCTCATGCCGAACATGGGAGGGCCAAGGATGCGGTGCCGGCGTCTATACGCCGGCATACTGCGGAGTATGGCCCTTTATGGGGCCCCCATTTGGGCGGACTCCCTCCATAGGAGGGAGAATGCCACCGCTCTTCGGGCGCCCCAAAGGGCCATCGCCCAGCGGGCAGCGCGGGCCTACCGCACGGTAGGCTTCGCTTCGGCATGCGCTCTGGCGGGCACCCCGCCTTGGGAGCTCGAGGCGCGGGTGCTCGCCAGAGTGTACGAGTGGACGGCGGGGCGCAGGGCGCTGGGCGAGCGTCCGGCCCCCGAATTGAGGGAGGCCGTCCGGCGGGAGGCGAGGGTCGCTCTTGTCCGGGAGTGGACGCGGGACCTCGCCTCCGCCGTCTTCGGCCGCCGTACCCTCGACGCCATCGGGCCGGTCCTGGGGGACTGGCTCGACAGGCGTCACGGGTTCCTCTCCTTCCGTCTGGTGCAGGTACTCTCCGGTCACGGCTGCTTCGGCAGGTACTTGCACCGGATAGGACGAGAGGAGACACCGTCGTGCCACCGTTGTGGCGCGGCGGAGGACACGGCGGAACACACCCTCGCGGTGTGCCCGTCGTGGGCCGTGCCGCGCCGCGGTCTTGTCACGGCGGTTGGTGGAACTCTCATGCCCGCCATCGTCAGAGCGATGGTGGGGAGCGCGAGGAGGCTTGCGATGGCCTCTGCGAGGCCGTGATGTCGCAGAAGGAGTGCGCGGAGCGCGACCGGGAGGAGGACTGCCCGGCGCGCCCTGCAGGCGGCAGGGGGAGGAGGCGGATTTCGCCTGTTTTCACCCCTCCTGAGGTGAGCGGCGGGGCGTGAGGCCGACGCCCGCCTCATCGCTCACCATTGGAGGCCACGGCCCTCCCCAAGAGGGGCAATTGAGGGACTGCCTGCTGTGGAGCTTCGCCGGGGAGAGGTAGCTCAGGGCTGCGCTAGTTTCCCACTCCCGCCACTATGAAGCCGGAGTGCCGCTGTGGGTTTAGTGGCATTCTGGCTTCGGCCAAGGAACTCCACACACGCCCCTCAAAAGGTGCGTAAATGCATTCCACAGCGCAACAAAAAAAAAAAAAAAAAAAAAAAAAAAAAAAAAAAGGGTTAGGTCAGGCTCCGTGTGCAGTTTCTGGCCTGCCATCGGACGCGTCCCCAGGTGGCGGATAGGGGAACGGCCCCCAGATATGGGGGTTACCGGTTTACCGGCGCGGACCAAAACCAGATGTGGGGACCGCTTCGGCGGTCACACGTGCGGCGGGTCGGCCACCACTCGAGGTGGCTGACGTGACCTGAACTCCGGGTCACCGTCGGGCAACCCGGTCTCCTCATTGAGAGGAGCTGGGGGCCCCGTTTGCCTCCGGGCAAACGAGTGGGGCTAAGAGGAAGGACACCTCGCTAAAAAACCCTTGGCTGCTGCGTCTTCTCGCACAAAAAGATGTACCCAGCCCGGCCCCTCCCTGTGGAGTGGAGGGACCACTGTGGGCTCGCCCTAGGCGGGAATCGCCGGCGGGGGATTGGTAGTTAGGCTGTGCCATTTTCCCATGACCCCGCCACTCAGGCGATGTCGTTGTGCCGCTGTGGGTTTAGTGGGTATCCCCGGCTTCGGCTGGGCGAGTCCCACACACGCCCTTCGGGGTATGGTGCGTAAATGCATTACCACAGCGTCAAAAAAAAAAAAAAGAAAAAGGGTTAGGTCAGGCTAGGTTAGCTAGGGCTTGAGGAAACCTGGACTTTAAGTCTGAAATCCCCAACACGCATTGAGCAAGCGTGGTGATTACGCTTAATCCTTCTCTGTATGAGAGGAGACTTGTGCCCAGCAGTGGGACGATAAAAAGGTTGAAGATGATGATGATGATGCTGTCGACTGGTAATGTACAGACAACAGCACAACAAGCTACTTTCAACTTCTTATTATTGAATATTTGACAGTTTCGAGTAGCTTTACCTACACCCTAATTGCATGTTGTCGTGTTAGACAGGTAAGGAAAGAGGGAAGAGGGACGAAAACAAAGAATTTATTAAATAAAAGCAAATAAAATAAAGAAAGTATAAAAATGATGAATGAAGGAATGAATGAGGTGAGGAGGTTAGGTAATAAGTAAAATAAAAAAAGTAAAATAGTAAGATATAAAAAAGCTTCAGCTTCAGTAACGGTCCGCCGGTCCACCAAGGCTGCTCCTCCGTTGCTGCCGCCGCTCCACCAGGGCCGCTCCTCCGTTGCTGCCGCCGGTCCACCAGGGCCGCTCCTCCGTAGCTGTCGCCGGTCCACCAGGGCCGCTCCTCCGTAGCTGCCGCCGGTCCACCAGGGCCGCTCCTCCGTTGCTGCCGCCGGTCCACCAGGGCCGCTCCTCCGTAGCTGCCGCCGGTCTACCAGGGCCGCTCCTCCGTAGCTACCGCCGGTCCACCAGGGCCGCTCCTCCGTAGCTGCCGCCGGTCCACCAGGGGCCGCCCCTCCGTAGCTGCCGACGGACCTCCGGGGCCGCTCCACGGTGCTGTCGCCGGCCCTCTCGGCCGCCGGAGCCGTTCCTCCGTCTTCGTTGCTGCTCGACTGCTGTTAATTTTATTAATTATTTAATTATTATATGTTAATCTTTCTTGCTTTCACCATCACCCATCATTCATTCATCTTCATTATTCATTTTTATACTTTCATCTTATCTTTATTTTAATATCTGTATAATAAATACTGTGTCTCCCTCTATAGTTTTTTTTCTTGTCGTTACACGACAATGTGTCTAATCGACAAAATAAATAAAGCAATAGATGTTGTTGAACTGTCAAAATGAAACCCATTGCTACTGATAATGTATTAAGTAATTACCCCACAGCTGTCGTCCGTGCCTAAGTGACATCACTACGCTGTTTTGATTAAAACTTTAACTGAACAATATAAAACTTATACACACAACTTTTTATTGAACTATCCACATGAAAATTAGTTTGCACTTGTATCAATTTTGCAATAGGGCAGATGTCGACAATTTTGCAAATGTCAGATGTGATATGAGAAAACGAAGAGGAGATAAATAAAACTACATCAACACACAATACAAAAGTACATCAAGTACTGGAACATACTATTTCCAGTACCTATTAGATGTAGAACTTTAGTATAAATTAATGTGAAACTAGATGAGGAGTACTTATTACTATTTACCTCATTAATTTGACATTTCTGGAATTATCGACACGAAATATCAATCAAATCGATTTTAAAACGGTTTTAGAGGTTTCGAATTTTCCAAAATCGAACAGTCATTAATATCAAACCTAAAAAATAACTCTAAAAGTAATTGGATTTTGACCTTTGTGAATTTAATTACTTTTTCCAATAGATTGAATGAGTAAGTATTCAGTATTATGTTTTTACGCCCAATTGGAAACGTAATATTAGGTACATCTGAATGTGTTTATTTTCGTAAGTAATTTAAAGTTGGGTCATTTTATTTTGCTGTACAAAAACATATATTGAAAGTAATCATTCCTAGCAGGAAGAGATTCCATCAAAATTGGTTTGGATACTAAAAGTAGAAATACGTGTACACAATAAAACTTTTTACAGCATAACGTACAGCTGAACAATCTTCTCGCAGAGAACGGTGCAATTCGCCTTTACTACTGAAGCACATTTCCGAGTGCAATTTTTGGACAGAAAGCGTACTCAAACAAAAATGAGATCATAAAACGGGGCTGAATTATATATACCGCAACGAACAACGCAACCATATTGTAGTGTTGTCGCAGTAATAAATGAAACCGCATTCGACTATACCACAGAAAAATAATGAGCAGACGCTTTTAGTATTTCAATGAGATTTAATCATCATCATCATCCCAGCGTTAATCCCAGTCGCATCCGAAGCCTTTTCAGCTTTGGAGTCTGGGGTTCGTCTTACCAGTCCAACTGCTGATATGGCTAAACTTCGACATTTTCTATGAAGCGACTGCCGTCTGACCTCCACAACCCGAAGGCGACATCGAAGCATTGCAGTTAGACAAATTGTAGGACTTTTGAGGGCTCCAACAACCCGTAACGACTGCCACTAGATGTTCGTAGGGCAACCGGGACCAACGGCTTAACGTGCTTTCCGAGGCACGACCAGACCAGTACAAATATTCATATTCATGCATACAAATACTTGCACTGTGCGGGGATCGAACCCGCGCCACCTTGCGCAGCGGCCGCGTCCGCTACCGCTACGCCACGGAGGCTGTCAATGAGATTTAATATTTATTCATAATTATGGAGCTTGATTAATAAAACAGTGTCCAATTTATGCAAGTGCTTAAATATGATCATATAAGGTAATGTTTAAATTAATTCACCTTTATTGTAAACTAGCTGTGCCCCGCGGTTTCACCCGCGTAAGCTTCGAATCGAAAAAGCTCAGAAATCGAATAAGCGCCAGTTAAAATAATTGTAGCAATATGTACGTCCCCGTTTGCTTCCGTGTTCGCAACATATTTTGTTCCTGCTCTGCTCCTATTGGTCATAGCGGGATGTTTTATAGCCTATGTCCTTTCTTAGGCTCTAGACTATCTGTGTACCAAATTTCATTACAATCGGTTCAGGAGATTAGGCGTGAAATCCGGACAGACATACATACATAATAAACTAGTACTTGACCGCAATTCCGCCTGATGGTAAGCAGTGATGCAATCGTTGATAGAAAAGCGCGCTAATTTATTAAAAGCCTATTCACTCTAGCCTTGAAAACACTTCAATTTAAAGAAACCACCAAAATACCAATCCAGCACAGTCCCCCAACTGCGATTGTTCAACTTGTACCTGCCTTTTCAGTACGTTAGATTAATATGCAGGCGAGTTTTTGGACTTTGGATTCCTTGGACTCCTTGGACTCCTTGGACTCCTTGGACTCCTTGGACTCCTTGGACTCCTTAGACTCCTTGGACTTCTTGGACTCCTTGGACTTCTTGGACTCCTTGGACTCCTTGGACTCCTTGGACTCCTTGGACTCCTTGGACTTCTTGGACTCCTTGGACTTCTTTGACTTCTTGGACTCCTTGGAGTCCTTGGAGTCCTTGGAATTCTTGGACTCCTTGGACTTCTTGGACTCCTTGGTATCCTTCGACTCTTTGGACTTCTTGAACTCCTTGGACTTCTTGGACTCCTTGGACTTCTTGGAGTATTTGGAATCCTTGGACTCCTTGGACTCCTTGGTATCCTTGGACTCTTTGGACTTCTTGGAGTCCTTGGAATCCTTGGACTCTTTGAACTCCTTAGACTCCTTGGACTCCTTGGAGTCCTTGAACTCCTTGGATTCCTTGGACTTCTTGGACTCCTTGGAGTCCTTGAACTCCTTGGATTCCTTGGACTCCTTGGACTCCTTGGAGTCCTTGGTGTACTTGGACTCCTTGGACTCCTTGGACTCCTTGGACCCCTTGGACTCCTTGGAATCCTTAGACTCCTTGGACTCCCTGGATTCCTTGGACTCCTTGTACTTCTTGGACTCCTTGGACTCCTTGGTGTCCTTGGACTCCTTGGACTCCTTGGACTCCTTGGACTTCTTGGACTTCTTGGAGTCCTTGGAATCCTTGGACTCTTTGGACTCCTTGGACTCCTTGGACTCCTTGGACCCCTTGGACTCCTTGGACTCCTTGGAGTCCTTGGACTCCTTGGACTCCTTGGAGTCCTTGGAATCCTTGGACTCCTTGGACTCCTTGGACTTCTTTGACTTCTTGGACTCCTTGGAGTCCTTGGAGTCCTTGGAATCCTTGGACTCTTTGGACTTCTTGAACTCCTTGGACTTCTTGGACTCCTTGGACTTCTTGGATTTCATGGACTCCTTGGACTCCTTGGACTCTTTGGACTACTTGGACTCCTTGGATTCCTTGGACTCCTTGGACTCCTTGGACTCCTTGGACTCCTTGGACTCCTTGGACACCTTGGACTCCTTGGACTCCTTGGACTCCTTGGACCTCTTGGACTCCTTGGACTCCTTGGACTCCTTGGACTCCTTGGACTCCTTGGACTCCTTGGACTCCTTGGACTCCTTGACTCCTTGGACTCCTTGAACTCCACTCCTTGGACTCCTTGGACTCCTTGGACTCCTTGGACTCCTTGGACTCCTTGGACTCCTTGGACTCCTTGGACTCCTTGGACTCCTTGGACTCCTTGAAATCCTTGAAATGCTTGGACTCCTTGGACTCCTTGGACTTCTTGGACTCCTAGGACTCCTTGGACTCTTCGGACTCCTTGGACTCCTGGGACTCCTTGGACTCCTTGGACTCCTTGGATTCCTTGGACTCCGTGGACTCCTTGGACTCTTTGGACTCCTTGGTATCCGTGGACTCCTTGGACTCCTTGGTATCCTTGGACTCCTTAGACTCCTTGGACTTCTTGGACTCCTTGGACTTCTTGGACTCCTTGGACTCCTTGGACTCCTTGGATTCCTTGAACTCCTTAGACTCCTTGGACTCCTTAGACTCCTTGGACTTCTTGGACTCCTTGGACTCCTTGGACTCCTTGAAATCCATGAACTTCTTGGACTCCTTGGACTCCTTGGACTCCTTGGATTTCTTGGACTCCTTGGACTTCTTGGACTCCTTGGACTCCTAGGACTCCTTGGATTCCTTGGACTCCTTGGACTCCTTGGACTCCTTGGACTCCTTGGACTCCTTAGACTCCTTGGACTTCTTGGACTCCTTGGACTTCTTGGACTCCTTGGACTCCTTGGACTCCTTGGACTCCTTGGATTCCTTGGACTCCTTAGACTCCTTGGACTCCTTGGACTCCTTAGACTCCTTGGCCTTCTTGGACTCCTTGGACTCCTTGAAATCCATGAACTTCTTGGACTCCTTGGACTCCTAGGACTCCTTGGATTCCTTGGACTCCTTGGACTCCTTGGACTCCTTGGACTCCTTAGACTCCTTGGACTTCTTGGACTCCTTGGACTTCATGGACTCCTTGGACTCCTTGGACTCCTTGGATTCCTTGGACTCCTTAGACTCCTTGGACTCCTTAGACTCCTTGGACTTCTTCGACTCCTTGGACTCCTTGAAATCCATGAACTTCTTGGACTCCTTGGACTCCTTGGACTCCTTGGACTCCTTGGACTTCTTGGACTCCTTGGACTTCTTGGACTCCTTGGACTCCTTGGACTCCTTGGATTCCTTGGACTTCTTGGACTCCTTGGACTCCTTGGACTCCTTGGACTCCTTGGACTCCTTAGACTCCTTGGATTCCTTGGACTCCTTGGACTTCTTGGACTCCTTGGATTCCTTGGACTCCTTGGACTCCTTGGACTCCTTGGACTCCTTGGACTCCTTGGACTCCTTGAAATCCATGAACTTCTTGGACTCCTTGGACTCCTTGGACTTCTTGGACTCCTTGGACTCCTTGAAATCCATGAACTTCTTGAACTTCATGGACTCCTTGGACTCCTTGGAATCCTTGGACTCCTTGGACTCCTTGGATTCCTTGGACTCCTTGGACTCCTTGGACTCCTTGGATTCCTTGGACTCCTTGGACTCCTTGGACTCCTTGGACTCCTTGGACTCCTTGGACTCCTTGAAATCCATGAACTTCTTGGACTCCTTGGACTCCTTGGACTTCTTGGACTCCTTGGACTCCTTGAAATCCATGAACTTCTTGAACTTCATGGACTCCTTGGACTCCTTGGAATCCTTGGACTCCTTGGACTCCTTGGACTCCTTGGACTCCTTGGACTCCTTGGACTCCTTGGACTCCTTGGACTCCTTGGAGTCCCTGGACTCCTTGGACTCCTAGGACTCCTTGGAATCCTTGGACTCTTTGAACTTTTTGGACTCCTTGGACTCCTTGGACTCCTGGGACTCCTTGGACTCCTTGGACTCCTTAGACTCCTTGGACTTCTTGGACTCCTTGGACTCCTTGAAATCCATAAACTTCTTGGACTCCTTGGACTCCTTGGACTCCTTGGATTACTTGGACTCCTTGGACTTCTTGGACTCCTTGGACTCCTTGGACTCCTTGGATTCCTTGGACTCCTTGGACTCCTTGGACTCCTTGGACTCCTTGGACTCCTTGGACTCCTTGGACTCCTTGGACTCCTTGGACTGCTTGGGCTCCTTGGACTCCTTGGACTCCTTAGAAAAAGAAAGAAAGAAAAAACGTTTATTTGCAGTAAACATGACGCAAAAGTTTACAAAAACACTAAAAATAAGACATAATTGAGGGAAACATGCGTCACATCCACGCAAAACGGCTGTCGCTCAGCATTATGCTGAGACTCTATGCAAAACAGAGCCCAGCGCTGGTTTTCAGCGACAACCGGCGCCGACGTAAAGACGTCACCCGGTGCAACAAACAATTAAAAGTGGCATCGAGACGGTAGTATAGTAACAATAAAAACATAAAAGTACAACAAAAAATACAAACATACAAACAATTAAATTGGCATCGAGACGGTAGTACAGTAAAAATGGTGAGAGAACAGCTTCAATAAACACAAACAGGAATATAAAAAATAAAAACAGAATATATAAAAACTACGAGAATATCATCCTCAGAAATGACACGTTTCATATAGTGGCATTATTATGAAGCGTCCGGTTCCGATTTGACAGTATTTTTTAACATAGTCTGTGGTAAGTGGTTTGTGGCACGCGGCCACGCGCTTCCAACATGCATTAATAGTGTTTACATTGCTTGATACCGATAGTATTATTGCTATTACCATTTCTATTAACAATAATTATTACCACACAGTTGAGCTACAAAATACCCATATGTTTAAAGTTACGATAAGTTATGTGTCTATGTGTGATACCAAGCACCGCCGGCCATAAACATATGAGGTGAGTGTAGAAAAATCATATTATTCATTTATTTATCTGATATTTGTGCCTGTAATAATAGCTTCTTTAATTGACATTTAAAAGATCCTTAGACTCCTTGGACTTCTTGGACTCCTTGGACTCCTTGAAATCCATGAACTTCTTGGACTCCTTGGACTCCTTGGAGTCCTTGGACTCCTTGGACACCTTGGTATCCTTCGACTCTTTGGACTCCTTGAACTCCTTGGACTCCTTGGACTCCTTGGATTCCTTGGACTCCTTGGACTCCTTGGACTCCTTGGACTCCTTGGACTCCTTGGACTCCTTGGACTCCTTGGACTCCTTGGTATCCGTGGACTCCTTGGACTCCTTGGTATCCTTGGACTCCTTGGACTCCTTGGACTTCTTGGACTCCTTGGACTCCTGGGACTCCTTGGACTCCTTGGACTCCTTGGACTCCTTGGATTCCTTGGACTCCTTGGATTCCTTGGACTCCTTGGACTCCTTGGACTCCTTGGTATCCGTGGACTCCTTGGACTCCTTGGTATCCTTGGACTCCTTGGACTTCTTGGACTCCTTGGACTTCTTGGACTCCTTGGACTCCTTGGATTCCTTGGACTCCTTGGACTACTTGGACTCCTTGGACTCCTTGAAATCCTTGGACTCCTTGGACTCCTTGGACTCCTTGGATTCCTTGGACTCCTTGGACTTCTTGGACTCCTTGGACTTCTTGGACTCCTTGGACTCCTTGGACTCCTTGGATTCCTTGGACTTCTTGGACTCCTTGGACTCCTTGGACTCCTTGGACTCCTTGGACTCCTTAGACTCCTTGGATTCCTTGGACTCCTTGGACTTCTTGGACTCCTTGGATTCCTTGGACTCCTTGGACTCCTTGGACTCCTTGGACTCCTTGGACTCCTTGGACTCCTTGAAATCCATGAACTTCTTGGACTCCTTGGACTCCTTGGACTTCTTGGACTCCTTGGACTCCTTGAAATCCATGAACTTCTTGAACTTCATGGACTCCTTGGACTCCTTGGAATCCTTGGACTCCTTGGACTCCTTGGACTCCTTGGACTCCTTGGACTCCTTGGACTCCTTGGACTCCTTGGACTCCTTGGAGTCCCTGGACTCCTTGGACTCCTAGGACTCCTTGGAATCCTTGGACTCTTTGAACTTTTTGGACTCCTTGGACTCCTTGGACTCCTGGGACTCCTTGGACTCCTTGGACTCCTTAGACTCCTTGGACTTCTTGGACTCCTTGGACTCCTTGAAATCCATAAACTTCTTGGACTCCTTGGACTCCTGGACTTGGACTCCTTGGGGATCCTTGGACTCCTTGGACTCCTTGGATTCCTTTACTCTTGGACTCCTTGGACTCCTTGGACTCCTTGGACTCCTTGGACTCCTTGGACTCCTTGGACTCCTTGGACTCCTTGGACTCCTTGGGCTCCTTGGACTCCTTGGACTCCTTAGAAAAAGAAAGAAAGAAAAAACGTTTATTTGCAGTAAACATGACGCAAAAGTTTACAAAAACACTAAAAATAAGACATAATTGAGGGAAACATGCGTCACATCCACGCAAAACGGCTGTCGCTCAGCATTATGCTGAGACTCTATGCAAAACAGAGCCCAGCGCTGGTTTTCAGCGACAACCGGCGCCGACGTAAAGACGTCACCCGGTGCAACAAACAATTAAAAGTGGCATCGAGACGGTAGTACAGTAACAATAAAAACATAAAAGTACAACAAAAAATACAAACATACAAACAATTAAATTGGCATCGAGACGGTAGTACAGTAAAAATGGTGAGAGAACAGCTTCAATAAACACAAACAGGAATATAAAAAATAAAAACAGAATATATAAAAACTACGAGAATATCATCCTCAGAAATGACACGTTTCATATAGTGGCATTATTATGAAGCGTCCGGTTCCGATTTGACAGTATTTTTTAACATAGTCTGTGGTAAGTGGTTTGTGGCACGCGGCCACGCGCTTCCAACATGCATTAATAGTGTTTACATTGCTTGATACCGATAGTATTATTGCTATTACCATTTCTATTAACAATAATTATTACCACACAGTTGAGCTACAAAATACCCATATGTATAAAGTTACGATAAGTTATGTGTCGGTGTTTTATCTGTGCATCAGTGAGTAATTTGTGAGAGACGGAACCCTGGGGCTGGAAACTGGAAACTGGAGGGTGACCCGACATGCTACATCATACAAGGAACTTTGGGGCTCCAAAACACACGAAGGTATGATACGGACGTCCGAATAGAAATACGGTCAAAAAATAAACAAAAATTATATTAATATAAGAACAACACAACCTAAATAGGTACATAAATAATACGATTATTGGAATTTTATTTGTAATTATAAAAGAGACTATGAAAATGTGTTTAATAAATAGAATGTCAACTAATAAATTTGTATGGGACAGGAAAATGTTGATGAGGTTATCAACATGCACAGAATGTGGACAGGAGCAATGCTGCCAGTAGTCCCAGCAAGCAATAGGCCGAATGCCATGCCACAGCGCTGCACATTTTCGAATGATCAGTGGCCATCAGATACCAAGCACCGCCGGCCATAAACATATGAGGTGAGTGTAGAAAAATCATATTATTCATTTATTTATCTGATATTTGTGCCTGTAATAATAGCTTCTTTAATTGACATTTAAAAGATCCTTAGACTCCTTGGACTTCTTGGACTCCTTGGACTCCTTGAAATCCATGAACTTCTTGGACTCCTTGGACTCCTTGGAGTCCTTGGACTCCTTGGACACCTTGGTATCCTTCGACTCTTTGGACTCCTTGAACTCCTTGGACTTCTTGGGCTCCTTGGACTTCTTGGACTTCATGGACTCCTTGGACTCCTTGGACTCCTTGGACTCCTTGGACTCCTTGGACTCCTTGGACTTCTTGGACTCCTTGGACTCCTTGGAGTCCTTGGACTCCTTGGACACCTTGGTATCCTTCGACTCTTTGGACTCCTTGGACTCCTTGGACTCCTTGGACTCCTTGGACTTCTTGGACTCCTTGGACTTCTTTGACTTCTTGGACTCCTTGGACTCCTTGGACTCCTTGGACTTCTTGGACTCCTTGGACTCCTTGGACTCCTTGCACTCCTTGGAATCCTTGGACTCCATGGACTCCATGGACTCCTTCGACTCCTTGGACTCCTTGGACTCCTTGGACTTCTTGGACTCCTTGGACTCCTTGGACTCCTTGGACTCCTTGGACTCCTTGGACTTCTTGGAGGCCTTGGAATCCTTGGACTCTTTGAACTCCTTGGACTCCTTGGACTCCTTGGACTCCTTGGACTCCTTGCTTGGACTCCTTGGACTCCTTGGACTCCTTGGACTCCTTGGACTCCTTGGACTCCTTGGAATCCTTGACCCTTTGACTCCTTGGACTCCTTGGGACTCCTTGGACTTCTCTTGGACTCCTTGGACTCCTGGACCCTCTTTGACTCTTGACCTGACTCCTGGACTCCTTGGACTCCTTGGACCTTGGACTCCTTGGACTCTTGGACTCTTGACTCCTTGGACTCCTTGGACTCCTTGGACTCCTTGGTATCCTTGGACTCTTTGGACTCCTTGAAGTCCTTGGACTCTTTGGAATCCTTGGACTCCTTGGACTTCTTGGACTCCTTGGACTTCTTGGACTTCATGGACTCCTTCGACCCCTTGGACTCCTTGGACTCTTTGGACTCCTTGGGCTACTTGGACTCCTTGGACTCCTTGGACTCCTTGGACTCCTTGGACTCCTTGGACTCCTTGGACTCCTTGGACTCCTTGGACTCCTTGGACTCCTTGGAATCCTTGGACTCCTTGGACTCCTTGGACTCCTTGGACTTCTTGGACTCCTTGGACTCCTTGGAGTCCTTGAAATCCTAGGACTAGGGACTAGGATTCCTAGGACTAGGGACCCTGTTATGACAAAACAATGCAACCCGGGTTACATCGTTTTATGGTAATACATCGTTAAATAATTTACGCGATGTTAGCTTGGTACAGGTTTGATTTACAATTCAATAATGGCTTCCAGTAACAAAAAAACTCAATTTTACACTTTATTGCAACCCAGAGTTCCAGTAAAATGTTCTGACAAAACGCGGCATTCTTTCTAGATTGCAGCGTTTTTCCCGTGACAAGTAAGAGGGTAGCGGGACGTGCGGGTGAGCCGCGCACGTGTTTGTATTTTGGTAAAACATTGCAAGCTTAGGTTGAATCGAACGAAAAAAACTATTGCTGTAATAAAATTAGGTATCTATAGCATAAACGATTCAATTATGTTAAAATGAAAATAAGTAAATGCTATGCCAAATTTGTCAAAAAAAAAACAAATTGTTATCTATATTGGATTAAATTTGGTAGCGAGTTAAAGATTTAAACTTTTAAATACGTTTTTTTCAAAATGACGTTTTACAGATTGCAGCGTTTTGTCCTAACAGGGCCGCAGGAGAAACAAAACAATTTTAAAACTGTTATTTTAAAACTTTAAAAAAATTATTGATAACATCTTGAACGAGTGCGGAGTGTCATAGTTGTTATAAAAACTTAAAAGACCTTAAGTTTTTCAACCTACTTGCTTTCGAATTAGAATACTATACTTTATATTGTAATAATTTTCCTGAAGTTTGCAAATTAGCAAAATTTAATAGTTATGATTCCAATGAGTAGCGCATCACACATATTTATGAAACACACAGGGCCGAGGCTCACAGATTTGTCGACTCGTTGATTTAATTTATAGCCAGTAAAATAATATTTTTTATTTCTTGTGAAATAATTTATTACTTATTTACAGTTGAGTTAGTAATAACCTTTCATTGTATTCACATGGACAAAAAAAAAACATAACATCCCACGGATTTCATTTATTTGACCTATGCTAAATTGAAACTACGTTTACGTTATGTTTTTAAGTTTTCCCATCAGAGATTCCAGTAGTGTATGTATGCATACCTACCTTATACAAAATCTCTGTGCACGCCCCTGTCTTCAGATGACTATTAGACAAACGTGATAAGTTTTTGACAAAAAAGAAAATAATAGGAGCATAGGTATACTTTTCCTCTAAATTTTAATATAAAAATAATTGAGATCTATCGTGTTTTGAAAAAGAAAACAGCGGAATACGAAATGTCTTTTGGTCAACGTTTTTGTAGGCATAATCAGCCTGAGCTGCAACTATCCTTTTCGCACTCTACCGGGAGAGGTTGGAAGCGGCGCAACGGCAATAGTTTCTTCAAATACCTATTTTCCAAATTCCTCGGCACTAGAGTCCCATAAAAACTTTCGACTTGACGCGTTGCTTACAAAAATAAACCTAGTTTTAGTACTAATGACGTCATATCGAGAAAATCATGGCAGTCGGTGTTTACCGTCACGTGATATACAGATAATAAAACTTTCATTTTAAATTAGAAATATAAAATTAATCTTACGTTTTATGAAAAAAATATATAATTTTTGCATTCCTCAGTACAGAAACTAAGTATGTGACGACGACAGCGACGGCGAAGCGGTAGGGTCGTCAGCATCTTGGTATAATGGTACGGGATCCATGTAGTAGGTGGCGTTTTGAATTTAAGCACGAAGTGTAGATATACTCTCCAATATTGACAATTACAATTTAAATAGGCAAAGCGAAGTGACCGTTCGACCATCTCCATTTTCCAAAACGCCTCTGTCTCGTGCCGCCATTACAAAAGTAACCTCACGGCGTTTACCCCACTACTACACAAATCAAATGAGCAACCTCCATCAAAATGATAAATAATTTTTTTCACATCTTTATGTTATAACATTACTAGCTTTCTGCCTGCTGCTTCGCCCGCGTGGAGTTCGGTTATATCGCGTTTTTAGATTTCCCTCGAGAATATAAAACTTTTCCGGGATAAAAAGTCGAAAACCCTACTATTTAATCCGGACTTCTAACTTTACGTCTGCAAAGTTTCAAAGCAATCGGTTTAGTAGTTGCGGCGTGAAAGCGCAACAAACAAACAAACTCACTTTCCCATTTATAATATTAGTAAGGATAAGGATGTGGATAATGGCCTATTTCCTTCATATTTACTAAAAGCTAAGGGAAAAACTAGTGAAGGTCGCGGGAAACCGTTGGATGCGGGAAATAAAAAAAAAACATAAAATCTGTTTATTTCAGGCAACAATATATGGGCAATATATTGTTAGTGTACAACTTAAAAACTATGTTAGTATTAAATAAAGAAAAGAAAGAAATTAATTAAGGTATTTGCCTCCCTCTGGGGCACCAGGCATACGCACTTGTGCTTGAACCCAGTGCCGCAGAAGCGGGCTGTTCACAAGTTGAACAGCCCGCTGAGCACGTTCAGAATGGTGTTGGCGCTCCCACGCGTACGTAACATCAGCGATGCGATGCGGCGTCGCAGCACAATGTGAAAGCCGTCTGTGTGCGCGTGCGCAAACATCGCAGACGTACTACAGTAACGTGGGAGCCCCACCAGCATCCTGAACGCATTATTATACTGTACTCGGAGAGCGTTGATGGCCCGCTGCGTGTACGCGACCCACAGATTGCAGGTGTAGAGAGATTGGCAGAATGCTTTATACAAAGTAATTTTTACCTCAAGACTACACCTTGCAAATCTGCGTGCCAACATGTTACAGCGGACCGCCATCGCTCTCCTTTCAATTTCTATATCCCCATCATCTTTTAGTTCTTCGTTAACAACATGGCCGAGGTATTTAAATTCATTTATTTTCATTCATTTTCTTCTAAACGCGACACCATTAAGCAGCATAGGTGCCACACCCTCCAGGTTTCGACCCCTGGCTTGGAAAACCAGGAGCTCGCTTTTCTGGGCATTGTACAGGAGACCGTGTAACCTCGCGTACTCCTCACACACATACCTATCAGCCTTCTGAGCGCGGCTATTGATGGGCTGAGCAACACCATATCGTCTGCATAACTGATACTACTGATACAATGTCCATCAATTGAGCATCCGACTCCGGTGTCACTTAGCTCATCAATCAGCCCATTTACATACAAGCTAAAGAGGGAAGGAGATGTCAAACCCCCCTGCCTCACTCCGCATTCCAGCCCGTACTCGTCAGAAAGTTCTCCAAGCCATTTGACCCGGTTAGTCTGATGGCCGTACCAATTATTAAAAATATTGATGACTTCACCTAGCACACCTATGCTCTTCAATTTATGCCAGAGAATACCATACCTAACTAGGTCAAAAGCCTTGGAGAGATCAAGGAAGGCTGCATAAACAGGCGTGCTCCTGTCAGTGTAATACCTGACAGTCTGCTTGAGAGACATAACCGCACATTCTGTCGAAAGTCTGGACTTCGTCGTTTCGTCTTGGAGTTCGGTTTTAGACCTGGGTCTAAAACCGAACTGTGCGTCATTTAAGTTCAGGTGTGCTTTCAGTTGTCTCTCAAACAGACCATCAAGCACCTTAGCTGCGGTTGTAGCTAATGATATCGGGCGGTAGTTGCACTTATCGGAACTATCTCCGGTCTTGTTTTTAATTATAGGCACTACCACCGTCTTCATCAGCTCATTTGGCAGGTAGGAATGCTTAATACACAAAGTAGCCTATGTCCAGCAGTAGGGAAAAACACTTAGTTCAAATTCTTTAAAAGTCAGTACTTGTATTACTGATTAAGTTCTCTTGCATTAAACTAAACTAACTCAAAAGGTATAGTCTTGACATTAATTCAATATTGTACGAGTTCAATCGCCTCGACGTTGATGTAGTAGTAATGATGTCTGTGATATGAGCTTCTATACAACCTTATTTTTTGTTTACGCGAAACCTAAATCTAGTTTTTCCCAAATACATTTAGAATTTGTTGCAAAATGGTTACCGAGCGGTTACGATAGACTATAGTACTTGCTCGCGATTAGTACTGGGTTTACGACATTATCTATACTAATATATAAAGCTGAAGAGTTTGTTTGTTTGTGCGCGCTAATCTCAGGAACTACTGGTCCGATCTGAAAAATTATTTTTGCATTGGATAGCCCATTAATCCAGGAAGGCTTTAGGCTCTATAATTTCACGCTGCGGCCAATAGGAACGGAGCATAACTAACTCTACGCGAACAAAGTCGCTGGCGGCCGCTAGTCATAAAGAGTAGACTTAATAAGTAGTTCAAGTAGTCTGTTGAGTGAGCAGTAATAGTGAAGTCTCTGACTTGATGTCACTCATGCAATGTGTAATATTTTTGAAATCATTTCCCTTTAGTCTTTATCCCTCGTGGACACGATATATATTTTTTTTTCTAGGCCATTTGGCTCACGCATGCACGATTTTCCCATAACAAAAACACTTAACAGGTATTAAGAAGCTTTCAATTTTAAAATTGCAAATATATTGAGAGATGTAGACAATAATTTTTGTAATAAAGAATTTTCTTGAAATACGAAAATTATTCTAAATTCAATTAGAATCCAGACTCACTGGGTTCCAACTCTACGTGTCAAATTGCGATACGGAATTTGGAAATATCCGATAAATCGTCCAATTAATATTGGATTTACAAAAGGAGCTGACGTTATCAATTAATCAAATGGTTCGTTAAACAGAACATTGAAATAGCTGTGATTAAAATGTCAAAACCACTTCGAGAAGCCTTAAAGGCGAAACTTTTCGATGCGAACTTTTCAAGGACTTCCTAGATTGATGAACGGTTCAGTAAGTTAGCTAATAATTCATCAATCAATATGCCTAGCCCTTTCCTAACTGTGTTGCCTTGGCTTTCTGTGTAACCGGGCACAACTAAATATTATATTAGTGTTTTATATGGAGTACCTAACTGCTTATTTGACCTCCACAACTCTTCTTCTTCTTCCTCTTTAGCCTGTAGAGGTCCACTACTGGACAAAAACCTGCTAAATATAATGCAAAAAAACAATGAATTCTATAAGACTTTAATTATTTAAATAGATTTGTCCAACTGGAAGGAAGACGCCCTATCTCCAAAAATACGGACGGTGGCAGATCTTAATACAGGAGTGGGCGACGCCTAGAGAAGAAAGGAATAAAGTTATTGCAGGAGTTTAACGGGTAGACTGGGCCGGTACTTTTTTTTTTTGATATGGCATCTCGTAGGTGGCCATTAGAGGCCACCGTAACTACTAAACCGGACTTTCCTGTGGATGCCTTAATTAAAAATTAAAGCCTCCAGCCAGGGGCACTTAAAACTAACTTAAAATTAGGCGACTACGCACTAAGGGCACCCCCTGTGGGGTACGAACCTCGGCTTAGGGCGTCGCTAGAGAGGACAGCAAGGGACGGCTGGATCGAAAGTTAAAGGGCCGGCACGAGAGTGTGGGGCTGCGGCAGAATCAAGGACTCCTGCTGCCCCACGTCTTGTCGGTCACTTGCGACCGACAAGACACCGGGGTGGTTTTTATAGTCAGTAGGAGTCTAACAAACCCTTTCGCCCACTTCAGGGCGGCGGACATCCATGAGGATTTTCCACACCGGAACAAAAAAAAAGGAATTTAACACAAAAACTTGGTCCTATTTGGTTAACTCCTGAAGCAACAATTTTGTTACTGGGTAATTCGATGCACCTCGATAAGACTGGCCCTTGGAAGGTCACATTTATGGGATTGTAACAATACTACTGTGAGCTTTCCGAGGTCCGGATCAATATGTAAATTATAGATAATAATATGTAAATTATGTAATTGATGGTCATCCAACCGTGAATCGACAGCGGGAGGCTTGGTTTAACATTGGAGTAATGCTAATAATTCATATCATCGAAAACTTGATGAAACGGAGGCCCAGTAGCTGAGCTCAACTGCTGCGCTACGTGTCGCAGGTTCGATTCTCGTACGGAACAAATATTTGTATGGCCTACAGGTAGTTGTCCAGACACTGGCTGTGCGAGTATAAATGTTTTGAACGCACCCACGATACAGGAGTAATATTCCTAGTGCAGGACAACTTTATTTTTTCAATAGCACAGACGTATATTATAAACATTTGTCCGCCTTCTGAAGTAGTCCGGTAAAAATATGGTCATACGAAATATAGATTTTTTGTGGCACTTGTACACTCAAAGCCTATCTACCATTTCGAAATATAGTGCTTCTACCTATAAGACTATTATATATTTATTTGAATATAACGTTTACTTTTTTACCAACTGTAAGGAAGACGTGCTATCTCACAAAATACGGACAGGGTGGAGGTAGACCTTAATCCAGGAGTCGGCAGCGAATCCTAGGGAAGGAAGGAAGAAAGTTATTGCAGGAGTTTACAAATAAACTTGGTCCTATTTGGTTATCTCCTGCAGCAACAATTATAAATCCTTTATTTACGTTATTTACATTGATATTGAATTATTTTCTATTCAAGGTCCAACTCTATAGAACACCGTCAATGACCTGACAACGTACGTAATGACCTGAGTATGTGTAGTTTCAGCCAAGGTAATTTATCTTCCCCTCCAAAATGACATCTTCTTTTCAAAAGACTATTTTTGTCGGAATGACGGTGCGCTCTTGGTGATATAAAAGGTGATTTGCTATTTTATTTTCGGCTACACTTTATTTCATTCATCCTTTTCATAGAGAACTCTTGGAAAACAAAAACAGAACTGAGATTATGAGAGAGAGATACATGAACGAACGAGAAGGTATTTTCATTAGGAAATTTTATAGACGATCCCATCTTTAAATAAATTAATAAATTCTTAAGTACGGTATTGGTTAAGACAAAAAAAGAAGAGAAGAATATACAAGAGGAATATATTTTATTATGAAATTAATGCCAACAAATAAGTGACAATGATTTAATTACATATTCTAACACAGATAAAATACCGTTGTATTTTATCTGTGTTAGAACCGATGATAGGACCGTTGTCCTATCATTTCTATTTCTTTGATTTTGATACTATATTTTAAGAGTGTATTTTAACACAACATGCGGCTAACAACGGCTAGTAACTTTTTTGGTTTTACAAAAAAAAAACAAAACAAAATGTTTTAAAATACATAAAACCTACTATTACCTAATTTAACAATTTGCTACGATACTAAAAAGATTGTTCGACTATCAATTAATACCAAAATGAAGTACCCGAGAAATAAGTAAGTAACTTTTTTCAAGGCGTGCATTAGGTTTTGCTAAATTTGCATTTAGGAACCCAAAAATCAAAGAATGCCAATACCATACCATAGAAAAAGAAGGAAAAGACATGGATTTCCCAAACACAAAATCGAAAGGAACAATTCATTGAACATCAGAACACCATTAGTACCTATTTGGTAAACATGAGCAGAAATCAAAACCAGCTCAATTACAGTGATTTCTTAAAGAAATGCCCAATAGTGGGACATTCATCATCATCATCCCAGCGTTAATCCCAGTCGCATCCGAAGCCTTTTCAGCTTTGGAGTCTGGGGTCCGCTTTACTAGTCCAACTGCTGATATGGCTAAACTTTGACATTTTCCATGAAGCGACTGCCGTCTGACCACCACAACCCGAAGGCGACATCGAAGCATTGCAGTTAGACTAATTGTTGGACTTTTTGAGGGCTCCAACAACCCGTAACGACTGCCACTAGATGTTCGTATGGCAACCGGGACCAACGGCTTCACGTGCTTTCCGAGACACGACCAGACGAGTGCAAATATTCATATTCATGCATACAAATACTTGCACTGTGCGGGGATCGAACCCGCGCCACCTGGCGCAGCGGCCGCGTCCGCTACCTCTACGCCACGGAGGCTGTCTACATTATAGACTAACAGAAAAAAATCCACAAAGCTAGTACGTGACTAGGTCGCGGACTCCAGGATTAAGCAAGCATGCGAACTAAAGTTATAGCAAATATTTAAAAGGATTTTTTTTTCCAAAAACAGTCGGTCACCATCATGGTTGCTGACAGATGAGATAATAAATTAGCTAATATTTATTTAAGACGTCATTCTAATTTCTAAAAATCAATGTTGAACCATCTAAATCTGCCCAGCCTTTTCCCCACTATTTGTGGGATCGACTTCCAGTTAATCGGCTATCCGGATGCAGATGCATCTGGTTTGACGAAGCCATTATTTTTGTGTCAGTATTTTACTTGAAACGACTGCCTATCTGAAATGAAATGAAATGAAATCGTTTATTAAGCAAGTAGGATCACTGATCACTTTTACACGTCATGTTTATTTTTTATTTTATTTTTTTAACTAGATGAAGCCGGCATTTCCTAACTGACTACCTCTGAGAAGAAATAGCCGAAACAAACTCAGGGATCATCGTCTTTTTCAAGTCCAGACATTAAAAATGAAAATGTTTACAATAATTTACCTTATAATTACGCATATTGCTTAATAACAATGCTTAATAGAGCGAGCAGCTCAGTCCCAAGCTTTTTTGTCTTCTAAATAATCTGTGATTTTATAATACGCCTTTTTGCAAAGTTTGGCCTTTATATGGTTCTTAAATCGTTTAATGGGTAAGTTTCGAATGTCCATCTAACCTCCACATCCCAGTTACTGAGTAATACGATACTTCTTGATAAAGACTCTTTGTCAGATTCATCATCCTCATCATCACCAACCTTTTTTATCGTCCCACTGCTAGGCACAGGTCTCCTCTCGTACAGAGAAGAATTGAGCGTAATCACCACGCTCGCTCAATGCGGGTTGGCGATTTCAGACTTAAAGTCCAGGTTTCCTTAAGATGTTTTCCTTCACCTTCAGTCATTGGTGTCCAAGATATACTTAGAAACTACATATAACTTTAGAAAAGTTACATTGGTACTTGCCCGACCTGGAATCCAACGCACGCACTCATACTTGAAAGGCTGGTTTTTTCCAGATTTTTTTTTGCCAGATTCTCCAGCTTCTTTTCCAAAAAATCCGTTTTATGCATAACTAGCGGCCGCCAGAGACTTCGTTCGCTTAGAGTTGGTTATGCTCCGCTCCTATTGGCCGCAACGTTATGTTGTATAGCCTAAAGCCTTTCTGGATTAATGGGCTATGCAAGGCTAAAAAATTTTTCAAATGGGGTCAATAGTTCCTGAGATTAGCGCGTTCAAATAAACAAACAAACTCTTCAGCTTTATATATTAGTACAGAATATATATTAGGATAGATAAGAACGTAATTTTCAATATAAAATAAGTGCCCCTCTTTTCTCAAAATCAGCAATGTTATTTACGAAACCTTGTTATTTAACTTTTTCTTGAAAAAAACTTTAACAAAGCCAATCATTATTGAGGATCACTCAATTTCCCAAACACGAGGTAATAACCAAATGATAATAGGGACTTTCGGAAACTTTTAATGGAAACCTAACTCAATGTATGTCAACTGAAATGAAAAAGTTAAATAGTACTACGCCAATCAGAATGGGTCACGAAATTTGAGATTGACAAATCAACTTTACTGATTGAGCTTCCAGTCAAATAACTGTTTTCGAGTCAATCCAATAATAGAGTATGGACTGTACGGGATAGGCATCACCTCATGCACGCATTAGCACGTCTCGTAAATCAGACTTCAGTCCTATGTACCCACCTAACGTATAATATGTACAGATGCTCTCTCTCGTTTTCACGAAGTCCGCTCAGCCTCGTTTGTAGTAGTGACATGTCCCGATATTATATGTTTGTGTGAACTAAAGTACCGTTAAATTGGGCATGGCTCAATAGCGGCGGTAAATCCTCTCTATGGGGAATGGCTAGAGAGGCGCCAAGGCACTCTCACCTGCCGCCCCTTCCGCCTGATGCACAGCAAGACACGGCTGTTTCAGGAGGTTCCTGTTCACGATAAAGGGGGCCCGAGGAAATGGTGGTGCATACATTGGAGGTTTGTCCGGCTAAAGTGAAGGAAAACGGCTAGGTTTTAGTCAGTAAAAATCTGACACGCCGTTCGAGAGGTCATTAGATCATTTCCCATCCGGAATTTTAGCACGCGCCGATAAAAAATCCATAAAGCAAGTTGAACAACGCGTTGTCATAGCGGTATAAACTTAATTTCGACCGTTTTCGACGAAAAAAAGGGCGCAGACGAGGGAAACTGATCAATAAGAAGTGAAGTGTACAAGGGTTGGCGTATCCATGTGGATGAAACTCTTTATTTAATATACAAAAAAATAAAAAAGGAGTGTACAAATAACATTTTTTATAAGTTAGAAATACACAAATAGAGATTTAGCTGAAGTCATTGAGGTAATTAATGCTAATACTTTTTTTTGTTTGTGATACAATAGGGTATTTGACTAAAAAAAACTAATTAGTCCGTCAGTCAGATTTCCAAAAAATACTAGACACGTATTTTTTCTTTTTTCATATAAACAAAAATGAAGACGACACAGCGCGTTGAAAACTCGTGTGACGTCACTGCACGCTACACTTTTAGCGACCAGTGACGCCACCAGCCACCACTCCTGATCTTTGATACCTTTTATATTTGTCAATTTTTATTGATTTGATAAAACAAAATATACGTATCCAATATTTTTCTATAATCTGAATGACGGACTAAATAGAATCATTTTTTTTTTACCCAGGGAACATCCCTATTCACTGAAATTTCGCAGTTCATTTTTAGAGGCTGTCGTCTGCTTTACCGGGGTACGTGTGGAAGCTTCGACAAAATAAGGGCTTCAGTCAGGTATTAAAGAATTAAAATAAGTGACGACTCGCTAATGCGTCACTGGAAGAGAGCAGCAAGGGATAGGGTGGAACTTAAAAAAAAAACAGATACATTGTTTCGAAAGCGCATAAGAGTTGTCAGCACATCGTGAGCCACCCTGGAAGGCTTCTATCCTAGTGGGAGTATACTGCTTACCAGGTGATGGGTTATTCGAAAAAGATATCGTGACCCTGGTGCAAGCAAATAAAGGAACACACACGGGTGTGTTATAATCATTATACGTCCGTAACGCCCTTCCGCGCCACCTAGAGTGGGTGAAGTCATTTGATGATTTACCACCAGAACAATATTTATTTCTTTACAAATATATAAAGCTGAAAATTTGTTTGTTTGAACACGCTAATCTCAGGAAGTGCTGTTCCGATTTGTAAAATTATCTTTGCGTTGGATATAGGGTTGCCAGACCGCCGGGAAATCCGGGATTGTCCCGGAATCTTGCCTCTTGTCCCGGAATGACCTCTTGTCCCGGAATGAGCGGTAATTGTCCCGGATTTTAAAAAGTTATCAATGTTGTATATGATAGTAAGAATTTATTTCATTTGGGATGAGTTTTTTTTTTAACCGTTCTTTTTCCGAGATTCCGAGAGAGTCTCTGTCGACGGCTGTCCCGGATTTTGTAACTTCCTATCTGGCAACCCTAGTTGGATAGCCCTTTAATCCAGAAAGGCTTTAGGCAATATAACATCATGCTGCGACCAATAGGAGCGGAGCATAACAAACTCAACGAAGTCACTGGCGGCTGCTAGTAATATAATAAACATGTTCAGAATAAACTATATCTTAATTGCTTATAGATTATAGTGGATTATTCAGGCACTGCAGTGCGATTCTGTAAACAATAAAACCTTAGGTGAATGTGAAAACTTAGGTTTAGTGAGCGTGGAGTGTGTTGTTATTCCAACTAATGAACAATTTAATTCTCAGAAAAAAACTAATTCTCTCTTTAATTCTCTGACTACCTGAAACTAATTCTAACAAACCCAAGCCGGGCAGTCCTCCATAGTGTCAACCCTTAGTTGACCCTGCTGAGGTCTGCCCGGCTTGGGTAGAGCAGCGCCGTGTCCTCGTGGCGGCAATCGGCGGCGATCACTCGCGTCCGACCCTAGTCCAGGCCATGGTCCGGAGCGAGATGCTAGCAAAGGAGGAGGCGGAGCGCGTCAGAGAGCGGAAATCCCAGCGCCCTCACGCCTCAAGCCGCCGCAGGAGACGCCGAAAGACAAGGGTTTGCGGGCGGCGAGCGATGGGCTCCTCACCGCCCGGTAAGAACCAGTCCCGGGTCGACTGTTATTGACTCGAGCGACGACGTAGTCAAGATGCACACATGCCTTTCCTTACTGACATGATCTAAATTTACTTTCGAACACGTTAAATTAGATAAATTAGACAAGCGGACCCTGGGCTCCAACGCGAAAGCCGCGGATGCAACCGGGATAAACGCTGAGATGATGATGATGACGTTAAATTAGATAAATATCTAATAAGTGCGCCAAATTAAAATTAATTTGGCGCACTTTTTCAATTTCATTTTGTATGTAGCTTTAGTACCTATATAAAAATGCTAATGGCAGGCTTAGGTCGCTGTGGGTTCAGACATCAGATGTTTTGCGATATAATGAATATTTTGTGTTCGGGTGGTAGTTTATAACGATTAATCAACCCAATGATTCGACACTTCTCTCTGATTGCGACCAGAGCATGTTGTTTAAGAGGTACGGATACTGGGTAAATTGGATGGTATGAGGAGGCGAATTTTACTGCCGTATAATGTTTAAAAATTTAGTTCAGTATTAATACATATTCCAGAAAGGGTAGTACAGTAATTTAGTAAAAACTTATTTTAAAAGGCCCTCCTCTTTGAATGATACCAATGTGTGTGTCACAGGATGAACGAGAAAGTATGGCAAAATACCATTCTCGTTCCAAACATTTTTGGAGTGAGAGGACATATCTCATCTCGTTTAGACCAAATTACTTAGAGTCTGACGCAAATTAATGTAATATGGGTGCCATATTTTCAATCACGTCTAAACTGTCCACGGAATATCTTAATTTAACAGGACTATGATAATGTTTTATCTATAATAAAATAGTAAGATGAACTCAAATTCAGTTTAGTTTTTTAACAAGGGAATCGACTCACTGGCCATGTTGGCCTGTAGATTTAAATAAAAAAATGTATCTCCATCTGTGCGTTGTTCCTAATACAAGTACATGAACTGCGGAGTAATTAATTACACGGTTCGCTTTTCGCTAATGTTCTCAGATATTTGAGTAAAATCCTGTTAAAATATTACATGAGAACTAAAACATTTAATATATACTTTGTAAAAGGTCTAATTAGTTTTGTGTAAGTACTTAGAACAGGCCCAAAAAAGTTTACAAGGCCTTTTTAGCGGCTCGTACATACCTACATAAAGGTTTCAAAGCAAAAGCCTATCAAACAGTTTGAGGAATTGTTTTTTTTTTTTGCGCAATTACAAGAACAGTGCCGCCCACAATGGACCTCATAAGAAGACTCAGTCACATAAAGGACGATGGAAAGGGCTCTGTTCGGAGTTTCACTGCGCGAGCGGATCAGAAATGATGAGATCCGTAGAAGAAGAAAGAAGAGCGGCCTGTAATGATACTTGATAAGTGTTGTTGGTAATGGGAACAATAAAATTAACTTTTAAAAATATGTTAGGTAATATTCAAACATCACGCGCGAAGAAAAAAAAACCTACAATACAAGTCACATTATACACACAGTACACATTCACAATGATTAAAATAATAGAAAAAAGTAAGTAAGTATCATTAATAAAAAACGGTGGAGGTCTGCCCGGCTTGAATGCAACACTGTTGTGGCGATCAGCAGCGTTCTCTCGGCTCCGGCTCTGGTCCAGGCCATGGTCCGGAGCGAGAGTGCATGGCAGGCCGTCACGTCCTTCTGCGAAGCAGTGATGCTTGTAAAGGAGGAGGTGGAGCGTGTGAGGGAGCGGGCGCCTTCATACCGCTGACCGCCGCACTATGGATTATCGTAGAACAAGAGCTGATTAAAAATACTTTTTTAAAATGTTGCAAATAGTACATGTTTTTGGTCTTATTTTATTCATAAGAAGCCATTCTATGACATTCAATTCGTTTTTATCTATTAAATACACAAAATAGTAAAAAAAAAAAATGCATTAGAACTCGAAAGTATAGATATTCTACAAACTGTAACTTGTAAATTACATATTTTCAGAGTTAGATATTGAGCACTGGTTAAAAAATAACTATATAGAGTGCCATATATTTAGAAAGGATATTTTATGTAGAGTAATAGTCAGTTATTTAAATTATAATAAAAGATAAAATATAACTGTCACAATTTTTTACGTAAAATGCCGACGAAAATTAAATTGTTTTAACTTCAACGAGACTTTTATATGTTAGCTAAGCTTGGCGAAGTTCTAAATTTGATGTACCTAGGAGTCGTGCGGTCGATGGCCCTTTACTCGTAAGTAGAAGAGTACTCGAAAGTACTCGCGTCATTATACCGATGGCGCGAGGAAGAGCGGACACGGGGCTCCAGTCCGGCGCAACAGCAGATCGAGCTGCGCCGAGAGGAGCTCCGTCAGGTCCTGGTGGCGGACTGGCGGCAGAGGCTTATGCGCCCTACCGCCGGCCTCGCTACCGTCGAGGCGATCCGGCCAGTACTCGACGACTGGCTCGGAAGAAGGCACGGCTCCCTGTCGTTCAGGGTGACGCAGGTGCTTTCGGGGCACGGCTGCTTCGGCAAGTACCTGTGTCGCCTAGGCAGGGAGCCGGACGCTCGGTGCCACCACTGCGTCCAATGCGGGGAGGATACGGCGCAGCACACGCTCTCCGAGTGTATAGCTTGGGAGGAGCAGCGCCGTGTCCTCACAAATGAAGTAGGAGGCGACCTGACGCTGCCGGCAGTTGTGAGGAGGATGGCCGGCAGCGCAGAGTCGTGGGACGCGGTGGTGTCCTTCTGCGAGGACGTGATGTCGCAGAAGGAAGCTGCGGAACGGCAGAGGGAGATCTCAACTCCCTTCCCGGGCCGCAGAAGACGCACCGGGCGCCGAAGAAGGGCGGATAACGCCCTCTTCCGCCCCCCATGAATGGGTCCAGGGGCGAGGACATGGGGAAGTCCCCGCCCCCTATTCGATGGACCCCGCGGCGGAGGCGCGCGCGAGTGTCGGCGCGCGCCTCTGAGGCGATGCACGGGGTAGCATAACACCCCACTACCCGGTGCCGGAGACGAGGCCCGGACAGACCGGGCCAGGACGAGAGCTGTGAACTGTGGGGCTGCGGAAGAATTTAGGCTCCCGCGGCCCCACGCGCGCTCGTGATAGAAGAGACACCGGGGTGGTTTTAGTCAGTAAAAGTCTGACAGACCCCGTCGCCCACCCTAGGGCGGCGGACATCCTATGAGGATTTCCACCCAGAAAAAAAAAGGTGGTGCAATGTTAGACCCAGTAACACGATCAACGATGCTGCGCCAGAGGGAGATTGATGTGGAGACCCTCCGCGACCAAACTCCCGGCACAACAACATTTGACGCATCGTACCCGGCACACATCGTTTGGTCGTGTTGGTCTTGGGTTTAAAATTGCATCACCTCGCTCAACTGCCGTCATCCTTCCTATTCCTAAGTTATTTTAAGTAAATCGGCTTAATAAACTAGTGCGCTTTACCATCAACGATTGCATCACTGCTTACCATCAGGAGGGTTTGCAGTCAAGCACTAGTTTATAATTATTTAAAAAAAAAACACGACTGTCGCTTTTTTCATATTTTTAAAATTTATTTATTTTTATTAATAACAAGGAATCACCTTTTGCCGTTTTTCGGTGAGTTGATAAATTCCACGTTCGAAAAACCTTGATGTTTAGAAGCGAAGAACTCGGAATTGGAGCTTGTACCGTTCAATTGGTTTTGAATATAGCGAATCTATGTAAACACCTTAAATATGAATGCTACCAATTTTCACAAAGAGAAAACATTACATCAAATGCCAAACTGTCATATTTATTGACGTCGGTCCCAGTCGCCCAAGTTCTCATGATTTACTTTTCATATCGCTTGAGTGGGCAGATAAAGAAACATTCTGTTTCCAAAACGCTTTTTTTTCCAAAGTCTTGGAAAGTGTTTGGAAAACCGGAAAATTGCAAGCTCATGAGTATAACTTGTTTTAATTTGAATGTTCTTTAGTCATACTTTTACTAGGTCTTCGATAAATCTGTTTTTTTTTACATGCTTTTTATTAGCTTCACTTGTATGTCTTGCTTGCTTGTTTGTTTGTTTGTTTGTCCGTCTCTAACTCTTTGGGCTACCAGTGAGCGGCTCGTCATTACTGAAAAATGTCCCACCGTTTTCAATACGTTCGTTTGTTCATTGTTTTTTTTTTAAAGAATAATAAACTAAAAAGTCAAAATTAAATATAGTTAAAAAACTAAAAAAAAACATGCTTTAAAAAAATATCAAAATAATTTTTTTAAAATAATCTTTAAAAAAGCGTGAGGCGCTTAATATACAAAAATTATGGCACAAAGCGCTTCACGCTCTTTTAAAGATTATTTTTAACTTTTTAGTTTGATATTTTTAAAAGCATGTGTTTTTAGTTTTTTAAACTATATTTTTTATAATCAAAGGCCCAGGTCGCGTATGTATGTGATGTCACTATTCTACATACAAACGCGACCTTCGCCGTCTACTTCGACGGACTCAACAGTATCAACCGAAAGTCTTTCATTTTAGGACAGAGATTCCATCAAACATCGGCACTTTAATCAGGTTCTGTGTCCCTGTGATTCCTGCAGCTTCCACAAGGTCACATACTCTTCCACCTTCCATAGCCTTCGAGGCCCTTTAATTCTTTAAAAGTTCTACTAAACTCGACCAAACCTAAACCCCTTTTTCTGGAGAAAAACAAAACGCCAAAATATTTGTTCTGAAACGAGAAAAGGCTGTTTGCATACCTAATTTACTTGAGTCACACAAAAATGAGAGCACGTACAAAATCTGTAGAAAAATATTCGCGGATAAAATTGAATAAACGACACGATAAGGTCGATCCCCTTTGCATAGGATCCAGTGGAATTATTTGATCGATTCGACTTTTTAATTGAGTGATTTAGTTTTTATACGACCAGCATGGAGTCATTCATTGGTATCTACGTATTTGGGATTAGATTTTTATTTATAAACGTCGTGGCATCATTTAATTATCAATTTATATCAGGTAGGTATACTATTGTTACGAATGTACCTTATGCCGATGGCATAAGGTTAAATATTGCGCGACATGCAGTACATAACTTTTAAGTGCTATATCTCGAGACCTTGGTATTAGAGAGGTACAATATAAAAACGCATTACTAGACCTAGGGTGGTCAATCGAATGGTACAGGTTTCATCAACATCGTAAGCGAAGTGTCGACATCGAAATTTCTAGGAACTCGTTTCCGGGAAGTATCTGTAGGTACTTGCTGAACGTACTCGAAACTATGCGCTATTATTATTAATTCAAGAGAGGTCTGGAATGTTCGATCAGTTGGCCTATATTAAGCGGCGTGACGCCAGCGCAGAGTCAGTCTGAATTCGACTACCGAGACGAAAAAAGCGACAGTTAAGAAGCGATCTTTGAGAATACCTACTGCGACAACTGTAACGAGAACTAAGTAACATCTGTAGTTTTATTCGGTACGACATCAGCTACGTTCTACTTGTGATTGCCTACGATCGACTGTACCTTCGTTGCCAATAAACTTCGAAACCCTTAACCGGTATTCTAATACCCCTAGCCCGTAACACTATCTTACTTTATAATAAATATCCTCATCAACATTTTATCGTCCCACTGCTAGGCACAGGTCTCCTCTCATACAGAGAAGGATTGAGCGTAATCACCACGCTTGCTCAATGCGGGTTGGCGATTTCAGACTTATAAAGTCCAGGTTTCCTCAAGATGTTTTTCTTCACCTTCAGTCACTGGTATCCAAGATATACTTAGAAAGTACATATAACTTTAGAAAAGTTACATTGGTACTTGCCTGACCTGGAATCGAACCAGCGCACTCATACTTGAGAGGCTGGTGTTTTAACCAGTAGGCCACCACGACATTTACCATCCATACTAATATTATAAATGCGAAAGTAACTCTGTCTGTCTGTCTGTCTGTCTGTCTGTCTGTCTGTCTGTCTGTTACGCTTTCCCGCTTAAACCTCTCAACCGATTTTGATGAAATTTGGCACAGACAATCTTTAGACCCCGAGAAAGAACATAGGCTACCTTTTATCCCGGAAAAATTTGATGTTCCCGAGGGAAACCTAAAAAGCGCGATATAACCGACCTCCACGCGGGCGAAGCCGCGGGCGGAAAGCTAGTATTATAATAAATATACTATAACATAACTATGTACTTTAAATAGCGGCTAATCTATATATTTAGATGCTATTTGGCCTCGCAAACTCTTTACTTTTTTTTTATTGTTAATTTTAAGTGCTCCTTTTTACTGATTGAGTAGGGAAAGACGTAGCGTTGGAGGGGCTCTCTCATTATTCATTTATATGTGATGTAACATCGAAAGTAAAGACGTTATCCGTTTCTTCGTAACAACATTCTGGAATGTTTGTCAAAATTAATCTACAAAATTAACACTACGTCCCAAAATGACACTTCACGTTCCCACGCTGTTCGACATAATAGGAAAGGCCTATAAAAGCAATTTGCTTGCAAGTGGCTACACAGGCGTTTTCAAAGTACTAGCGGCAAAACTTTTAAGTGTATGGGTAAGAACAGATATTTAATTGACGGTCATATGAACAGTTAAAGGATAATCTCAGTCTCGATCCTCCATACGAATCCTAAATACCTTTTATTTCTCACCATTATTGAAAAATCGACATTAATCGTCTCCGACATGAGATTGCGAATAGTATTTAAAAGTTTGCAATTACGAGAATTCGCTTTCTGACAAAGAAATAGGAATCAATAGAAAAAAAGCTTATGCCTAGATGGTCTAGTTATCAAATACTACGTATAGTAAAAAAATAACTTGTTACACTGTCTTTGTAAATCTATTGACAATATATAATATTACACAATCCGACTTCGTTTTATTTCAAAGACTATATGTAGAGTTTTTGTTAGTCCTTACCTACTGAAAAGGATATATCATTCGTACAATAAATTCAATTTTTTTTCAACTTCTACCCATTGTAAAGAAAATTAATGCTGTGCTGAAGACATCTCCTTGAATGCTTAAATAATATCTTATTTAACTGTAACATATTTCAAAGTTTGCACACATTTATAATGTGACTCCAACTATAAAGTGAACCTATCAGACAAAAAATGCTGGACATAAATATCCTTCATCATCATGATCATCATCATGACCATAATCAGCCTGAAATGTTCCCTCATGGTGTGCCACAATACTATCTCTTACTTCTGTTGTCTTTTTCATCCAATCAACCAACCTCATTAACAACCATAAAAAAACAATTACATTGAAGCATTCAAAAAGAATACGTATTGTATTATACTTACAGCTGATCAACAAGAAAAACAATTACTTACATTAAACATTCAAGAAGAATACTTCAAACTGTGGTCAAAAAGCCAAACAATAATTTTAAGAAAAACGCCTGTTTAATACGGTATATTAAAGTATCTAGGAACTCAAGACTATGAACAGTACTGCTGGGTGTATGCTAATCTCTTTGGCCCACTGTACCCGAAAGAGGTTAACGCCTTATAACGAGATGACTCGTGGTTAAATATTAGCACAAAGGCGATGCCGATGGCCCTTCGTTCGCCGCGGTTTGTTCTTCGCTTAAGTGCTTCGATTCGAAGGAACGTTCACAAACAATGAACCATGGGGATTTGTATGCGGCCTTGGCATATCGCTGATAAGAACGGCAATTATTTTCAGATATTTTTATAGGATCGCCATTTCTATTCTTCTTCTTCAGTCTATAGAGGTTCACTGCTGGGCAAAGGCCTACCCAAGACTTTCTACGATGACCGGTCTTGTGCTGCCCGCATTCATCGGCTTCCCGCGACCTTCACCAGGTCATCGGTCGACCTTATTGGGGGCCTCCCTACACTGCGTCTTCCGGTACGTGGCCGCTACCTCAGAACATTACTGCCCCATCGGCCATCGGTTCTACGAGCAATGTGCCCTGCCTACTGCCACTTAAGTTTAGCGACTCGAAGAGCTATGTCGGTGACTTTGGTTTTTCTGCGGATCACATCATTTCTGATTCGATCACGCAGAGAAACTCTGAGCATAGCTCTTTCCATCGCCCTTTGTATGACTCTGAGCCTTCGTATGAGGCCCATTGTGAGCGACCACGTTTCAGTTCCGTAAGTCATCACTGGCAACACACACTGGTCAAAGACTTTAGTCTGGAGACATTGTGGTATCTTGGACGACGAGAAGATGTAGCGTAGCTTCTCGAACGCTGCCTTCGATTCGACGAGACACCTCTTTCTCGAAGTTGGACCTATCTAGTTGGACTGTTTGTCCCAGGTATATTATATACATTTCTATTGTTTGGTTTTAATTCAGGTTACTTAAATCAAAGGCTTATGGTCACCATGCAGATTTTTAAACGACGAGTTGATATTATATGGTTCGGTCAAATCCTGAATATGTTCCTATATTCTTCTACCATCAGTCCCATTGGTCGTTGCAACATTCCCAGGGTGAAAAAGGTGTTATTGATTTTTGAAATAAAACTTGTTAGTAGCGGTCAGGTTTTCAGTTTGTACCGATTTTTTAACGACTTCAAAAAAAAGGAGATAGTTCTCAATTCGACCGTATTTGGTTTTCTATTATTATTAGGAAAGGAAATGATAAGTTTCTACAGAGTGAAAAATAACTAATATCGGAAGCCGGTGGCCAAAATCGAAAATACGGAAAAGACTGACTTCTAAAATTAGTTATTTTTTACTTTCGGAAGGCGGCTGTTATATTTTATAAAAACTTTTTTATATCAATTGCAAGGCTGAGCCCTTATTACATTAAACATAGTTGGCGAAATGTGAAACTAGGCTTACATATAGCAGAATGTAAGATATTCAGTCGTCTTTCTCTTGCGTTTACACACTAAGAAGTATGTATATGTACCTACTTAAGTAAAATGTTTCATCCAGCTTCACACTGGCGCCGTCACATAATTAATCTTAAGTTATTTCTAATATACTAACTAGTTCATCCTCATCAGCCCCTACTCGTCCACTGCTGGACATAGGCCTCCTCCATGGCACGCCAACAAGCTCGATCCTGAGCAGTTCTCCGTCAGTCATTACCTTTTTGATGTCGTCGCTCCATCTCGCCCAAGGGCGTCCTACCCTACGTTTGCCGAGATGCGGTCTCTACTCGAGGACTCGTTTACCCTAACGGTTGTCGGTCCTGCGGCAGATGTGCCCAGCCCATTGCCACTTCAACTTGCTAATCCTCTCAGCTAGGTATGTCGATGACTCTGGTCCTCTGTCGGATCATCTCATTTCACTAACTAGTTAATATATCTTAACTGCGTGTCGGCTGATAAGTTGCGAAACGCACTGACACTTTAAACTGGCTGAGTTTAATATGCTCGCACGTGTTCCTATCTGTTACACGTATACATCATCATCATAATCATCATCTTAGCGTTAATCCCAGTCGCATCCGGAGCTTTTTCAACTTTGGAGTCTGGGGTCCGCTTTACGAGTATAAGGGCTGATTTTGGCTAAACTTCAATATTTTCCGTGAAGCGACTGCCATCTGACCTCCACAAACGAAGGTAATATCGATCGACTTTTCAGGGCTCCAACAACCCGTAACGACTGCCATTAGATGTTCGTATGGCAACCGGGACCAACCGCTTAACGTGCTTTCCGAGTCACGATCAGACCAGTGCAAATATTCATATTCATGCATACAAAAATTTGCACTGCGCGGGGATCGAACCCGCGCCTCCTTGGGCAGCGGCCGCGTTCGCTACCGCTACGCCACGGAAGCTATTACCGATTTCAAAAAAAACTTAAAACGAAAAAATAATTTTACTTTTGTCATGGCTCTAGAAGTCGGTGTCTAGAGGTTTCTGTTGTTTAGCTCGCTACCGACTTCTAGAGCCCAAACATAAAAACATAGATACATACATACATGCAGTTTTAAAATTTGACACATTTGTTCAGTCGCTGATATAGACTAACATATACGAAAACTGGGCAGTTCTGGAAATACTACATACATACCTACGCGTTGAATTGACAACATCCTTTTTTTTTTGAAGTCGGTTAAAAATGGCCTCTCATTCATGATTTCTGGAAAATAAAGAATATCATCCCAGTACATGCGTTCTACAAACTGGGTGTGTACCATGTAAAAATTCTTTACATGAAACCAAGAAATATTCAGCAGAAATTTCTGGCAAACTACTTATTTTCATTTAGGAATTCGTAGCGCAATGTAACCCACGCAAAACTTTGTACCTACACACATAGAGTTCGAAACTGTCATCTTAAAAAAAAAAAAACTTAAATAAAAACAACAGATTACATACCGGGAGTGCCGGCACAGTGAAAACTTGAACATTATGCATAGCGTTATCCATTTAGAATCTTTTGAAATGCTTAGGGAATAATATTTCGCACGAATTACGACACCACTTTATATATTCACGAATTCTGCAACTATAGGTACATGAATCACCAACCGTGCAAGAGCGTAGTGGCCAGTTTTCATCCATAATATCGGCAGCCGGCAGAAGTTACCACCCACCAAGCGATTCGTCGTGTTCCGGCATGATGTCTGGTGAAGCCGTACGGAGGACGGGTCTGAGCAGTTGTGTTGTGATGTGTGCCAGGTACGATGCACCAAATGTTGCAGTTTCGGGATTTTGGTCGTACAGGGTCTCCAGATCAATCTCTTTGTGGCGCAGCATTGTTATCGTGTTGTTGGGTTTAACATTGCATCACCTCGCTCAACTGCTGTCTTCCTTCCTATTCGCTAATTTTTTTAAGTGGATAGGCTTAACAAACTAGCGCGCTTTACCATCAACGATTGCATCATTGCTTACCATCAGGCGGGATTGCGGTCAAGCACTAGTTTAATATTATTAAAAAAAAAAAATGCCACGGTGCATCTTGAACGAAAAAAAATCTCTAAACCAACGTACAAACACGAATATACATACAGTATACGACTACCATAATCTTATCTTTTTGTTTGTTTCATTCATCCAATAACCTCACAAGATATGAAAAGGTCCAATGTAACATCGTAAGATTTTGTTTTTATTATTGTTTATGTACACTCTTGCTTCTCCATTCCGCTTTTGAGCTGAATAGTCGACATCGGTTCCACTTGTCATAAATAAAAATAGACTAGAATAGACTACCATAATCTTCTGCCTGTAATGTTTCCACTGCAAGGACATAGACGGAGGTCTGTGTCCAGAAAGAGGAGTCTTACTGTGGGAAATGGACCATAATCCACCAACAACGCGGTGGGCCCAGTGCGAGTTCACCCATCACTCTCGTTCCTAGCATTCTTCTTAAAAAAATATGGTTAGTAATCAAAAACAAAATTAAAATTATAAGTTTAGCTAAGAGGAATTCTCACCATACCTCCGACGTGTGCCTACCAAGGTGCGTCAAACTTTATTTTTTACACATTATATTTGACAAATTAAATGACAGAGTCTGTCCGATAACGTCACTCAATTTTTATGGAAGTTAATTTTGTTACATACCTGAGTTTAATTTTTTGACACTTATTTTAATGATATTTGTACGGCGCGGCGGCGTCAACAAAACAAGCGTACCTACCTATATATATAATATTAACAACGTCTACCTACGTTTTACAAATAAAAACTTTAACTGTGAATTTATTTTGAAGGAAAACTACTTAAATCATCATCATCATCAACCTTTTTTATCGTCCCACTGCTGGGCACAGGTCGCCTCTCATACAGAGAAGGATTGAACGCAATCACCACGCTTGCTCAATGCGGGTTGGCGATTTCAGTCTTATAAGAGTCCAGGTGTGAGTCTTCGACCAGTGTGTGTTGCCAGTGATGACTTATGGAACTGAGACGTGGTCGCTAACAATGGTCCTTATAAGAAGGCTCAAAGTCACTCAAAGGGCAATGGAGAGGGCTATGCTTGGGGTTTCACTGCGCGATCGAATCAGGAATGAGGAGATCCGCAGAAGAACGAGAGTAACCGACATAGCCCGAAGAATTGCAACACTAAAGTGGCAGTGGGCTGGACACATTGCCCGTAGGACCGATGCCCGATGGGGCCGACGGGTTCTCGAGTGGCGACCACGCACCGGAAGACGTAGCGTGGGTAGGCCGCCGATAAGGTGGACCGACGACCTAGTGAAGTCGCGGGAAACCGCTGGATGCGGGAGGCGCAGGACCGGTCGTCGTGGAGAACCTATGTCCAGCAACGTCTTTCGGCTGAAATGATGATGATGAAGAGTCCAGGTTTCCTCAAGATGTTTTCCTTCACCTTCAGTCATTGGTGTCATGTAACTTTAGAAAAGTTACATTGGTACTTGCCTGACCTGGAATCGAACCCGCGCACTTTTACTTTAGAGGCTGGTGTTTAACCACTAGGACACCACGACATTACACTACATAAATGCTTAACACAAATTGAAAGCTTTGTAAACCTTTTTAATAAAACCATTTAAATTGTGTCTGCCTACTGAATAAATATTCCCTTAAAAAACCCGTCTTCGGGTAGGCAAACGTCCACGGCAACTTACCGCAAAAACTGAAGGCTTTTAATTTTAAATACAATACCTACAGTATACTTGAAATCAATATATTTCATTCAAATAAGTTTTATGAAAGGAAGTGGGATACCAGTTCTGTGCGGGACAGACATGCAGAACCATTTAGTGGACGTATGCGGTTGCACTCTGCACGTTCTGATGCACACTCTGTTGCTGGGTTGGTGGTAATAAGTGAGACTTCGGTGTGTTGACTTACTTCGTATATTCTTCCACAATATTAGCGGGGTCACTGGTTAACTTATGCTACTATTGATTCTTGACTATAACTTCTTCTTACTGCTGATCCTGTAGATGTCTTGCTGTTGACCTTGACTGTAGCTGTTGATTCCGCAACGTCGAAGATAAATATCTTCTTACTGTAGCTGTTACTGTTGTCTCCTCAACGGCGGAGACGAATGTCTTGCTGTAGCTGTGTGACCTTACTGTAGCTGTCACTGTTGACTCCTCAAGGGCGAAGACGAATGTGTTGTTTCTGTAGCTGTTACTGTTGACTCCTCGAAGACTGTGATGAATGTGTTGTAGGTGTCACTGTTGACTCCTCAACGGCGAAGATGAATGTGTCTTGTAACTGTTACTGTTGAGACTCCTCCATAGTGAAGACGAATGTGTCTTGTAACTGTTACTGTTGAGACTCCTCAACGGCGAAGATGAATGTGTCTTGCTATAACTGTTACTGTTGACTCCTCAAGGGCGAAGACAAATGTGTCTTGCTGTAGCTGTTACTGTTGACTTCTCAAGGGCGAAGACGAATATCTTCTTACTGTAGCTGTTACTTCTCGAAGACGAAGATGAATGTGTCTTACTGTAACTGTTACTGTTGACTCCTCAAGGGCGAAGACGAATGTGTCTTGTAACTGTTACTGTTGAGACTCCTCCACGGCGAAGATGAATGTGTTTCACTGTAGCTATTGACTCCTCGAAGACGAAGGTGAATCTGTTGTAGGTGTCACTGTTGACTCCTCAACGGCGAAGATGAATGTGATCTGCTGCTCAGGCGTGGGGCCTATTTATACTACGACAAGGGCGCAAACCGTGGGAAGCGACGAGAGCATCGGGTATCACCAGCCATTGTCTTACGCACGTTCCTGGGCTGCATCCTGAACCTGAGGGTCTCCATTTTACAACGCTCATTACAAGGGTTCGTTTTATTGCGACTATCCCAAGGGATTGTTTTATTGCCCAAGGGATTGTTTTATGGAACCTTTTTGGCGTTGTTACAATCAGCCAGATGCCGGACAACCGTTTCTATTACAATTTCATTGATGTCTGTTGCAGTTTATAACAAGGGAGCACTTTATAACGTTTGTCTTTGTCATTGATACTTTGTTAAATGTTCATAGTCGTTCCTTTCATAATTGTTGCCTTGCCAGATGTGTATAACCATTGAATGACGATCCTTCATCACAATAAACGATCGTCCATCTCACGCTTTCTAAATTCTTACGCACAAATGTTCTATTCTAAGTAATATTATAACAATACACTATTCGGAATTAGTTTCTATACACTATTTAAAACTATTCGTCCCGCACATCACTCCCGCCGTGCGACCGCGTCGCAGCTATCTCCGGTGCGGGTTCATCTTTCGTTTGCAGAGGCAGGACTACTAGCTTCCTCACCGGCCGTCGTAGCACACCTCCCTTGGTTCGCACGTCCACTGTTCGCACGATGTCGTCGGGACCCGGATACGTCGTTATGACTCTGCCACGCGGCCATATATTGCGCGGCAGGTTGGGGTCGACGACCTGTACAACGTCGTCGACTTGTATCTTCGGTCCTCTTCCATGCGGCTCCCGCCGATGTTGCAACTCCGGGAGGTACTCCTGGACCCAGTGTTTCCAGAAAAGGTCGACGAGCTTCTGTGCTGCTCGCCAACTGGATCTTGACGCGGCGTCTTTTTCGTCGAAAGTGCCCGGTTGAGGCACTCGTTCCGAGCTTCCCAATAAGAAGTGGTTCGGGGTCAGGGCTTCTGGGTCCTCTGCACTGACTGACACGTGTGTCAGAGGGCGGCTCTTGATGTTCTATTCCACCTCTGCGAGTAAGGTGGTGAGTACTTCCTCTGTAGGGTGACGCTTGTGTAGCGTCGCGGCTAGTGCTGTCTTCATTGAGCAGATCGTACGTTCCCAGGCTCCTCCAATGAACGGGGCGCCCGGTGGAATGTAGCGAATTGGAGAATATTATAGGATCGAGTAAAGCTTCTGCTAAACTTAGTCCCTTCTTATTGGACATGTGACATATATTTTCTTCCTCGGACGATTCTGTTACTGATGTAGAGGTATCGGGTGGTCTCGTATGGTTGATGCAAAGGGCGTCCAACTCAACGTATTGCTTCGTTAGTACTTCCTGACTGTCTTCTGTTTTCTCAGCGACATGAGACACAAAGTCGATCTTGTGCCTGGAGGTCCGTATCTGTCTGCCGTGGAGTACCCAACCCAGTGGTGTGAGAGATGCCACTGGTTGGTTCTTATTGCCTCTTCTGACCTCCGATGTCAACAGGAGATGCCAGTTGTCTTGCCCAATCAGCACTTTAGGCTTGGCATCGGTGTACGTGAGGTAGTCTCTGATGTCTGCCAGGTGCTTGCATCCTGTTACTGTTTCTGACGATACTCGCTGAGACGAAACATGCAAGTTCTTTACCGTGCGTGCATGTACTTGTTCTTCGTGCCCGTTAAGCCCTTTCAACTTGATACTAACTCGACGCGAAGTTGATTCTAACGCCTTCAGATCGTTGATGGTTTCTATTTTCAGTGGATCGACGGGACCTGTTGCTCCGATGGTGTTTGCCACGCTGTCGTCAACTAGCGTGACTGTTGACCCGTCGTCCATCAATGCGAATGTGTCGACTGTACCCGTTGGACCCTTGATCTGGATCGGCAGGATTTTTAGGAACGACTGTTTCTTACTGTCGGCCCAGGCTGAGTTGATGACTTCTGTAGGTTGCTCCGATGCCTCTTCTTTAGCCTCCTTCTTCTTAGTGTGATGTAACAGCTTATGATGTGAGTATCTGCAGCTGTTTACACCACACTCACGACGACGGCAACTGTGAGTCTTATTTCTGTATCGAAGACATCTGAAGCATAGGCGTTTGGACTTGGCTGCGTCCCACCTGCCGTTTTCATCTAACTTCCTGAATTGTTCGCAGTCGACCGCTGTATGACCGGTTTCTTCACAGACCGGACACTTCGACGTATTCGTCTTTTCTGTTACGTTGTGGACCTTCTGTGTTCTCTTCTGTTGAGTGGCCGCTGTACTTGTATTTAGTTGTTCAGGTACAGCGTACGGTGCGCATAAGTCCGCTTCTTTTTTGAGGAACTTTTCTAGCTTCACTAAGTCTGGATCTTCCGTTGGTTGTACAGACGAGAAATCGTAGTATCTGTAGCGAAGCGTAGGCGTGAGCTTGTCGACGACGGTCTTTGACACTTCTGGGTTGTACAGGTAGTGTATGCAGCTCAGTGTTTTCAATGTCGCTACGATGTTGGACACTTTTGTTGCGAAGATGCAGATGTCGCGCGGTGATTCGGTGAGGCGAGGCAGGGCACGGAGCGCGTCCATTTCCATCATGGCGATGGACTCTGGTCTTCCGAATCTTGACTCTAAAGCCTTCATGATGTCTGCTGGATCCGTGTTGGTAATCAGCAAAGAGTCAACTGCTTCTTTCGCTTTGCCTTTTAGCGTTCTTCTTAGTCTGTTCGTGTTTTCAGTCGGCGTGTATATATTTTCTGTTTCGTAGTAAGCGGCGCGGAACGGTAACCACTCTTGATGTGATCCACTAAACAACGGTAGCTCTACGGATCTCGGTCGTTGAGCTGCGTTGACGGCGCTTGTGATTGCGTCGGCGAGCGCGGCGAGGTCGGATTGACCTCCCGCCGGTAACTGAAGTACGTTATGTACTTGACGCTTCTGTTCTGTACTGGCTGGGACGCTATTCTCTATGCGCGTGATCACCGGCTTTGCTGTAGGTTGATTCTGTTGTACGGCAACCACGGGCGTTCTGTTCTGTTGGTCCTCCAGCCAGTTGTCTACTCTTCGGTCTGTTTCTTCCTTAGAGTAGATGGAGACATCATCTTCTTCATTGTCGGAGTCTTCATATTCCAAAGTGGCTAAGCGTGCGGCGGCTAGCTCCACTTGCAGTCGCAGTAAGTCTTCCTTGGCCTTCGCTAACTTGTATGCCTTTGATTTACTGTGGGTCGATCCCCCCGCGCCCCTCCTAGCGGAGGTGCGGGTGTCTTGTAGTCCGCTCGGCAGTGGCAGACCATCTGTATTCTTGACCCGCTTTACTGTTGATTTTTCCGTTGTGGGTCGTGTTCTGTTGCTGTGGCACACAATTGCAGGCGGGTTCATCGTTGTAGCTGTAAATTGTGTCACGGAGAGAGTCGTAGCAGCGGCGGCGACAACAGCGGGGGGCGACACAGCGGGCGAGGCGGCGGCGGCGGCGGGCTTTGATACGGCGGAGATCCCTGTTGCTGTCGAGGTACCAGTATATTCCGTGGTACCCGTTTCTGTTGTCTCCCTCGTGGTCGCTGTCCCTCTGGTAGCCGTCCCGGTAGTAACTGTCCCGGTTTCTGTGCACGTTCCCGATGTTGATTTGCTAGCGGCTTTTCCCTCTGATCGTGTGACTGGCATATTGTTTGTCGATAGGCGTCAGTCTACAACGCGAACTTATCTTGTGGCGAGAACTTGAGAGTCTTCACGTTTCTTCTAGCTGGATGCGCTTCACTTATTTTCCACAAATCCGGATTAAAAGGGCCATTAAATATGCTTCACTTATTTTCCACTGATCCGGCTCGAAGGACCATTAAATGTGCGGGACAGACATGCAGAACCATTTAGTGGACGTATGCGGTTGCACTCTGCACGTTCTGATGCACACTCTGTTGCTGGGTTGGTGGTAATAAGTGAGACTTCGGTGTGTTGACTTACTTCGTATATTCTTCCACAATATTAGCGGGGTCACTAGTTAACTTACACTACTATTGATTCTTGACTATTTCTTCTTGACTGTTGATCCTGTAGAGATCTTGCTGTTGATCTTGACTGTAGCTGTTGATTCCGCAACGTCGAAGATAAATATCTTCTTACTGTAGCTGTTACTGTTGTCTCCTCAACGGCGGAGACGAATGTCTTGCTGTAGCTGTGTGACCTTACTGTAGCTGTCACTGTTGACTCCTCAAGGGCGAAGACGAATGTGTTGTTTCTGTAGCTGTTACTGTTGACTCCTCGAAGACTGTGATGAATGTGTTGTAGGTGTCACTGTTGACTCCTCAACGGCGAAGATGAATGTGTCTTGTAACTGTTACTGTTGAGACTCCTCCATAGTGAAGACGAATGTGTCTTGTAACTGTTACTGTTGAGACTCCTCAACGGCGAAGATGAATGTGTCTTGCTATAACTGTTACTGTTGACTCCTCAAGGGCGAAGACAAATGTGTCTTGCTGTAGCTGTTACTGTTGACTTCTCAAGGGCGAAGACGAATATCTTCTTACTGTAGCTGTTACTTCTCGAAGACGAAGATGAATGTGTCTTACTGTAACTGTTACTGTTGACTCCTCAAGGGCGAAGACGAATGTGTCTTGTAACTGTTACTGTTGAGACTCCTCCACGGCGAAGATGAATGTGTTTCACTGTAGCTATTGACTCCTCGAAGACGAAGATGAATCTGTTGTAGGTGTCACTGTTGACTCCTCAACGGCGAAGATGAATGTGATCTGCTGCTCAGGCGTGGGGCCTATTTATACTACGACAAGGGCGCAAACCGTGGGAAGCGACGAGAGCATCGGGTATCACCAGCCATTGTCTTACGCACGTTCCTGGGCTGCATCCTGAACCTGAGGGTCTCCATTTTACAACGCATTACAAGGGTCCATTTATTGCGTCTATCCCAAGGGATTGTTTTATGGCGACTGTCCAAGGGATGGTTTTATGGAACCTTTTGGCGTTGTTATGTTCAGGCAGATGTGGGTTTCTATTACAACATTCATGTCTGTTGCAGTTTATAACAAGGGAGCACTTTATGACGTTTACCTTTGTCATTGATACTTTGCTAAATGTTCATAGTCGTTCCTTTCATAATTGTTGCCTTGCCAGATGTGTATAACCATTGAATGACGATCCTTCATCACAATAAACGATCGTCCATCTTACGCTTTCTAAATTCTTACGCACAAATGTTCTATTCTAAGTAATATTATAACAATACACTATTCGGAATTAGTTTCTATACACTATTTAAAACTATTCGTCCCGCACAAGTTCCTTCAATCAATAAAACATGTCATAAGTTTTCTTTTGAGGCAAGGTGAGAGTAGGAATAGGTAAATAAGTATTGAGCTTATAGCATCCCAATGCAGAACAATGGGTTATAGCCTAGAGCCTCGACAAACAGCTGAGGAGGCTCTTGTTGGGCAACTGGGTCAAGGGCTTGATTCACAGAGTGGTGCTTTTAGACACAGATCGCATTGTCAGGAGTCGTATTGTCCACTCTCAGGGCCAGAACCCAGACCGTAGCTTGGACCTTATTCCCGATAACGGTGGACTACTATTTTCCTTCTTTTTGTTTTCTGTAGCGAAAAAAATCACCTTATTCCGATGACAATCTAATTAGTAATCTGTCGTATTTCTGTATTAAATTTTCAACTTTTTGCTAAGGGTCAATATTGATTACGAATATTTCACAGTTTAAGATAGCTTGCGACCTGCTGTCGTCCGTACATTTGATGCATTTTTACATACATAGTTACTTTATTTTTTTAACGATTTGGGTATTATACATCTTAGTTACTTCTGCCTAACCCCTCAGAGATAACAGCGTAATGTTAGAGGTATTTCAACGAAATAATGATAAATTCCATTTTGTTTTCGACTATTTGTTTCTGTTAAATGAAAACCTTAAACCATACTTGGCCTACTTTTTCACATACCTATGATCACTACTAATTCCTTACCTAGAAAACCACATCAATTATTCGTAAGTTAATCCGGCCTATCTCGCTTTGGAGAATTACGGTCCAGATCAAATCAAATCAAACGTTTATTTGCTAGAAATACATTGTTTTGGTAAGTGTGAGATCTTATAACCATAAAACAGCAAACACTGATCATTAAATAAACCATAAAAACAACAAACACCGGTCATTAAATGGGCCATAAAAATAGCAAACACCGATAAAATTAACGTTTCAAGACCCACTGGGGAGGATCCAAAAAGATCAATACACTGTTTGTAAATACAACACATACTATAATATCACGCCTATGATCCCTGAAGGGTGAACCAGTGGCGTAGGTATAGTAAAATCCACATTTTGTCGTTTTTCTCCAAATCTCATCAATATTCGCAGAAGCACCGACTGCTTTCATGCAAGTGGTGACAATGCGCCAATGGTGACGGCATGATTGACGTATTGGTTAAGCTATGGGGTGGGTGGCAGAAACCCTCCCATTGCTCGGTGGCAGCTGGTCCTCTTGTTTCAACCCCCGAGACTCTGGGCCGGTGCACCCTGGGCGCGGGCAACAATCCGGCAAAAGGGAATTGTTGCCCGCGGCGAATTTCTGCCAGAGCGGAGGAGTCGCTCCCGGGGCCCTCTATCTGCGCTCTGCAGCTGCAGAGTGCATGAATAGAGAGCAAAGTAGGGTAGCTCGCGGGCCGTTTTACCGTCCATGGTCTAGAGTCCAGGGGCGAGAGACTTGGGGAGTCTCCGCCCCCTACTCGATGGACCCCAAGGCGGAGGCCCGCATGAGTGTCGGCGCGCGCCTCAGAGGTGATACACGGGGTAGTTAAACACCTCACTTCCCCGTGCAGGAGACGAGGCCAAGAAGAATATAGACTCCCGCGCCCTGCGCGCACGTGACGGAAGAAACACCGGGGTGGTTTTTAGTCAGTAGGAGTCTGACAGACTCCGTCGCTTATTCGGCGGACATCCATGAGGATTTTCCACACCGGAACAAAAAGTGGTTAAGCTGTAGACTGTTGCGCTGTGTGTCACAGGTTGGATTCCCGCACGGAACAAATATTTGTATGACCTTTAGGTAGTTGTTCGGGGTCTGACTGTTTGTGTATCTGAGTTGTATATGTTCTCTGGTACGCAGCGTGCGGGACAGCACCAACTCCGTCCTCTCGATGATCGCCAACGATGATTGCCCTTATATCCAGAAATGCTGCGATAAAATTATTGCTGCGATGTAGAATTGGCCCGGGGCCCAATTAGGGGAGTTGAATGAGGGCTTTGTCCGCCCTCCGCCGACGCCCGGTGCGCTTGCTGCGTGTCGGATGAGAAGATGAGATCTTCTTCTCTCTTTCGGCAGCCTCGACGAGAGAGACGACCGTTTCGCAGAAGCAAAACACCGCTTCCCAGGACTCTTCACAGTCGACCATCGACTCGATGCGACAGGTCACTGTCTAGTTTTGAGATTAGGACAAGGCGCGGCTCCTCCCAAACGGCACACTCTGCTAGCGTATGCTGCGTAGTATCCTCCCGGCAGATACGCTTACGACTAAGCTAACCTATGAAATAAACGTTTTTGGATCTCATGAAAATTTGCAAAAGACCGATCGTAGATCACGGCTTATTAGAAGAAATAAATAGGTGTACAAATAAGTTTCCGCCGTTTTTTGCACATTTTGACGAGCATTATCATATAGGAGAACAATTTTGTTATATCTGGAGTAGTAATGGGTGCGTTTTACCTCTTGCTTCTGTTTACCTTCAATAATGCTTCCAATTCTATATCTTAGTACTATTTCGGTCTTAAACTACGTTCTTTGTCTTCACTGTTTCTAAACTTTTGAAACCACTCACGACAACTTTTCTCGCATAAAGCAGCTTCACCATAAGCAATCGATAGGCCACAACAGCAGATTTCTTCAAATTAAAGAAGTAACAAAGGTTCCCTGTACAAGTGACAAATGACATTTATGCAGCACAAACCATGTAATCTTTACACAAAAATAAATATGTGACACTGATACCTACAGAGTCACTAATACTCTAAGGGTATGTTTTTACCAGATGTTCGAGCTTACGATATCAACCAAGAATTTTCAATATCAACTTGTTTCATAAGAAACTCAGCCTTGCAAACTTATTTGCTTGCCAGGGCATAATATGAAAGTTCCAAGTTTCGAGTTGAAAACTAAGCAAGAAACTGGTATTTCAGTTTCGTTTGATATTTACTACGTTTGATGCTACTATGTAAGCTTCAGAAATGTTGTGTTCGTAGAAAACAACTTGAACAAACAAAATACCAAATATATGTAATAATATAATATATTATGTGTTGATACTAAATACAAATGTATGTACCTATCTATAATATAGTGTAGCAAATTGGGTAAACATAAGGAATTTCTTTCTAAAAATCAATTTGGGTATAGTTGTTTATTTATTTATTCACACATTTCAAAATGTCAAAGTTGACATTCCTATCAGAGAACGATTTTCGTAAAGTTAAAAAAAGAACACGGGGTTAGTTTAATAAGCAGAAACTTACTGGAGGGGGAGACTGTAACACTTCGTATAATTATGACCTAACTTAATTTCAGGTAAGTTTATTTAACCTTGAATCATACAAGAACGTGATCTGAGAGCTAAGATAAGTGATCGATAGAGCTAAGTTGTTTACGATCCTTGAATTAATCAGTGATGAACGCCTTATCCCTCGTTTCATAAACATAGGTTGTGTTACCTTATTAACGGCAAGGCTTGCAAAAGACTTGTCAAAACATATTATAACATCACGACTATAATCTCCGAAGAACTAGGGGTGTTTAACTCTATTTCAGATACCAAAAAAGTTTTTTTTTTAAACGCGATGAATATTTAGATTAGGTTTTCCTCTGATGACTTTTCAAGCCTATCGGACACGGATACTAACGCGAAAATTTTAATGGCACACTGGATTTTCCACTCTGCTTTGATATCATTGATAATACAATAGAGAGCATCCCAATGCGTCAAAACATACTGTTGAATTTTCAGCCTTACCAGCTAAGCCTGTAAGTTGATAATCGAGTGCGCGATAAAAAATCACTGTGTCAAAAATTCTTCTGTTGCTAAATGTCTTTGGGAAATATTCCCAAAACGAATGATGTGAAAATGTTAATATGAATGAACGTACATGTTCAAAACTGGGTGTAGCCTTCAGAACTGTAATGTAAATAGCGGGCGAGCATCATTTTTTTTTTTTAATAATTTAATCTAGTGCTTGACTGCAATCCCGCCTGATGGTAAGCAGTGATGCAATCGTTGATGGTAAAGCGCACTAGTTTATTAAGCCCATTCACTTAACAAAACTTCGGAATAGGAAGGATGACGGCAGTTGAGCGAGGTGATGCAATGTTAAACCCAAGACCAACACGACCAAATGATGCTGCGCTAGAGGGAGATTGATCTGGAGACTCTCCGCGATCAAACTCCCGACATAACAACATTTGGCGCATCGTATCCGCTACACATTGCAACACAACTGCTCAGACCCGTCCTCCGTACGGCTTCAAAAGACATCATGCCGGAACACGACGAATCGCTTGGCGGCAAGACTTTGTCTGGTGGGTGGTAACTTCTGCCGGCAGCCGATGTTATGCCTACCACCGATCATCAACCTTTTTATCGGTCAGTGAGATGATAACCGGGCACAGGTCTCCTCTCATACAGAGATGGATTGAGCGTAATCACCACGCTTGCTCAATGCGGGTTGGCGATTTCAGACTTAAAGTCCATGTTTCCTCAAGATGTTTTCCTTCACCTTGTAATCAGTCATTAGTGTCCAAGATATACTTAGCAAGTTCATATAACTTAGAAAAGATACATTGGTACTTGGCTGTGTGGAATCTAACCCACCCACTCATACTTGACTGGCTGGTGTTTAAACCACTAGGACAGCACGACTTGTGAGCATTTAACGAGCCTATTGGAGCCGAGACTGTAGACAGTTTCCTACAATTTGGGACCACAAAACTAACAAAGGTCCCGAATCCCTTGTTCACAAACTAAACTAAACTAAAACTAAATTTAAGTTTAGTGCATCTTTTTCCTTCTGTTTCATTAAGAAAAGGACAGGAGATAAAATGTTAGTTTAGACCTTCCAAATTAGTCTAGTAGCCAAGCATATTGTACGTTACGGAATTGTATCGCTGACAGAGGTGTTCGGCACTTGTACAGCTGCACAGGAGCTAAACTTAGTATTTGGAAACACTGTTGGAGCTGCTGAACCTTGGACAAAACTATCTTAGCATTGTGTAGATTCAATTTCTTAGTATTGTATAATTGCATGGCAAACGTGTGAGCACAATGTACGAATGTGATGTAAGGCATTTTTTTGTTGGGTTAGTCTTTTTTATTGACTTGATAGTGCTCTGGCTGTTGAGAGTATGTCATGCTCACTCAAATGTCTCGCTGATGGTGGCGTGTGTGTTGGGTCATTAGGTTCCCTTCAATATGGTTGAGCTGAATGATGCTGATCCATTCGTCATGTTCGTGAACGACGCCGTCGGAGGGGACTGGTCATCTCTTAGCTGCCACGGCGTATTTTAATTTCTGAATTGATGTTTGTGTGTTTTTGTTTGTGACGCTCTCGGCGTACAATTTATTTCTGCATCGTTCTCACACGGTTGATTTCAACATGAATGATGTAATCAAATATTTGTAACAATTAGCTTGAAAATTTAAAAGAGTGTCCATGGAGTTTCTTGCCCGTTCTTCTCCATAGGTACCTACTCTTTGGAATGGGCGACTAGCTTCATCTTATTGACTGACCGACCTTCTGACAATTCAAAAGTGCCTGTAACTGGTTTATTTGAAATAAACGCTTTGATTTTGATTTTGATTTGAGTCCGCGCCTGACATTAAATTGACGTATTTTTGGTCGCCATGTTTATAAAGACGAAAAGAAAGAAAATACATTTATTTAGCACAGACTAAAAGAAGTCAGCTCAGGTTGTCAATCTTGACAGGTTATGGGCCTGCGTAATTATTAAAATTGTTTATAATAGATCAAGAACGCGTAGTACTGTTTGGTTTCGTGAAAAATGACGACGAACTATATCGCTAATATTCCAAAGTTAAAGGGTCGTGAAAACTATGAGGATTGGTGTTTTGCAGTACAAAATGTGTTGGTGTTGGAGAACATGGCGTCCGCTATTGCTGAGAAGTTACCGGTTTCAGCTACGACAAGCCAAGTCAATGAAGATGCCAAAGCTAAAGCGAAGTTGGTGTTGACGATTGACCCATCACTTTATGTACATATCAAGCATGCGGCAACAACCTTTGATTTATGGATCAAGTTAAAGAATATGTTCGATGATACCGGCTACACAAGAAAAATTGGATTGTTGCGGAAACTCATAAACATACGACTTGACAATTGTGAATCGATGTCTCAATATGTAACGGAAATTGTAGAAACAAGTCAAAGACTACAAGGGACAGGTTTCAAAATTACCGATGAATGGGTTGGAGCATTAATGTTAGCAGGATTACCCGAGAAATATGCTCCTATGCTGATGGCTATAGAACATTCGGGTATTGATATAAGTGCCGACGTCATAAAAACAAAGTTGATGGATATGTGTACAGATGTTGGTACTAGTTCCAGTTCGGAGAATGCTTTTGCTGTTCAAAAGAACACACATCATAAGAAATGGGGCAAAAATAAATTTGACCAGAAACAATCGACGGAAGGAACGTCAACGTCTAAAGCTGTCAAAGTAATTAAATGCTATAGATGTAAAGAAACCGGTCATTATCTAAACCAGTGTCCGCATTCAGTAAACAGCAAAAGAAAACAGTCCAACGCCTTTAATGCTATTTTCTTGAGTGGAAAGTTCAACTGCGAAAGTTGGTACATAGATAGCGGGGCATGTAAACACATGACAGGAAAAAAAGATTATGTTGTGAATCCATCACATGATTGTGAAACCAAGGAGATAATTGTTGCAAACAAAACACGTGTCCCAGTGCTGTGTTCTGGTGATGTAAACATTGTTACAGTTGTAAATGATGTAGAATATGACATCACAGTTTTAGATGTATTGTGTATACCCAGTTTGACGACAAACTTGCTTTCAGTGAGTCAGTTAATTGAGAATGGCAATAATGTGACCTTTGAAGGAAAATTTTGCTATATTTACAATCAACAGAGTACTCTAGTTGGGAAGGCAGAATTAGTAGAGGGTGTATACAGATTATATACTAAGAAATCAGAACAGTTGTTGGCAGCCACAGCTAAGGTATCGAGTGCAACTTGGCATCGTCGATTGGGACATATCAACAGTACTAGCTTGAACAAAATGAAGAACGGAGCTGCAGAAGGTATTTCGTACACAGATAAAGCAGATATAGACAAATCTAAGTGTGCTGTTTGTTGTAAGGGAAAGCAAGCTAGACTACCTTTTCAGGTAAGCTTAACCCCTTACCGCATACGAAACCATAAATGGACGACTAAGTTTTCATTTTTTTTATGAGCTACTGTTATACCCCATCTTAGAAAACTAACTGACACTAGAACTAGTATTTTATCGTCAAACGGAACGTAAATAATTTGGTCATAGTAAACGTCATCTGTCAAGTATTTTTAAGGTTTAGTTGAGCTAGTGCGACGAGCTACGAACAACTAAAAAAGTCCTACTTTGTAATTAAAAAATATATAGCAAAAAGGCGAGTAAACGCATAAAAAAAAATATTACTTCATTCTATTAACTTTCTTTTATTCAATAAACGTTTGATTTTTGCTTTGTTTTGCATATTTTGTGGCATTTTGTTCACTTTTTTGAAATTGCCGTATTTGGCTTCGTATGCATTTAAGGCTTCTTTCTGTTGTGTTACAGAAATGAAGCTAGCACTATGGAACTGCTAAGCATGTAAATATAATTCCAAAATAAGTATAATGAAAACTTTGTACATCGTGGGCAAGATGGGTATGACAAGTTATTTAAAATTTGGCCTTTATTGAATATGATTCGGGAGCGTTTGATGAAAGTTCCTAAATAAGAGTTTTTAGCTGTTGATGAGCAAATAATCCCAACCAAGTGCCGTCATGAGTTAAAACAGTATACTTAACCCTGCTAAACCTCACAAATGGGGTTACAAAAACCAAGTCTTTGAGTGGCGTCAGTGGTTTTAGCTATGATTTTGATATTTTTGCCGGGGACCAAAGCAATTTTTTCCCTTCAAACACGCCAGATCTTGGCGTAAGTTCAAATGTTGTCACACGCTTGACATCAACATTTCCACAGCATCAAAATTACAAAATTTGTTTCGATAACTGGTTCAATAGTCCAAATCATCAAGTGTATCTTTACAAAAAAGGTATACTTCCATTAGGAACTGTGCGACTGAATCGTGTTCCAAACTGTAATATGCCTTCTGAAACGGAACTAAAGAAGCGAGGACGCGCTAGCATGGAAAAAAAACAGCGGTTATAGATAAAGTAAAGTTGAGCTTGGTTTCCTGGTTCGATAACAAGAATGTGAATCTTCTTTCAGCCTACGTTAGAAGTGAACCCACGACATCAAAGCGGCGTTACAATCGACAGGAAAAAAATATGGTGGACATGTCTCTTGTCAATGCTTGGTTGTTATGGCGACGTATCAATGCAGACACCTTCATGCCTTTATGTGATTTCAAATTGGCCGTATCCGAGCATATGCGGAACGCAGGAAAAGCTGTTACGAGCAAGAAACGTGGGTGTCCATCCAGCATTCTCGGAACTCCGACATCCAGTCGGGGAGGCACCCCCTTCCGTTTTCCTGAATCTCCAGTACCCTCAAAAAAGGCAAGAAAAACGCCAGCTAGACATCAAGATATGCCTTTGTAGTCAGTGCGTACTGACGGGATTAGCCTTTTTCCTATTTGGAAGAAAAACGGCAGACGAATCTGCCAAAATTGTTCTAAATTTCGGTCATTCACACTATGTGAAAAATGTAATGTTTTTTTGTGCTCTAATGACAAACGCAATTGTTTCACAGAATTTCACGAAGAATAATATAAATTTTCCTAAATGCATACGAAGCCATATTTGATTGAAGATTATTTGACTAGAATGCATACGAAGTCATATATGGCGTCGTTCAATAACTTTAATTATATAAGTTAATATTTTTTTCTGATGATTTAATCTCATTATGTAGGCAAAAATAAACACGTTATCACTAAAATAATTTTTTTATTTCATCTCTTTCATAATTCATGCGGTAAGGGGTTAACTAAAACCCAGAATATTTTAGAACTGATACACTCAGATGTTTGTGGCCCGATGGAAAATGTGTCCATTGGAGGATCCAGGTACTATGTATTATTTGTGGATGACTATAGTAGAATGGCCTTTGTGTACTTCATGAAAACAAAGTCTGAAGTGTTTAAGTTTTTTAAAGATTTTCAGTCAATGGTTGAAAAACAGACTGATAAGAAAATTAAAATTCTTAGAACAGACAATGGTGGTGAGTTCTGCAGTCAAGACTTTGAAAGGTATCTGAAACAACAAGGGATAATTCATCAGAAAAGTAACGCCTACACACCACAGCAAAATGGTGTATGTGAAAGGATGAATAGATCATTAGTTGAAAAGGCAAGATGTTTAATTTTTGATGCTGATTTACCTAAAAAGTTTTGGGCAGAAGCCATAAATACATCTGTATATCTCAGGAATCGGTCAGTTGTCACTGCATTAAAAGATATGACTCCTTATGAAGTCTGGACAGGAAAAAAACCGGACTTAAGTAATGTGCGTATTTTTGGTAGTAAGGTTATGATGCACATACCAAAAGAAAAGCGCTTAAAATGGGATATGAAGGCAAAGGAACTTATCTTGGTTGGCTATGCAGACAACGTGAAGGGATATAGGGTTTACAACCCAGAAAATAACTCTGTCACGATTAGCAGAGATGTTATTATAATGGAAAAAATAAAAAGTACAGTGGATATTCCTATTGAGTGCAAGGTTTCAGTGGAGGAACAGAGCGAAGAAGAGGAAAGTAACCTAAACCACCTTGTCAATCTGAAAATATCATAACTGTTGACCAAGAACAATATGTAGAGAGCTTGTTCAAAAGATTTAACATGACACATTGTAAAAGTGCAGAAACTCCTATGGAAATCAATTTGCGATTGAAAGAATCCAATAGTTTTTGTGAAAAGAAATTTCCATATAAACAGTTGATTGGTAGCTTAATGTATTTAGCTGTCTTAACCAGACCAGATATAGCTTACAGTGTATGTTATTTAAGTCAATTTAATAATTCATATGACGATACTCACTGGAAGCATTTAAAAAGAATTTTAAAGTATTTAAGTGGTACTAAAAATTATGGTCTTGTTTTTACTAAGGATGATTCCTATATAGAAGGATATGCTGATGCGGATTGGGCTTCAGATGCAAAGGATAGGAAATCTTTTTCTGGTTATTGTTTCAAGTTATCTGGTACTGTTGTTTCTTTTGAATGTAGGAAACAAAGAAATGTAGCACTATCATCAACGGAAGCTGAATATATATCCATGTCAGAAGCCAGCAAAGAGGCTATCTATTTAAAGAATTTATTGTTTGAGATTCTAGGTAATTCAGAGACGATTACTCTGTATAATGATTGTCAAAGCGCACAAAAGCTTATTTTGAATCCAGTATACCATAGAAGATCCAAACATATAGACGTAAGATATCATTTTGTGAGAGAGGCAGTTGCAAATAAATTTATCAATGTTGATTATTTAGAAACAAGCGAAATGCCAGCAGATATTTTTACAAAAAGTCTAGGGTCTTTAAAGCATAAATATTTAAGAAAAAAGCTTGGTGTACTATCTATTTCAAAGTGTTTTTAGTTTTGTTAAGTGGAGGTGTTAATATGGTAACAAAACTATGTAGAAATAAAGTACTGGCGACATGTTTTATATTGACATAGGTTTGTGAGTACATAATAAATCATCTATTGTAAACGTCACTGCGTATATTTTTGACAATCGTGACGGGGTCCACGTTGACCGATACTTCCTGAGTCAGGGTTGCGGGTTGGTTAAAAAAGAAACTGTGGCCCTGGCGCACAGGCAAGTGAAGGAACACGGGTGGGTTTTAGTCAGTAAAAGTCTGACACGCCCTTCCGCTCCGCCTAGGGCGGGAGAGGTCATCCTCCACAACAAAGAAAAAAAAGCTGTGTGTAGAAGCATTACGTTACATCTTCAAAAACGTAGCCATCTGCTAACTGCCATTACTTTTCTGACAGACGTCACTGTGACCTTCATGTGGTAGCCACTGCTGTTCTGGGAAACTGACGAACTAAATTAACCTATAACATGTCGATCGTACAGTAGTGGTGGCCTAGTGGTTAAAACACCAGCCTCTCAAGTATGCGTGCTGCTTCGATTCCAGGTCAGGCAAGTATCAATGTAACTTTTCTAAGTTATATTATGTACTTTCTAAGTATATCTTTGACACCAATGACTGAATGTGAAGGAAAACGTCTTGAGGAAACCTGGACTTTAAGTCTGAAATTGCCAACCCGCATGGAGCAAGCGTGGTGCTTACGCTCAATCCTTCTCTGTATGAGAGGAGACCTGTGCCCAGCAGTGGGACGATAAAAAAAAGTTGATAATGATGAAGTATATCTTGGATACCAATTTATTTTTAAATACCAATAGATTTTAAAGTGAAGAAAAAACATCTTGAGGAAACCTGGACTTTAAGTCTGAAATTGCCAACCCCCATTGAGCAAGCATGGTGATTGCGCTCAATCCTTCTCTGTATGAGACTAGACATGTGCCCAGTAGTGGGACGATAAAAAAAAGATTGATGATGATGATGGCGATCGAAGTCTCAAAGTCAACATTTACCAACAGTTAAACTTTCCCAGTAATCAATGTAATCTTTTACTCAAATTCAGGACATTTCAACTCCTTCACGAACACCATTATCTGACAACCGTGAGTGCTATAAAGGGATCAAAGTTAGAAAAGCTAAAATTTGTGATTGCCGTTTTATTTAAATGAGCCCAGTTGAGATGTCTATGAGGCTTTTATTAAGCCAAAGATGGGTATTAGGATAAGATGAAGAATCTACAATGTGGATTTCATTAAAGAGGAAGTATAATATAAATGGGTTTGTTTCGAAACGAAACTATTTGATAATGAAAGCCAAAAAGAAAAGCATTTTTACTGACAGTATTTTACGCAATTGCGTAACAAATTAACAGTAAGTATGATTTTTTGACAGGTTTTTTGACAGGATAGCTAAGATGAATGTCACGCTTATTTTTCATTGAACTTTTAAATTATTTATAGTGTCGTTTACTAAATAAAAGCGCGTGATTTATGTAGTAAAAAGTGCATTCAGTGAATAATTCTTAAAGAACATTGAAATATCGCAGCATAGTGGCCACATCATGGCTTTGCATCAAATCTCCTCGTAGTCGGCTAACGCGGCCGGTTTTTCAACTGTCATTGGCGATATCCGCTATTATTGTGAAACAATTTTTTTAAAGAATTTCTATAATTTGTTACACGTGTTACTGGCAAAATTGTGCTGTCTAACCACATGGGCCATTGAAGAGTTGAAGTAGTATTCACTCTAAAGAAAAAAAAGAAAGAAAGATTTTTTGACATTTCAACAACATTCATTTCTTTATTTACGTCATTAGTCAGACTCATTTTTCGTGCAGTTGCATTAAAATAGCATTTTTTTGTTTGGGATGGAAAATTATCAAATGACCTCTCCCGCTCTGGGTGGAGCGGAAGGGCGTATTCGACTTTTACTGACTAAAAACCACCTGTTTCTTCACTTGCCTGCGCGACGATCAGGGCCACGGTTTCTTTTTTAACCAACCCGCAAGTGCAACCCTGACGCAGGAGACATCGGTCTTCGTGGACCCCCTCAGGATGTGCTGACATCTCTTTGAGCCGCCCGTGAAACACAACGCGCCGTCGACTCGGGCCAGGTCCTTACCGGGCGGCGACCTACCCACTGCTCGCCATGCACTCTCGCTCCGGACCATGGCATGGACCAGGGTCGGATGCGAGAGATAGTCGCCGATCGCCGCTACGAGGACACGGGGGTACTCTACCCAAGCCGGGCAGACCACCTTATGCTCCATCGTGTCCTTAGGGCGATCCATACAATGGTGACACCCTGACGTTTCCTCCCGCCTTATCTGGAATAGGAACCTCCCGAAACAACCGTGTCCGGTGATGACCTGCGTCAGGCGGAAGGTGAGGGCGCCGTGGCACCTCTCTAGCCACTCCTCAAAGATGGAACTTACCGCCGCTATTGTGGCGTACCCAGAATAGCAATATTCTTCAAAATGATTTCTATTGCGATTGATAGTGAGTTACGCAATTAGAGTTCTGTTAATTAAATCGAGATCTGCTGCTCCACAAAGTGATTATTTTAGCCCACAGATTAGAGTGGTCTAAATTAGCACTAAATTGCAAGGAGTAAAGTCATGTGGGAGGCCTTTGCACACTAGTGGGATGTTACAGGCTAACAGTTATAACGACAGATAAATAGTAAGTCCTCAGCCAACCATACATCAGTTATAAATAAATATTAGTTGCTCTTACTGCTACGACATAAGGACGTTAATTGTAATCAATGGCCTTGCGTCGTAGCAGTAAGAGCTATATTCGTCAAAAATTATTACCACTAATATACTTTATTCGTTTCAAAGCGTGTACTATAACTTTCCTAAAATAACTCGAGAAGTTCCTTTAACTATTCCCTTCAGACGAAAAGGTTAAAACAACTGTGTACGGCTTTCTTCATTCTTTATATGTGAACAAATTATGATGGCAGCCCACACCAATTGGTGGAGTCAATGACTCTTTGCCAAGATTGGTACTTACGATAAAATATACTTATGAGTACAAGTACATCTTCCATAATATTTATTGAAGAAATGATTGACTTCTAGATTAACTTCATTTTCTTCTTTTTTTGTCCCCGGAATGGACAAACCTCATGGATGTCTTCCACCATGGGGAGAGCAAGAGGTGTCTTTCAAACACTTACTAACTAAATACCACTCCGGTGTTTCATCTCACACCTACGTCTGGGAACGTACAGTCGATCCGCAATAGATTGAATATACAGAACCGAGCTGTAGTAACTGAAATAATAATTAACGAAGATGATTTGAAACTATAAGAAGGATTTAACTTATGAGAATCTTTCCAAGTTATAATTAATGAACAGAATGATGTATTTTAAAATATTACGATCGCCAAATAGAAAATATCATGATCATCCCAGCGTTAATCCCAGTCGCATCCAAAGCCTTTTTCAGCTTTGGAGTCTGGGGTCCGCTTTACCAGTCCAACTGCTGATATGGCTAAACTTCGACATTTTCCGTGAAGCGACTGCCGTCTGATCTCCACAACCCGAAGGCGACATCGAAGCATTGCAGTTAGACCAATTGTTGGACTTTTGAGGGCTCCAACAACCCGTAACGACTGCCACTAGATGTTCGTATGGCAACCGGGACCAACGGCTTAACGTGCTTTCCGAGGCACGACCAGACCAGTGCAAATATTCATATTCATTCATACATACTTGCACTGTGCGGGGATCGAACCCGCGCCACCTTGCGCAGCGGCCGCGTCCGCTACCGCTACGCCACGGAGGCTGCCTAATTGCGTAACACACTTTCAGTCTAAACCTGAATCATTTTGAAGAATATTGCCAATCTTATTGTTCATATATTACAAAATTAGTCTGTTCAACAACGTGAATACTGCAATGTATGTTGTTGAACTGTCAAGATGAAAGTCATTTCACATGTTTGTTAGTGTATAGGTAGCATTATAATTACTACAAGGTCATGTAGCGGAACCTCCTGTATAAAATACTTCATTAAGATAAACGGTAAGAACTTAAATTATAATTTATGTTTTAATTGGTGATCCATCAGAGCTTCGCACGACGAACTGGACGACTTGAAAAAATGTTAAAAAGATTTTTTTTTTTAATCTTTATTTTAAGAGCTTTGTCACACAGTGACTATGTCGCTCTGTAATACAGCTACATGCTAAGTACAAATTACAAAATACAAAAACATCAAAAACACTTTCATCACCGAGCCTCCGAAAAGTTCCTTTTTCTGTCTTTTCTTTTTTATTTCATGGGTGAGTTTACAAACATTTAATAAAACAAACATACACACACAGCCAGACCCGGAACAACTGCCTGTAGGCCATACAAATATTTGTTCCGTACCGCTTCGTTCCATTTTTGAATGATTTTCAAAACAGATGGCGAAATTCACTTTAAAAACCGTCCCGGAATTTAGAGAAATAAATAACGCGGTCACACAGAATGAGTCATACGTAAAGCAATTTTAATTTATGATAATTTTGTGTAGATCAATCGCCAACCCGCATTCAGCAAGCGTGATGATTATGCTCAATCTTTCTCTGTATGGAAAGAGACCTGTATCCAGCAGTTGGACGATAAAAAGTTTGATGATGATGATGATGTATAGATCCTACGAAGATAGTTGCTCCACGTAGCCTGAGACTGAGTCATCTTACGATTACCGATTCCCGGTCTCCGCTACCAAACTTCATTCCAACGGTCATCAGTCTTCGCATGATAACTAGAAGAGAGTTACCGAAAACCGAGTTGAATGGTGTGTAAATTACACATAAGGATCAGTGTAATAGGAGGGCTTACTTCTGGATGTAGCCGTCTCTGGACTGTGGCAGTGGATTTAATCTTTATTTAAACTACCTTGGTGTTTTTACCCATTGCCATATTTCTAAGCAATTTATAATGTGGGCGTCTTGTTTATATCAAGGCTTATTCGATTTAGCATTATCCCTACATATTATACATTTTGTTTATCCATTTGCTAACATAATATTTTCTTATTTTGTCTAAAACATACGTGTTTTGTTTCGTCATAAACCTTCTTATTTACTTATGTACCGTTTTATTACAAGGTTTTTAATTCATTGTTGTGTACTGTTAAACTTAAATGAGGAGATCCGTAGAAGAACGAGAGTAACCGACATAGCCCAAAGAATTGCAACATTTAAGTAGCAGTGGGCCAGGCACATTGCACGTAGGACCTAGGCCCGATGGGGCCAACGGGTTCTCGAGTGGCGACTACGCACCGGAAGACGCAGCGTGGGTAGGGCCTCAATAATGTGGGCCGACAATCTGATGAAGGTCGCGGGAAACCCCTGGATGCGGGAGGCGCAGGACCGGTCGTAGTGGAGATCCTTGGGGGAGGCCGATGTTCAGCAGTGGACGTCTTTCGGCTGAAACGATGATGATGATGATGACTCTTAAACTGTTATAGGAGGGTGAAGGCTGGTAATTAATAGTAGCTAAGGTAAGCGTCACCTAAAATGATCAAACCTACACGGTTTGATCATTTTAGGTGACGCTTACCGCCCCGAGGTGGCGGCGGGTACTGTTCCACAAGCGCCTCTCTTAGACGTCACGGGGGGAATCATACACCTCACTCCCCCTCCCAGGAGGCCCACACGGGCCAGCACCAATCGGGGGATGCGGAAGCAGTCGCAACCCCCAGTGTAGGTGTGAGATGGAACACCAGGGTGGGTTTTTAGTCAGTAAGAGTCTGACAGACCCCGTCGCCCGCCCCTTCATTTAGACTAGGGTACCTATTTGACTAAAAAAAACTAATTAGTCCGTCAGTCAGATTTCCAAAAAATACTAGACACGTATTTGTTTTGGCGGCCAGTGACGTCACCAGCCACCACTCCTGATCTTTGATGCCTTTTATATTTGTCATTTTTTTTTTTATTTGATAAAATAGAATATACGTATCCAATATTTTTGTATAATCTGAATGACGGACTAAATAGAATATTTTTTTTTTTACCCAGAAAACATCTCTATTGGGAAAAGGTTAGTCTACTGTTGCTGCGATAGATAATATAGTGGCTATTTTGATTTATATTTCTTCGATATATAGACGGCTGAAAAAGGCGCACGTTTGGTAAATTGAAAATTAAATACGAAGAGAAACCGCGAGCAATCACTCTCAAATAATGAAGAGATTGGACTCACAGGGGTTTCAGGACGTACTCCTGGTGTGCTGGAGTGGATAGAGGCCTCCACGGAATGTTCACTTAGCGTTAAGGACATCTTGATAAGCTCACCGACTGTTGGCGGTTTGGATTTCGGTTGCATGATGTTGCTCAAACCAGGGTTATGGATAGAGAACAAAGTTATACTGACTGGTGAATGGAATAAACCTCTTGCGTTTTTATTCGTTCTCTATTCCTTAATGCTGATTGGATGCTCCGCCAAGCACTGAGGTTGAGGGGACAAAATACAGGATTATTTAAATATGCTTACTTATTGACGTATTTATTTTTTGTGTGCATTAAGAGTCATCATCATCTCAGCTTATAATCCCGGTTGCATCCGCGGCATTCGCGTTGGAGCCCATCTGCCCGGCTTGGGTAGAGCACCGCCGTGTCCTCGTAGCGGCGATCGGCGGCGATCTCTCGCGTCCGACCCTGGTCCAGGCCATGGTCCGGAGCGAGAGTGCATGGCAGGCCGTCACCTCCTTTTGCGAAGAAGTGATGCTCGGCAAAAGAGGAGGCGGAGCGCGAGTGGTAGCGGGAATCCCAGCGCCCTCACGCCACTAGCCGCCGCAGGAGACGCCCTGGTCGGGAAACGACACCGAAGTCCCAGCCATCGTAGGCGCGGGCCTGCGGGCGATGAGCACGTCGCCCGGTAAGGACCAGGCCCGAGTCGACGGCGCGTAGTGTTTCACGCGCGCCTCAAAGAGATGTCAGTACATTGTGACGGGGTCCACGAAGACCGATGCCACCTGAGTTAGGGTTACGGGTTGGTTAAACAAGAAACCGCGGCCCTGGCCGTTGCACAGGCAAGTGTAGAAACACGTGTGGGTTTTTTTTGTTTAAGGTACGCTTAAAATTGACCTGCAGTCAATTTTAAGCGGACCCTAAATTAAGAGTGGTTGATAACAATCAGAAAGCTTAATTCTGCAGAAAACTAAAATATGGTTTGGTTGGGTAATCTCAGTTTGCTTTTATAATGAAATCACGACCCTGCCAAAAATTATTGTATTGATTTCAAGCGCCGATAATTGGGGTTCTCAATTTCTACTGAAAATTCTTAACCGAAGAGGGAAAAAGCCATTTTGACTCTTTGGTAGTTATGCACATTAACTAAATAGCTTACTTTTTTTTTCTTTTAAATATTCTTTCATTTCAGTTCCCAGTGTAATATCATTAATTTATTTAATAAAAGTTCCTTTCATTTTTATATAATAAACCCTTAATCAAGTAATATCTAAGCAATAACGAGCCATATTAAGTTTATGAATGTTGCTTTCATACCTTTGTATGAAACACGCATTTCACAAATTTATGTATTTTAAAAGAGCATATCTTTATGTGCTCCATAAAATGAATAAACTTGAAAAATGTCTACTCAACAACATTTTAAGTAAGCATCTAAACGGTGATTTAGCGTTGTCTCAATTCATAACTTTTTCTCTTAGTACGTAACCGAAAAAGTTTTGACATGTGCCATAGTATCTGGTACCTACGAAATACAAAATGGCGCCTACTACACGAACGTACGGTTACCGTATATTGAGCGAGATATCGAGTTTCAGGCTATTAAACTCTTAGGACCGAGTGGCGCCGGGTCGCAGGATACTGTTGCAGTTGTTTGTTTTCCTTCGTTTATTGAGATATAATATACCTCATAAACAAGGACATGGTCGGCTACTGCAATATTGGATTTCGATTGTTTTATCTTTACTAATATATAAAGCTGAAGAATTTGTTTGTTTGTATGAACGCGCTATTCTCAGTAACTACAAGTCCGATTTCAAAAATTCTTTTTGCGTTGGATAGCCCATTAATCTAGGAAGGTTTTAGGCTATATAACATCATGCTCCGATCAATAGGAGCGAAGCATAAAAAAAAAACTTATCAAAACCTACGCGGGTGAAAGCGCGCGGCGCAGCTAGTAAGTAAACAAAATCGCTGAGTATTCGCAAAGACTTAACTGTCAACTTGAAAAACCTGCAAGATTTACTACTCTGGAAATTCTCTTAAATTTTACTTTTTTATTCATAACTGTACGCCACTCCACTCCAGTCATCTCTATTTGAGATGTCCAGTTTTAAAGTGTGAATATACAATATGTAAAGAAAACCCTGTCCGACCCGTAAGGATAATAAAGGTTAGGTAAACATATGGCCAAATATAATATTAAATTTTACATAATCAACATAGTAACAATACTAATGAATTTTGAAATAATCTCTTTTTGTGGCGAATTAATTCCAACTTCCCCATAATTTGGTAATTTTTAAAAAGTGACAACACCATTTGTGATGGAGCGAATAGCGATGCGACCACGTGCCGCGTGCCCTGCCCCCCGTCACCCGCTGATTTATGGCTAACGTGTTGTCTACCGCACATGCATTAAGTTACCTCGCTTTTTCGAAATAATATTTATTTTTTTAGGGGGATTTTTTTTAAGTTTAGACCGGCTTTGTGGGTATTATTATAATCAGTTATCGATACCTAACAATACCTTCACGGACCGGACAGGGTTTTCTTTACATATTGTATATATACATATTATTCTTATATACAATATGTAAAGGAAACCCTGTCCGATCCATAAGGATAATAAAGGTTAGGTAAACACATAACCAAATATAATATAAAATTTTACATAATCATCATAGTAACAATACTAATGAATTTTGAAATAATCTTTTTTTCCCGGGAATTAATTCCAAATTCCCCGAAATTTGGTGATTTAAAAAAAAGTGACAACACCGGTATTATTATGAGCGAATAGCGACGCGACCACGTCACAGGTGCCGCGTGCCCTGCCCCCCGCCACCCGCCGGAAGGGTTGCTTGTCGCACATGTATTAAGTTACCTCTTTTTGCGAAATAATATTTATTTTTTAGGGGGATTTTTTTTTTAAGTTTAGCCCGTCTTTGTATCCATTGGTAGCATCAGTTATCGATACCTAACAAAACCTTCACGGATCGGACAGGGTTTTCTTTACATATTGTATAGAAAACCTGAATGATAAAAGTCATTCTTATTATCTTAGCGGAGGTAACCCCAGCGGTCTTGACTTATAATAATAATAATAATAATAAAACTTTATTTCGGGTGGCATAGACCCATATAGTTGGCTTATTGACAATTATAATTTAAAACAACAGTCTTTAAAAGTACAATTCACAGCAAACAACGGCCAATAAAGCCGTTATTTGCTGTGACTTGCCACTCCCACACACGACTGTATCCAGTGTGTTTGAAGGGGACAGTCAAATCGCACAGCTATTGCGTTCAGAATGCCGTTGTTGCTATTCCGTATACGGGCCAGCAGGGAAGCTGCTTTTTTGCGCATGATGGCCTGGAAACCATCAGTGCGAGCATCAGCAAACATCCCGGATGCACTGCACCGCCACGGCAGACCCAACAACACTCTGAACGCATCATTGTACCATAGAATAAAGAGGGGAAGTAGGTTATCTGCGACCCAATCAGCGATTTAATTGCCTACTGTCTTAGGGTTGACGACTGTCCGCGCTTCGTCGGTTACGGTTGTCGCCCAAACCGCTAACAAATATTTATAGACTAAGAGCTTATGTTTAAATTATTTGCTTAGTATTTAGTTTACATATACTAGTCAGTTTTTTTTTTGTCATTTTTATTTTTAGTTTTGTACACATAAAGAACCATATTTATTTTTAATTAATACAAATATAAATAATACAAACATAACATCTATTGCAAAATTACAAATTAGCTACAGAAAAATACCTACTTTCTTCGGTTTCGACTATTACGAAACGCGTTGTTATTAAACTTTAATGTGTAATATATCCGTATCCTTGTAAATAACTTTTAGAAATATAATTTGAAAAATATAAGTCTTTTATTTGTTCATAAATAGACATACCAACTTTGCAGTTTATGTGATCATTTTTTAAAAGCTAATGTGCCGAAAAGCCGTGACGCGCGAACCTCGTTCCGTGCTAGCCGCGACTAGCGCAGTCATAGGCACTCTAATATTGTGTTTAGGTGTGTGTGCGGCGACGCATAGATACTATGGCGCACACATACAAGCCGCGCGCGGTCCGTTTGTATGAAGATAACGTACTTCCCTCTCTTTATTCTATGATTGTACTGAGTGCGCAGGGCTCTGTAAGCTCGCTGCGTATATCTCACCCACAGGCCGCCCGAGTAGAAGGACTGGCAAAACGCTTTGAATAACGTAACCTTCACCTCTGTCGTGCATCGTGCGAACCTGCGTGCGAGCATATTAGCCCTCACCGCCAGAGCCCTGCGCTCCCTCTCGACATCCTCGTCGTCCCTAAGATCACTTGTCACAATGTGACAAGTGATCTAAAGAGAGTGAGTGGGTGAGTGGGTGGGTGAGTGAGTGTGTGGTGACAAGTGTGTGTGTGTCTTGTTCAAACCACCACATCGTGGGGCGTATATTTGATGGGCGTTTTGCTTTTGCGTATATTTCATCAGCGTTTGAAGGAAGACATCGTGATATTCCAGCAAGTCCTAGAATCGAAAAAACGAAGATCAAAATCAATCCACATGATCCTTGTGGTAAAGATCAAAAATCTCACAGAGAGTTAGGCCTCCTCTCTGTGGGACAGAGTGGGTTGTCCCAGTAGTAGAAACCTATGCTCTGTTTCTTTTTCACCTATAAAGGTCCACAGCCAAAAGGCCTCCCCAAGGCTTTCCACGATGGCCGGTCTTGTGCTGCCCACATCCAACGACTTCCCATGACCTTCACCAGGTCATCGGTCTTTCCATCACCCATTGTGTGACTTCAGAAGCCGTCATATAAGGCCATTGTGAACGACCACGTTTCCAGTACCGTATGTCATCACTGGTAACATACACTGATGAAAGGCTTTAGTCTAGAGGGTATCTAGGACGACGAGAAGATGAAGCGTAGCTTCCGATCGCTGGCCAGCCGAGCTGGATACTCTGCTTATGCTAAGTGAATCCCAATCATCAAGATTGGATAAATGAAAGTCGTCGCTATGTTGCTACATACATAAATATAAATTAAAGGTCCTCAAATATGGCCTTAAATATGTTATAAGACATTTTTTTTTGTACTAAATAAATACATTATATTATGTTCCACAACCGAGTCGTGTGGCCTGGTGGTTAAAACACCAACCTTTCAAGTATGAGTGTGCGGGTTCGATTCCAGGTCAGGCAAGTACCAATGCAGCTTTTCTAAGCCATATGTACTTTCTAAGTATGTTTTGGCTACCAATGACTGATTATAAGGTGAAGGAAAACATCTTGAGGAAACCTGGATTATAATTCTCAAATCGCCAACCCGCATTGAGCAAGCGTGGTGATTACGCTCCAGTCCTTCTCTGTATAGAGGAGACCTATGCCCAGCAGTGGGACGATAAAAAGGTTGATGATGATGATGTTCCACGACTAACCCACACATCTTGTGTGGGTTAGTCGTGGAAGGTAGTTAGGCACTAGGCAGTATGTCGCAGCATGCGGCATTATTAAACAGATCATGAATCGTGGTGCAAGGCAGAAGAAGACGCCAACGAATTTGTGCGAGTTACGATCGTGAAACCTCATCCTCATCCTTCCAACCCAATTTAGATAAGAAAATGTAGAATATTTGAGAGTTTAACCAGTCACAAATGTATCTATGTAAATAGACTTCTGAAATCTAATCGGAGTTTTGTAAATTAATCGTCTCGACCCTCTCGTGTTGTCTGAGTCATTATTAAACCAAATATTTAAATGATTGAAAGTGAATTTTTGATTTCTTGCTGCCAATATTTAATCTAAGAGAGTTTTCTTTTGTTTTTTTTTTTATTCTTTAGTCTCGCGTTTCTAACTGTTACTAGCACTCATTTTTTTTTTCAGATTTTGAATGTTCAAATGTCTAACATGACATTTCAACAACTTCTCAACGGTTTACAGTAGTTACCTTACGTTTGGGCTTAAATCATATAAGATGAGAACTTAGCTCCCATATGGGTTATAAAGAAGGTCTAAAGTAGATCTAGTAATGAAACCGAGACACAGTCAAAGGAACTCTTCAGCGTCTTATGTTTCAGCAGCTACCTTGTGTTTGTGCTTGATTAATTTGTATTCATAAGAACTTGTGAACTTCTAAGTTCTGATCAATACAGATTAATCATTTATTATCTTATCAATACGATTGATCTAATGATAGAGTCGGGAGTCAGACGAGGGAACTCCTCATTTTTTGCCTCAACGGAATGTTCTGCCTCAATTATTACAAACATTCGCGTTAATCTATACTCCAGAAAAGCTGAAAAATTTGTTTGTTTGTTTGTTTGAACGCGTTAATCTCAGGAACTACTGGGCCGATTTGAAAAATTCTTCTTGCGTCGGAGAGCCCATTATTCCAGGAAGGCTTTAGGCTATATATATAACATCACGCTGCAACCAACTGGAGCGGAGCATAACAAAAATTGAAAGTGTATGCTGTATATGTTGGGGTTAAAATAAAATGTTAAAAGAAGTCGCGGGCGGCCGCTAGTTAATTCATAAAATGGCCTACAAGGTACAACATTAAATTAAATCAGTGACACAATATGTTCTGCCTCAACTGACATCATCATCAACCTTTTTATCGTCCCACTGCTTGGCACCGGTCTCCTCTCATACAGAGAAGGATTGAGCGTAATCACCACACTTGCTCAATGCGGGTTGGCTTTTTCAGATTTAAAGTCCAGGTTTCCTCAAGATGTTTTCCTTCACCTTCATCCTCACCACCTTTTTCACCTTTTCATTGGTGTCCAAGATATACTTAGAAAGTACAGTCAAGACCAAAAGTCGAGTTGCAATCTCACAAAACTATGGCCAAGCAATACTAGTTGTAGTTACGACCTTCTTCTATAATAAAGTTTGATACACACTCATACACTTTGACAACTTGCTGCCCGCTTATGATTGTTAGGTACTACTTACTAATTTCAACGTTCACAGTAAGCGTTTCAATGGCCTAGCTGTTTTCGGCTTGATAGGCGTTCAAGGTGGTTCGAGTTCAAATCTAATAACTTACAAAATATTTTTTAAATGTTTATTAGTGAGTTATGAATGCTGACAACAAAAATATCTAAAAATACCGATCCACAACTTAAAGATGGTACTTTCTTTTAAGATTTTTTCTATATTAGAGTCAATAGAAAAAGATGACGGTAGACTTGAAAGAATCTGAATCACTACTTCACAAAAAATATTCCGCTACCTGCAATAACTATTATTAGCTACAATAATTCAAATAATATTACTTAGCTGTTGTTGGTTGGTGAACATATAGTTACCAGTTTGTGTTATTAGTTTTACTTTTTTAATCAATATGCAGGCATATGCAGCAATATATCTCAAATATGATATGAAACCGGCTTTTGTGTAAGTTGTTTTTATTATTATTTGTGTACGGTGCAAACTAATCGCTTGTTGGAAGTGTGTAATAAAATTGCTATTGTTTTAGAGAAATACTGTAAGCCGTTGGAGGTCAAGGTCAAGAGGTTGGAGGACGAAGGTAGCTATCGAGACAAGTGAAACGAAACGACAATATTTACCGTTGAATAAACATTTAAATCGTGCGAAGAGGGAGCTTGCGTTTGTGGAGTCTTATAGAGTTAAACAAAAAAATCTATTTATAACAATCACAGTGCAGAAGTGTCCTACAGAGTGTTTTAAATATATACCATTAAATATCTTAATAACTGACTCTAAACCATCTTTATAGTAATTTAGCTAAGTGACAGTAATATGTTCGGTTGGCGTAATGGCTAACAGATGTCGCCTTTTGCAATTTCAATACAAATTACTTTTGGTAAATTATAAAAACAATAATTTCGGAATTCGATAAGAAATAAGTTCGTTTACTTATGAACTAAGAAAGCGATTGAACATTATAATCTCATGCCTTCAAACTCCGAAAAAAGGCACTGCAGGATGGCAGCACCAGTACCATGCTATACACGCAAAAAAAATGTAAATGTAATAAGCACTGTTTTGTGTTCTAAGTATAGATTATTTTAAGAGCGGCGGTACGTAGGCTGAATGCCAAAAATACCGCCCCAGGACCCGACGGCTTACCTGGAAAAGCCTGGGTCCTGGCCTTAGGGGCTCTCGGGCCTCGACTACGGGGGCTACTAAGCGCATGTTTGGAGAGGGGCCAGTTCCCACTTCGCTGGAAGACGGGGAAACTGGTCCTCATAAAGAAGCCAGGGCGCCCTGCGGACTCTCCGTCCGCTTACCGGCCCATTGTGCTGCTTGACGAGGTGGACAAGCTCTTCGAAAGAGTCATTGTAGACCGCCTCGTCGGGCAACTTAGGCGAGCGGGCCCGGATTTGGCGGAGAGCCAGTTTGGCTTCCGCAGGGGGCGCTCAACAGTGGACGCCATCATGCGCGTGCGAGCCCTCACGACAGGGGATGCTGTCGCCCGGGGTGGGGTTGTCTTGGCGGTGTCTCTAGACATCGCCAACGCCTTCAACACCCTTCCCTGGAGTTGCATCAGGGAGGCATTCCGGTATCACCGGATGCCGACCTATCTCTGTCGAGTGGTCGAGGCCTATTTGACAGACAGGGCCATAATTTACCCCGGTCACAAAGGAGTGTGGAATCGGCGAGAGATGTCGTGCGGTGTTCCACAGGGATCGGTCTTGGGACCGCATCTGTGGAACATCGGGTACGACTGGGTGCTGCGCGCTGACCTCCCTATCGGCGTCAGTGTAGTCTGTTACGCTGACGACACGCTAGTCCTGGCAAAAGGGAGGTCGCACCAGGCGGCGGCTGACGCAGCGACCCTCGGGGTTGCGACAATCGTCAACAGGATCCGGCAATTGGGACTCGAGGTGGCCCTGCAGAAGTCCGAGGCCATGTGCTTTCATGGTCCTCGGAATGCGCCACCGTCGGGTTCCCACATAACGGTAGGAGGGGTTCACATCGGCGTCGGGTCGACGATGAAGTACCTGGGACTTGTCCTCGACAGCCGGTGGAACTTCGAGGAGCACTTCCGACGTTTGGCTCCCAGGCTGGAACGGGCCGGGGCTGCCCTAAGGCGGCTCCTCCCCAATCTAGGGGGACCAAACGCCTCCTGCCGGAGGCTCTACGCGGGGGCCGTGCGGTCCATGGCCCTTTATGGGGCACCGGTGTGGGCGCGGTCGTTAAGGAAGCGACCAGCCCGATGCCTGACCGCGTCCCAGAGGGTCATGGCCATTCGGCTGATCCGGGGATACCGCACGGTCTCCGCTGAGGCGGCGAGCCTCCTTGCCGGATTACCGCCATGGGATCTGGAGGCCAAAGTCCTCGCCCACATATGGGAGTGGCGAGAGGAGGCAAAACGCCGGGGTATAACTCCGCTGCCGCGAGAAATCGCGGTACGGCGGACAGAGCTCCGGCGGGATCTCATGGCGATATGGAGAATGCGATTGTCGCAACCCAGTGCTGGGCACGCCACAATAGCGGCGGTAAGTCCCCTCTTTGAGGAGTGGCTAGAGAGGCGCCACGGCGCCCTCACCTTCCGCCTGACGCAGGTCCTCACCGGACACGGTTGTTTCGGGAGGTTCCTGTTCCGTATAAGGCGGGAGGAAACGCCAGGGTGTCACCATTGTGTGGATCGCCCTGAGGACACGGTGGAGCATACGGTGGAGGTCTGCCCGGCTTGGGTAGAGCACCGCCGTGTCCTCGTAGCGGCGATCGGCGGCGATCTCTCGCGTCCGACCCTGGTCCAGGCCATGGTCCGGAGCGAGAGTGCATGGCAGGCCGTCACCTCCTTCTGCGAAGCAGTGATGCTGGCAAAGGAGGAGGCGGAGCGCGTGAGGCAACGGGAATCCCAGCGCCCTCACGCCACTAGCCGCCGCAGGAGACGCCCTGGTCGGGAGATGACACCAAACTCCCAGCCACCGTAGGCGAGGGCCTGCGGGCGGTGAGCAGTGGGCAGCTCGCCGCTCGGTAAGGACCAGGCCCTAGTCGACGGCGCGTCGTGTTTCACGCGCGCCTCAAAGAGATGTCAGCACATCGTGACGGGGTCCACGAAGACCGATGCCTCCTGGGTCAGGGTTGCGGGTTGGTTAAAAAAGAAACCGTGGCCCTGGCCGTTGCACATTCAAGTAAAGAAACACGGGTGGGTTTTAGTCAGTAAAAGTCTGACACGCCCTTCCGCTCTGCCCAGAGCGGGAGAAGTCATTTGATGATTTCCCAGCCCAAAAAAAAAAAAAAAAAAAAAGTATAGATTATTTTATGATTGTAATAATATTCAGGTTAAGCTTCAATCCTCTTTTCTTTAAGAAAATGAATAATTAAGCTATAACCTCTTTAATCATAATATATGTATAATATTATAATTTTCATATCTAACAACCAAAAATGTTCTTTTTGTATTTTTTACCATAACAATATCATTAAGTTTGTCAAGGATTACTTTTATATAAAATATTACAATGCTGCCGTTTCAACGGTTGTTTCATTCGTTAGTATATCTATACCGAATAATATATAACTTTATAATATGCTTATTGTTTTATTTTTATACATTTTTTTATTATATTACCCTCTATAGTAAACTAAAACATATAATAAAAACCTTTTTTGGTATAAATATTCAATAAATTTTCCTATTCGTTTAAATATTATTTGCAAACATTTTTACTTTAAAATACAAATCAATTATCATAATTTTAAATTATATGAAACAACAAAAAGATTTGCCATTATTAAGGATCGAACCCACAATCGCTCGCTTATGATAGACCATTGTTAAGTGCGGCCGCTAACTTAACTTCAAATTAAGTAACGAAATTTTGCATTACTTTAAAGAAAGACAAAGACTGCGATAAAAAAATAATGCGGTAGTGTGCGTGGCCGGTTTAGCGCAGGCGACAGTAGTCTTTAAGGTGGGAATGGACTTCTACAGCTGATAGTACATATAACTTTAGAAAAGTTATATTGGTACTTGCCTGACCTGGAATCGAACCCGCGCACTCATACTTGAGCCTCAACTGACATGTTCTACCTTAATTATTACAAACATTCGCGTTTGTAATATTAATAAATAAAATGAGTATTTATATATATACAGTTTGTTTTTAAAAACCCTACTTAAAAATAAATTCATTTGCTCACATTTACTCGAACGTTTGCTCATTATTCATTTGTTCACACGATCCAACAATCTAGAAAATAATAGACTCAAGAAACACCTGAGTAAATCCGGCAGTCTCTTAAATAAATCAATAGTTTAAAAAATTTTTCAAGTGTGTCTTGAGTAATGGCCGCCACTTTATTTTTTTTCTTTCTACCACAAAACTATTTTGCGAAAACTAACTTACATATAGTAAACTTATGTCATAAATTCACTAAACTTACCACATAAATCTAGTCTCAATCAAACTTAGGTCCGAGTTTAGGCATACGGTATGAGCTGAGGTTACACTTCCAAATGAAGCAGCGGTAAATCATTTAAAGTCGTGTTTCCTGTGGCAGCTCCTTGTGACATGTCATTGTCAGGTGCTGTTCGACTGTTTACAGATGTGCTATGCTAATGTGTGTTAGTGACACATTGATTACTTACATATAGTTTTTTGACGTGTTGCGTTGGTGTTTTGATCTTTCTAAGAAATAGCTTTAGTATTTTTATCTTTTATAAAATACTACTAGTTACTGTTACTGTTAGTACTTAGTATAAGTAATTTAAAAATAGATAATAGCCTATTCTCAGGCCTAACGAATGTATATGTATTATAGGAAATATGATTAAAATCGCTTTAGTTGTTTTGGAGGAGTTTGAGGAGAAACACTGTGACAGGAGATTTTTATATACATAATAGAAGTACATTTACAAATATCAAATCAAATCAAATCAAATCAAATCATTTATTTCAAATAAACCAGTTACAGGCACTTTTGAATTGTCAGAAGGTCGGTCAGTCAATAAGATGAAGCTAGTCGCCCATTCCAAAGAGTAGGTACCTATGGAGAAGAACGGGCAAGAAACTCCATGGACACTCTTTTAAATTTTTAAGCTATTGTTACAAATATTTGATTACATCATTCATGTTGAAATCAACCGCGTGAGAACGATGCAGAAATATATTGTACGCTGAGAGCGTCCATTATGGAAAACACGCAAAAATCAATTCAGAAATTAAAATACGCCGTGGCAGCTAAGAGATGACCAGTCCCCTCTGACGGCGTCCGTTCACGAACATGACGTATGGATCAGCATCATTCAGCTCAACCATATCGAAGGGAACCCAATGACCCAACACACACGCCACCATCAGCGAGACATTTGAGTGAGCATGACATACTCTCAACAGCCAGAGCACAATTAAGTCAATAAAAAAGACTAACCCAACAAACAAATGCCTTACAGCACATTCGTACATTGTGCTCACACGTTTGCCATGAGATAAGTTTAGCATGTTGAAATAGGTAGGTAATTATTGGAAAAAACAATACGCAATTATATAATATTTCTATCATGTATGGATTTTAACAGATTGAATTGACTTTGTCTAAATTAAAACTACAAAGTTATTTTGGTCGATAAACCATGACCGAGTACTTCGAGGGACTGGAACGATTTGCCAGCGGCGGTGTTTCCGTCTGACTACAATTTAAGTGTATTTAAGGCTCTTGAATAGGCTCTTAATAAACTAACGCGCTTTACCATCAATAATTGCATCACTGTTTATTAGCAGACGAGATTGCGTTCAAGCACTAGTTTATAATTACAAAAAAAACAATTCCATTAAAAACCAAAAGAATGAATTCTTTATCAACCACTTCAATTTAAATGTAAACGTGAACAAATAAAAATGTCTGCCGAACTAATCATTTAAATTGATTGTTTACGTTGCAAATGAACGGACGTACAAACTCAGTGTCTACATAAAAGGCCTCCAGAAGTAGCCGCCTACCGAATATTAATTCGCCTTTAAACCATCTGCATACATTTTAAAAGCGAAACACGTCGGCGGAACTTGAAATTTCTATGGCTATTCGCCAGAGGAAATGGCGAATACAGTTAGACTAGTAAGATGATTGATTACGTATTGCGAATTATTTATAGGTACAGTCTACTCCTGAGCAGTGGTAGCCTAAAGACTGATTTAGGTACACGGTGCAATCTAATTGCCTATAGCTTCAATTAAGTTGAAGCAACAATATAAGTTGCAATGCATAAACACCATTTAGATGCTACAAGTCATCTGTTGCATCAATTTTATTGTATGTCTTAAGCAATTAAATTGCACTTTTTTTCACTTTAGACCGTTCATAATTGCTATACTTTTGTAACCCAATAAGATTTTAAAGTAAAAGTTAATTAATTCGTAAATTACACAAAAAACCGCAATGTGAACAATAGTAGAGAAACTATCCTATTAGCTGATTTAATAGAGTTCGCATCAGGGGTCAACGTCATACCTACAAACACGCACGGCGGCACGCTTGCAACGTTCAAAGGCCGAGCCAAAACTTTTTTTCAACACTGTTATTTCTGTAACGGCTCATTAACGGCATAAATGACTATCATAATTTTGATAGTGGCATGCGGTGTAGCCTTTTCGCGAAGTTTGCGTTACGATGTCAGATACACCCTGTATGAGGTTGAATCGCTCGGGCCGTGGGGTCCGAGAGGTTATGGCCTTTTTAAGGAAATTTGAAATGGCTGGTTGACACTTTCTACGACCCAAGAGGTGGCTTTCACCTTGGCCAAAGGCTAAGCACTGCCATTCGAGGTATTACTGCCAGTCACTTGGGTAGATTACCAGTCAACAGCGTTACAGATTAATTTTTCGACGTTATATTTCAGTTGGTGGATAGTTTTAATTAATTTGAGATATCATTCTGCTGTTTTAGTGTTAGCTTCTAAATTGTTATTATTGTCTTTACGATTATAACATTGCAGTTGTATTTATTAAATACAGAGATGATCATTATTTTAATTGCCTTTACTTTTTTTTTTTATTAATCTATGCGAACGATAATATTTAGTAACAAATATTTTTAAAAAACGTAAATTAATATAACTGTTAAAATACGTATAAGTATAATAATATTGTGTTTATATTACTGGGCCTAAAAAGTATTTTTGTTTTAACACAGCTTTATATTTACGATATTTTCCGTAGACAGAAGTTAATTTACAACATTTGCTTTGCCTTACACGTCAATTCAACGTACGGCAGACATATGTATGTACGTCTAATTGACGTTTATATCGAACACGACATTTGAAAGCGTGTCAGCTAACACTGGCAGCTAACATATTGACAGATTTGGGCCCTATGAGGTAATTGCGTAACGCACTAACTTTCATTTTCAATAGATTTCATTTTGACAATTTAATAATATTCATCCCGTTTTTTACATTTCTAAGTAGAAATTATAAGGCAAATGGATTAGCTGGATTAGCAATATCCTCCAAAATGATTAGGTCTTTTTTTGGTAGTGTGGCACTAGTTATGACTTTGTGCCAATTTCAAGTAAAATAAAAATCTTCAAAAGTTCTACTTTCTTTCTGTTATGGCTTCGCACGGTTTGTGCATTTAGCCAATGTCACGTAATGAATTATTCATGTCGAAAAAGACGGCCACGTGAACCGTCTTACGAGGGAGTTTTGAGGCAAAGCCATGATGTGGCCACTATGCTGCGATATTTCTCTGTTCTTTATGAATTATTTACTGAAGGCACTTTTTATTACATAAATCACGCACTTTTATTTAGTAAACAACACTGTAAATAATTTCAAAATTCCAATGAAAAATGAGCGTGGCACTCAGCTTGACTTTTCCGCCAAAACTCCCAATGATTAAGATTGTGGTCAAAAGTGTGTTACTAAATTGGGGTAAGGTTTTATAAATTAAATATAGTTGGGATACGACAGAATGTGATCCGCCGATACCCGTAAGTAGTTACAAAGGGTAAGGGATAAACCTCTAACAACATAAAGACTTTTCCATTCCTTTTCTAATCAAAGGAAAGTCAACGTTCCCAACTTAAATAAAGAACTACCTAATTAAAAGTCTAACAATCCAACCCTTTCCATGAGCACGTAAGGGTTGAAGTCCTTGAAGTCAGACGTGTTTGCACGTAGAGAGTACTTCGAACAGGAATTAACAATTATTGAAAGAAGATAATACGTGGGCTTATGAAATTGCCGATTGTTGTATCTACGAGTAGATATTATAAATGTATCTATAGTAATGTATATATCGGCGCTGAGCACCGTCTGATAGCGATATAGTTTTAAGTTATCCTATTAATCGATTTTCTGAACGAAATGTAATGTAATCGTGTAGTTATCCCTAAACGTATCAAAATCAAAGCATTTATTTCAAATAAACCAGTTACAGGCACTTTTGAATTGTCAGAAGGTCGGTCAGTCAATAAGATGAAGCTAGTCGCCCATTCCAAAGAGTAGGTACCTATGGAGAAGAACGGGCAAGAAACTCCATGGACACTCTTTTAAATTTTCAAGCTAATTTTACAAATATTTGATTACATCATTCATGTTGAAATCAACCGTGTGAGAACGATGCAGAAATAAATTGTACGCCGAGAGCGTCCATTATGGAAAACACACAAAAATCCATTCAGAAATTAAAATACGCCGTGGCAGCTAAGAGATGACCAGTCCCCTCCGACGGCGTCCGTTCACGAACATGACGAATGGATCAGCATCATTCAGCTCAACCATATTGAAGGGAACCTAATGACCCAACACACACGCCACCATCAGCGAGACATTTGAGTGAGCATGACATACTCTCAACAGCCAGAGCACAATCAAGTCAATAAAAAAGACTAACCCAACAAAAAAAATGCCTTACAGCACATTCGTACATTGTGCTCACACGTTTGCCATGCAATTATACAATACTAAGAAATTGAATCTACACAATGCTAAGATAGTTTTGTCCAAGGTTCAGCAGCTCCAACAGTGTTTCCGAATACTAAGTTTAGCTCCTGTGCAGCTGTACAAGTGCCGAACACCTCTGTCAGCGATACAATTCCGTAACGTACAATATGCTTGGCTACATAGTGTGTAATACAGGCTTTGAATTAATAACATAAACAATTACATGTTAAAACTACAAGAGGAAAAATCAGAGAACAATCAGTGTATAGAAATCGGACGCAGCTCAAGCCCAAGCCTTTTTGTCCTCAATATAATCCTTCACACTATAAAATGCTTTCTGACACAACTTACGTTTAATGAAGGATTTGAATTTATTCAGGCTCAGATCTTGAACCACCTCTGGAAGTCCATTATAAAAATGTATACATTGGCATCTGAAAGAGCCACCTATTTTCTTGAGCCTTGTTGTAGGTACAATAAATTTGTGCCTGTTCCTAGTATTTATATTATGGACATCACTGTATTTTTTAAACAATTTTATATTTTTATGAGCATACAAAAGATTTTCATAAATATATTGAGACGGCACGGTCAGTACATTAATCTCTTTAAATTTTTCTCTGAGAGAGTGTCTCGGACTTAATTTATAAATTGCACAAACAGCTCGTTTCTGCAAAACAAATATTGTTTGAATATCGGCGGCATTTCCCCACAACAGAATGCCGTACGACATTACGCTATGGAAATAGCCAAAGTACACTAAACGGGCCGTCTCAACATCAGTCAAATTACGAATTGTTCTAACTGCGTATGCAGCAGAACTTAGTTTTTTTGACAATTTTTCTATATGTGGACCCCATTGAAGCTTAGCATCCAGAGTTATACCCAAGAATACTGTGCTGTCTTCAGATTTCAATTCTTCGCCCTTTATCAACACTTTAGTTTCCACCTGCCTAACGTGAGGTAGAGTAAACTTAATGCATTTGGTTTTTTTCTCGTTTAAGAGTAAATTATTAACATTAAACCAATGGACTACTTTGGAGATCGCGCTATTTACATCATCAGTAACCTGCTGCTGACGTTTCAGTTTAAATAAAAGTGAAGTGTCATCTGCAAACAACACTATATCGTGGTTATCCTTTATTAGGTACAAACACTCGACACTGGCACAAAAGAAGAAACAACGGTGACTGGTGACAGGTGGTCAACGGGATCTAGAATGTGCGACTTGTGTCAAGTGGAACGTTATTTCTTAGGAAAATTATTGTAAAATTGGAGTGATCAAAGTTTGATTTAAAGTTTATCGTTATAATTGATTATCTCCTTGCCCGATAACCTACGCCTACAAAGGATCCCATGCTAAATAAAGACGGAGCTTCCCCAGATGATAGTTTTGTACCGTTAACCTCTTCTAATGATGGCCATCTTCCCCAGATGATACTTTTGTAGCGCCAACTTCTTCTGATGATGGCCATGTGCCGTTATATATAAAACATTACAGCAGCGACTGTGTCTAATGAAAGTGTAAACAAACCCTGACCATGTCAAACTCACATTAGGGTTAACGGTAAGATTAAAAACACATTCATCCGTATTTAGATGGTTTCTATCCGTATCTCCCCACACTTATTATTCTTTAGAAAACGTCTTCTACCAACTGTTCTATAGAATTTTTTGTTTATAATCGCATATAAACTGTTACTGTGAAAGGAGAAGGAGAAGGAGAAGGAGAAGGAGAAGGAGAAGGAGAAGGAGAAGGAGAAGGAGAAGGAGAAGGAGAAGGAGAAGGAGAAGGAGAAGGAGAAGGAGAAGGAGAAGGGAGGAGAAGGAGAAGGAGAAGGAGAAGGAGAAGGAGAAGGAGAAGGAGAAGGAGAAGGAGAAGGAGAAGGAGAAGGAGAAGGAGAAGGAGAAGGAGAAGGAGAAGGAGAAGGAGAAGGAGAAGGAGAAGGAGAAGGAGAAGGAGAAGGAGAAGGAGGAGGAGAAGGAGAAGGAGAAGGAGAAGGAGAAGGAGAAGGAGAACGGGCACGGGATTAGGAGCGGGAGCGGGAAGGGCAATTATGAAAAAGCTACTTTATCATTGCAGTTTGTAATATTTTGACCTTTTAATCATCGAAGAACTCTGTGCCTGTAAACGCAGCTTTTTTTTTTTTTTTTTTGTTTGGATGGGAAATCATCAAATGACTTCTCCCGCTCTGGGCAGAGCGGAAGGGCGTGTCAGACTTTTACTGACTAAAACCCACCCGTGTTTCTTTACTTGCCTGTGCAACGGCCAGGGCCACGGTTTCTTTTTTAACCAACCCGCAACCCTGACCCAGGAGGCATCGGTCTTCGTGGACCCCGTCACGATGTGCTGACATCTCTTTGAGGCGCGCGTGAAACACGACGCGCCGTCGACTCGGGCCTGGTCCTTACCGAGCGGCGAGCTGCCCACTGCTCACCGCCCGCAGGCCCGCGCCTACGGTGGCTGGGAGTTTGGTGTCATCTCCCGACCAGGGCGTCTCCTGCGGCGGCTAGTGGCGTGAGGTCGCTGGGATTCCCGTTGCCTCACGCGCTCCGCCTCCTCCTTTGCCAGCATCACTGCTTCGCAGAAGGAGGTGACGGCCTGCCATGCACTCTCGCTCCGGACCATGGCCTGGACCAGGGTCGGACGCGAGAGATCGCCGCCGATCGCCGCTACGAGGACACGGCGGTGCTCTACCCAAGCCGGGCAGACCTCCACCGTATGCTCCACCGTGTCCTCAGGGCGATCCACACAATGGTGACACCCTGGCGTTTCCTCCCGCCTTATACGGAACAGGAACCTCCCGAAACAACCGTGTCCGGTGAGGACCTGCGTCAGGCGGAAGGTGAGGGCGCCGTGGCGCCTCTCTAGCCACTCCTCAAAGAGGGGTCTTACCGCCGCTATTGTGGCGTGCCCAGCACTGGGTTGCGACAATCGCATTCTCCATATCGCCATGAGATCCCGCCGGAGCTCTGTCCGTCGTACCGCGATTTCTCGCGGCAGCGGAGTTATACCCCGGCGTTTTGCCTCCTCTCGCCACTCCCATATGTGGGCGAGGACTTTGGCCTCCAGATCCCATGGCGGTAATCCGGCAAGGAGGCTCGCCGCCTCAGCGGAGACCGTGCGGTATCCCCGGATCAGCCGAATGGCCATGACCCTCTGGGACGCGGTCAGGCATCGGGCTGGTCGCTTCCTTAACGACCGCGCCCACACCGGTGCCCCATAAAGGGCCATGGACCGCACGGCCCCCGCGTAGAGCCTCCGGCAGGAGGCGTTTGGTCCCCCTAGATTGGGGAGGAGCCGCCTTAGGGCAGCCCCGGCCCGTTCCAGCCTGGGAGCCAAACGTCGGAAGTGCTCCTCGAAGTTCCACCGGCTGTCGAGGACAAGTCCCAGGTACTTCATCGTCGACCCGACGCCGATGTGAACCCCTCCTACCGTTATGTGGGAACCCGACGGTGGCGCATTCCGAGGACCATGAAAGCACATGGCCTCGGACTTCTGCAGGGCCACCTCGAGTCCCAATTGCCGGATCCTGTTGACGATTGTCGCAACCCCGAGGGTCGCTGCGTCAGCCGCCGCCTGGTGCGACCTCCCTTCTGCCAGGACTAGCGTGTCGTCAGCGTAACATACTACACTGACGCCGATAGGGAGGTCAGCGCGCAGCACCCAGTCGTACCCGATGTTCCACAGATGCGGTCCCAAGACCGATCCCTGTGGAACACCGCACGACATCTCTCGCCGATTCCACACTCCTTGGTGACCGGGGTAAATTATGGCCCTATCCGTCAGATAGGCCTCGACGACTCGACAGAGATAGGTCGGCATCCGGTGATACCGGAATGCCTCCCTGATGCAACTCCAGGGAAGGGTGTTGAAGGCGTTGGCGATGTCTAGAGACACCGCCAAGACAACCCCACCCCGGGCCACAGCATCCCCTGTCGTGAGGGCTCGCACGCGCATGATGGCGTCCACTGTTGAGCGCCCCCTGCGGAAGCCAAACTGGCTCTCCGCCAAATCCGGGCCCGCTCGCCTAAGTTGCCCGACGAGGCGGTCTACAATGACTCTTTCGAAGAGCTTGCCCACCTCGTCAAGCAGCACAATGGGCCGGTAAGCGGACGGAGAGTCCGCAGGGCGCCCTGGCTTCTTTATGAGGACCAGTTTCCCCGTCTTCCAGCGAAGTGGGAACTGGCCCCTCTCCAAACATGCGCTTAGTAGCCCCCGTAGTCGAGGCCCGAGAGCCCCTAAGGCCAGGACCCAGGCCTTTCCAGGTAAGCCGTCGGGTCCTGGGGCGGTATTTTTGGCATTCAGCCTACGTACCGCCGCTCTTAACTCTACCTCGGTCACTTCTGGAGCGTCATCGTCGTCGTTGGTGTGGTCCGCATCAGGCATCGCAGGAGTCGGAGCCATGGGAGGAGGGGTATGTTCCCCTCGTGAGGGAAACAGAGCGCTCACCACGTCCTCCACGAGCTGAGGCCGGAGACTCTGCGTCAGCGGGGGAGCCCATGGGCGGAGTTTATTCCGCACCATTTTGTAGGGGCATCCCCACGGGTCTCTGTTCAGAGTCCCCAGCAACTCCTCACGGGCCAGCCCTTTGGCCCGCTGGATCTCCGCTCGGAGGGCGGTCTTCGCCACTCTGTATCCCTCGTAAAGCTCCGCCTGTATGGCCTCCGTATTCGGTGGACGAATACGGAGCCTGCGATGTCTGGTGTACCGATGTCGCGCAGCCACGCACGCCTTGCGCAAAGACGTAAGCTCCGGCGACCACCAGTACACCTGACGGCGAGCGCGTCCGGGCTTGACTCGGGGCATTGCCACGTCGCATATCTCGGACATGGCCTCCCGGAACCACTCCGCCTCGTTGTTTGTGTCAGCAGGCCTGTCTGGTGGTGACACCCAGGCCTGCACGATCGAAGCTTCCAGGAGGAGCTCCCGGTCAAGCTGCTTCAGCGCCCACCGCGGACCACCCGGGGCCGGTCGGACCGGCGCGCTAGAGGTCTGGGCGGAGACGTCAAACCGGATATACCGGTGGTCTGAGTAGGTCTCCACCCCCTCCATGACCCGCCAGTCAAGGACATGTGGCGACAGAGCGGGGCTGGCGAACGATATGTCCACCACTGATTCACCCCGCATCCGCACACAGGTTGGGACCGAACCCCGGTTTAGGACGACCAGGCCTGTCTCCAGAGCCCAGTCCTCCACCATCCTGCCCCGTGTGTCTGTAAGTCGGGAACCCCAAACCAGATTTTTGGCATTGAAGTCCCCGAGGACGAGCACGGGGAGGGATCGACACCCTACGACGACGACTCTTAACTCCGCAAGGGAGTTGTGGAATTCGGCAAGAGTTCGGCTCGGGGAGAAGTATACCCCCACCACGACTATCTCCCCGAACCGTGCTGCTACGCAACCCTGTCCTCTCTTGATGGCCTCGCGCGACGGGGTACCGGCGGCGGCCGACGAAATTAGGGCCACTGAGCCGTTGAGGTCCTCCACCCAGTCTTCCCTGGGTGGGACAAAGTACGGCTCAGCGACCACAGCGATGTTAATCAACCACTGCGCCATGCTCTGGAGCAAAAGGTCCTGAGCGGAGGCGCAGTGGTTGATGTTCGCCTGGAGGAGGCGTAATGGGGGCATTTATTGGCACTCCATAACAGCCTCCTCCCGAGGCCCTTGTAAGGGCTCAGCCGCGGTGACAGCGGCGGCGACGACAGCAACGGCGTTGTTGGAAGCGGCAGCGGCAGAGGCCGCGGTTGCGGCGACGACGGCGGTAGTGGCGGAGGGCCTAACCCGGCCCTTGGCTTTGCTTCTGGTGGGTGGGGCGCAGGCTCTACTCCCAGCCCGGTGCTCGGCCGGCTTACCAGCTGCCGCACAAACTGAGCAGTGCGGAGTGGCTTCACACGAGCCGGCCTTGTGACCGGGCTGACCGCAGCGGAAGCAGAGACCGCTGCGGTCCACCTCCGAGGTGCATTTTACTCCCACGTGGTGGCCCACATGGCAGCGGTAGCACCTCAGAGGTCTGGGTTCCAGCAGTTTCACCTGCGCTGAAACCCAGCCCACCAGAAGTCTTCGGCCCTCTCCGACAATTTTCTCGGCCGCCGACACGGGGCAGCTCACCGTAGCAGTTTGTAACCCCGTGCGGTCAGGGCGGAGGGTGCCCACTCTAATCTGTTCGGCAGAACATCCCCCAGCCCCGACAATGGCGGCCACCAGTCTCTCCTTTGTCGCCGTATCGTCCAGACCCAAGATGCGCAAGTCAGCGCACTTAGTGGGTCTGGAAACTTTGGCCTCGACCTCATCTAAGGACGCCCTTAGCTTTTCAGCCAGAGCGTCTGCAGTCGGGCCACTAGCCTCACCACGAACCTCAATCAAGCGGGCTCCGGTCGCGGTGATCCTCATCTTAATGCCCGAGGTGACTCCGATCTCCTGGAGGTTCACCGCTTCCATCGCCTTATTGAGCACGTCGCGGTAGGACGTGCCCTTCTTTTCCGCTTCCGGCTGTAGTGTTATCACTACAGCTGCGGATTTCGGGGCACGAATCCTAGCCGCGGCGCTGCGCTCCTTCCGCCGCAGCCGCTTTCTAGCCGCTCTTGCAGCCTTAGCCGCCTTTTCCTTCTCCCCTGCTACCTGCCAGGCGGCATCGGCTGCAGGGGTTGTAGGAGGTGGAGGAGGCTGCCTTTTTGCTGCAGGGACTGTGGCCTTCGCAGCTTGAGCCTGTGAAGGTGAACTCTTGGCCTTCTTCCCTGCAGCTGTGGCATTAGTGGCTGCGGCAGCAGCGTAGGTTACTGCCTTCCGCTGGCCTGAGGCTGGCCGGCTAGCCGCAAGCGGGGGGCGCAGAACAACGGCCTCCAGAGCCGAAAACCTACTCCGGAAGGCGGCCAGCTCCTTTAGCACCAGGGTCAGGCCTGGATCCTCGGCCGGCGTGTGCCCACTCCGCCCTTGTGGCGGCCCCTCCTGTGGCACCTCCCGGCGGCTGCCAGCTCGCAGCACGGCCAGGTCCGCTCGGAGCTCCTCGTTCTCCTTTCGGAGGAGCTCCATGGTGGCTGTCAAGTGGGCGATCTCCGCCCGCAATTCTGCCACTCCATCCGCCGGGGGTCCCACATGGATGGCCTTCGCTGCCGCAATGATGGAAGCCGTGGCTGCTGATATGGCTTTGTCTTTGGTGGACTGCAGCCTCTTCAAAGCCACACCCTTGACCGCGGCAGCCACGACTTCTTCAAACTTTGCAGCTGGCTCCGAGTTGGGGCCAACGGCTTCCGGCTGTCCTTCCGATAGCTCAGAGCCCTCTCGTACCAGCTCGACTGAGCTGGTTCGGCTCGGCTTTTCCTGGGCCTCGCGCCGACTAATTTTTTTGCGGGTCTTGCCCGTCCCGCAATCCGAGGATGATCCTTGGCTATCCTTCGGTTTGGGGCGCTTCTTCAGGAAGGATTTCTTCCCGGAAGCCCCCTCCTCTACGCGCTCCGGGCTCTTAAACGAGCCCGTCACGCCACATGCAGCGTCAGACTCCGACGCCACATCACTCTCCTCCTCCGTTCGTTGTTTGTTGTTTTTATTTTTTCTTTCCATATCTAAACCCACGAGTATTAGCGATTTGAAGTCCACACCGGGCAGAGCGTCGTACACCGGGTAAGCCTATATACTGTAGGGGGCGGCAGGTACCTACAGTGGGGAGCTCTAACGACTGGACATCCTCCAGCCATTCATCCTCTCGCCGAGCCCCCAAAACTTAGGATTAGATTGCAATTTTCGACGGATTACTAGTCCGTCAGGTCTGCAATAACCTAGAGACGGGATATGCCGCCCGTGGTTCGGCCGTTTTATAGAGGTGTCCCCTCGTGGCCCGGACAAACGCCCCGACAGCCCCCGGTCCCCGAAGGGATTACGGTATACCCCAGCATGCATCCACTTCGACTCTGCTTAACAGAGTGGAAGCGGATGCATGCGAACCCCTAATAGCCAGGTTCCCATCAACGACCATCAAAGATGATCGGTGATTGAAACCTGGCCCTTCCCCGTGTGAAGTATTTGCCGCCGGACCCAAGAGTCCACCAGAACTCGGTGGGCAGTTGGGGCCGGCGTTGCCCAGGGTGCGCCACGTGGAGGCTCTTCGACTAGCACCCCGTAAACGCAGCCTTAAGTCTAAGTTCACCCTCTCTATTTGTTTTGTCGTAGACACCAGTACGCCGACATCGTCACGTTTCGCGTCGATTTCTACTTTTCAGTTTAATCTAACTGTGCCTCTGGGAGCCGTTTGACTAGAAATATCTTTATTTTTTAAACTACGACTTTAAAACTTACCAAATCAAACGACTTTTAGATGGCTTTAGTTTCTGCGAGTTGATTGATGGGACAATTAAATAGCTGGTTGCTGAATTGAACGATGAACGACTAGTAAACGTACTAAAAAAACTTGCTACTATTACGTAATTGGACTATTAACAGGCCTCCTCTCGGGTGCCTGTCTCGAGTGGGCTGTAATCGGCCACGCGGGCCTAGTGCGTGTTGGTAGATGTCACATGTCTTCGAAGTGTTGAGTCTAGGAAAAGCCGGTTTCCTCACGATGTTTATCTTCATCGTTTAGTCTATTGGCGTTTTGCCACTAAACTAATTAAGACCTAAACAATACTATAGAAGAATAGATAACCCTTTTAGTTTCTAATTTCTAACGTGATGACAGTGTCGTTGTGGATGTACCCGCATAACTAAAATCATCACTCATCGTGATTCATAATGATGACCACGGCCACTCTGGCAAGAGGTTACCGACTAAGAAGAAGCAGAATCACGTCATCTCTAGCAATGCTCATACTTTCATTTTGTTCCCATAGAAATTTTATTTAAAGTAAACAATAGGACGTAGTTTGCTTACAGGCCTTTTACCAACTATATTGGCGTCAGCGTCCAGTCTGGCCAGATGCAGTTAAACATTAATTTTCACTACTAAAAAGTGTACTTTAAAAACTTTTTTACAAAAAAGAAAAAAAAAGTACAACCGTTTTAACTAATTTCGAAAGTCGGTGTCAAAACGAATATACAAAAACCATAGACACCGATTTCCGAAATTAGTTGTTTTTTACTTAGCACTTTTGTAAAAATCGTTTTTGGAATTCGTTTTATTTTTTAATTTTGTAAATATGTGTTTTATGGATGTGGATGTAAACGACCACCATAATAAAGTAACGCTAGATATCTAAAAAATAAACAAAATACCAATATTACGATTATAATATCCAATGTTTGATGTCGTCAAAGGAAATTGAAATGGTTAAGTAGCTACTTATCAAGTTACACGTGTATGTCTACCCTGTTATTATTCCCAAATAAAAATATCCGTGAGTGGCAATTATAATCGCTAAGCAGTGAATGTATTCATGTAATTTTTTTTATTAATAATAATAACGTACTTCCTCTACATGGCTGATTTGACTTTTTGCCCCCAACAAATTGTAACCGATGAAGCTACTGAAAGTAACTCAAACTTTTAGTAGTGCCATCAGGATGGAATTTGATGTGGACAAATTTGCAGTCATACATGTGAAGCGGAAGAACATTATGGAAATCGAAAGAATTATACACCCGGATTCCATACTCCTTAGATTCCTCTCCTCAATCGAAAGCTATTAAAATTTGGGTATATCAACAACAAACATTAGGTATCAATGATGCTGACATGAAGGAATTGTTGAAGGAACGTTTCTTTGGTCGCCTGAAGATGGTATTAAATAGTCTTCTTTCGGGAGGAAATAAGGTGCGCGCCTTCAATGGGTGGGTCAGACTGAATTCAACGCCCTAGATACACTGCTGACAGCAAACCGGATGCATCACCCGCAATCATCGATGAAGAGACTGTATATCCCGCAGAAGTACGGGGATCGATGCTTTTTAAATGCGAAGACCCTTCACAACCAAGAGGTATGCAGTCCCAAAGAACATTTTTTTTTAAAACCGAAGTGGGTATGCACTGTGATGTGGTCGCAGGAGACTAGGGGCTCACCTAGCTATCCATGGCGAAAGACAACTAGCACAAGCCTATAATACTTACTACTGATGACCGCAAGAAGGTATGGCAAAGCAAGGAACTTCACTGGCGATTTTATCGGGCTCTTCATGAGCCCGATGTAGACTTCTTAGCTTCCATATCCTGGCTACAATTTGGTGGGCTTTTCGGAGAAACTGAAGGTTTTGTCTGTGCAATTATGGACGATGACGAATAACTACCGGAGATATATTTTTTTTTTTTTTTTTTTTAATATTTATAAACTAGTGCTTGACTGCAATCCCGCCTGATGGCAAGCAGTGATGCAATCGTAGATGGCAAAGCGCACTAGTTTATTAAGCCTATTCACTTAAAAAACTTAGGAATAGGAAGGATGACGGCAGTTGAGTGAGGTGATGCAATGTTAAACCCAAGACCAACACGACCAAACGATGTATGTATATTATGAAGCATGTCATGTCATGTCAGTCGGGCATGTCACCATGCAGGTGAGTCCATCAGACATATTATCTCTGGTTACTCCCATCTGGCTAACGGCAAGGATTTACACAGACATGACCAAGTAGCTAGAATTATTGACCAGCAACATGCTTTGAAGTATAAACTTGTGGATTCTGAGGTATCGTATTATAAATATGTGCCCGACCAAGCTCTTGAAAATGACCATGTCACGTTATACTGGGATTGGTCTATCATTACTGGCAGAACTATTGTTGCAAATAAGCCTGATATAGTAGAGGTAGATCGATTAGCGGGCCTCGCAATGATTATCGATGTTATCGTTCCACATGACGAGAATCTCGTGAAGGCTGAGAAAGAGAAAAAAAACCCTTCCAATATCGTTTGATATCATGTAAAGATGCCATGCCTATGATATGTATATACCCTTTATGTTACACGTTGTATAAATATTTAAAATGTAAGTAAATCAATATATAATAGAATAATAACTGAAATATAATAATAATCTTATTTCAAAAGCCAAATACAATTTTTCCATCTCCATAAAACCATAAAAAACAAAGAAAAGAATTAAGTACAAAGCTTTTCTAACCCTACAGGGATACACTAATCGAACTTTAACTTTAAAATATCGAAGATTATTTCGCTTTCATCATTTCTATAATCAAGATATTTTCCAAGAACTTAACTTTCTTTTTCCTACTTTCATAGATCATCTGCCTATCCTTTTCCTAAGTGGTGCCCGTATTTTACATAGAGCGACTCCCTATCTGACCCAAGTCAGAACGCATTCACTGGGTACGGCGTGGTAGTGATTTAAAAAAATCATAGTAGTTAAATGATAATGATTTTGACCACACGGTTGGTGTAGTGGCTGAGCGATTGACTCCTGCGCTGCGTGTCGTTGCTTCGATCCCCGCACAAACCAAATATTTGTATGAACTAGAAGTAGTTGTTCCGGATCTGGCTGTTTGTCTATGTGAGTTTAAAAATTTGTTAACGCACTCACGTTGCAAAAGTAATCCCTAGTATAAAGCAACGGTTTGCAAAAGGTAAAGCAAAAGGATTGATGGTTAATTATTAATTTCAGGCGTTATTTGACGCCTAATAAATGTAAAAAATTAACACTAATAATTCAAAATTAGCTAAAGAAAGAACGTAAACTAAACATAAATTACGATACCATCTCAATAGAACCTATTGCACCTAAAATACGCGCCAGAGGAAGACACGAGCAAAACAACAAAGGTATAAAACGGACGACGCGGACGGCGCGGAAGCACTGGTTACAGCCTGTATATTGGAAACAAAACCATGTCGCGGTGTTTTTTTGTTAGTATAATATTCCTAATTTTTTAAATCATCAAGTCTTGACGACGTGAATAATGCGGACGAAACGAAAATGCGTCTTAATGCGGTTAGAAAATTAAGTTTGTTATTAAAGGACAAAAAAAGTACAAATCCATAAGATTTGCTTTACCGAATGTTCAAATGTTGAAAATAGTGATTGTGACATGGTATCGAACAAAAAGAAACTAGAATTCGTACTTAAGACTGCAATGGAGTCCTCATTTGACATTACTTGCAGGACGGCTAAGTTCAGCAGCTTATGCTGTATGAAAAAATATCAACCCCGTATCTTGATATCTGCATTAATAAATTTATCGCAATGTTAGTCTATTTCAGTTACTTATGGTATTTTTTTATGGGGGCTGCTGATATTCGAGTTTATGTATTTTAATTCTGAAGGAAAGAGCCATTAGAGCAATATATGGCCTCTGCAGGCGCGATTCTCCAAGGGAACTGTTGAAGTATGTAACGTTATTTTTACTTTATAAGAAACCTGAATGTATATGTAGTTTGTTCAGAATAAGCAACTGAATCGATTCCAGTCATTTTTACAATATGTAATATTTTTTCCTAAATACATTTGGAAATTGTTGCAGTGTGGTTACCGAGCGCGCAACACAGTTGATGTGTTGAAGGTAAATCATAGTACTACGTGCAGTGAAACAAGCCCCCCCCCCCCGAGCTGCGCCGCTGTAGGCATGGGTGGGCAATCGGTACGTTGACCATATTTTTGTTGGGACAACTAAGTAAGATACCAAGTTCTTAACTTTGTGGTTTTTCATAATATCTTTTTAAAATTTTGTACATAGATTCTTTAGTTAAAAATACTGGACACGTGTTTCGGGTTTCGCATAAACAAAAAATAAAGTTGTATAATCATCATGAAGGCACCTTATCTCGATTACTCGATTTAAAATATGTATAAATACATATTTATTCGATTTATAAAGTATAATATGTAAAGTTTGTAACAAGTTTACCCTCAAGAGGATATAAAAAGAAAAAAGTATAGAATAAGATTTAAAAGTTTGTTGAAAAGTGTGAATCCATGTACTAATATTACAACTTCGAATGTAACTCAGTCTGTGTCTGTAATGCTTTCACGGTAAATTATTGACCCAATAATTAAAAAAATTTGTATACAGTAAGTAAATTTGTTTTAATACCACGTAGGGAAGAAGCAGCGTAGGCAGGCCCCTAACAAGGTGAACCGATGACTTGGTGAAGGTAGCAGGAAGCCGATGGATGCGGGCAGCACAAGACCAGTCATCGTTAGTCAAGCCTTGGGGGAGACCTTTATCCAGCAGTGGACCTCTATAGGCTGAAGAAGAAGACGGTTAATTTGAACTTCAAGGAAGGACTTAGTACTACTTTTTATTCGCTAAGCTAACCGGATCCTCTGAACGGATCCGAGTATACCCGATTCAGCGTCATCGACCCGAGCGTGACGGTTTAGTTTCATTCAAAAAGTGCGCTAGAGATTTCCACTTTAAAACGTTTACATCGCATCGCATACTATTTCAGGATCAGTAAATTATTAAGGGAATATCTAGGAAGAAGAAAATTATTAGACAATACGAAAAGCTTGTCCTATTTCACACCCGCATGACTCTACGGAATGATATTAACATTCCACGAAGTAATTTCGTTTAACCTAATTTCGAGACAATTCCGTCAACTCCAATGCTTTCAGCCAGAGCTAACTTGTTTATTGTACACTGACATATATTTGAGTGCACTGAATTGGGGTGTCATAGCCACTTGCTTGAGCCTCCCGCACGCAGGCGTGACACGACTGTAGTAAAACAAATTTTGTCAGAACTTCATGGTAATTCTTCTTCCAGAATCGCGTTGCACTGTCTCGTCGCAGCTATGTGCAATATCCTTAAACTATTAGCCATGACACTTCAATTCGTTGTTCTAAACTATATTAACGCACATAGTTTACTTATAAAACTTGACATTTTATGATACATAAAATAAAACTCATCCGCGCCCTGGCAGGCATCCCAACTGGGTCCACTAGGGATGTTGCCTTGAAGGAATTCCTTATGATGCCTTAAAGGAAGTGATGTTGCATTATTGTTGTATGAGAGTTGATATGTACTGATATTCTTTTATGGCACCATCGATCCAAGCTTGGCCCTTACCGGGCGGTGTTACTGTGGCTACACATTATTGGCCGCCCGCAGGACCACGCCGTTGGCTGGAGACACTTGCTGAGTCCCGACGTCCAGGGCGTCTCCTGCTCCGACTAGAGGCGTAAAGACTACCTACTACCGTCTCGAGCTAGTTTGCGAGCATTACTATTTCGCAGAAGGTTGTGACGGCCTCCCATGCGGTCTCGCACGGTGGTAGTGCCGATCTCTCGCGTCCGGCCCTGGTCTAGGCCATGGTCTAAGCCATGGCCTAAACCAGGTCCGGATGCGAGAGATCGCCAACACGAGTACATGGAGGCGCTCGTTTCTAGCCGGACAGACCTCTAGCATATCCTCAAGGCGATACACACAGTGGTAGCACCCTAGCGTTTCCTCCTGCCTTATCCGTAGCGGGAATTTCTCGGAGTAACCATGTCCGGTGAAGCACCGGGGAAGCACGCACAATGGTCCGCTTGAGGGACTGAGTGCGGAAACCAAACCAATAACATAGAAACATAGAACCATGTTCTGTGAGAACCTGCGTCAGGCGTAAGGTAGCTTTCTAACCACACCTCAAAAAGGCAATTTATCGCCACACTTGTAGCGTACTAAATCGTTGATGCCTCAGACGGCTGTAGTTAGTAAAAATTAAGAGATTAATTGTTAATTTACCTTAATCAGACATCAAGACACGTCCACGGAGTTGTGGTGATAAATTTTATTGAACCTTGTATATGTACCCGCACAAGCCCCTTAATTAAGCCGCCTCTCACAGACGACCACAAGATAGACAGTTCAGCATTCAAAGAAATCGGTACCTGTAAATCCATCCCCTATCCGACAAACTAGACAAATAGCTAACTGAGAAAACTATCTTCCCTAATACCACTCTTTTCTATACCTGTCAATATAAAAGGGGGACAAGAGCTGAAACAGCATGTTAGTGAAAGGTGAAAATTGGACCCGCATGGTACCTACTCATTGTTTACGTATCTCTGCGTCCGTTTATCGAGACGTGAATCTAATTGGAAAGGTAAAATGACGACTGTCGATATTCCATTTGGACAGTCACTTGTTTTTGGCATGAAAGACTTTTTTGGCGAAATTCGGACTTGTTCACAGGTCATTGACAGATAGTGTTTTTATTTATATTAGGTCTTTATTTCTAGACTCATCATCATCATCATCAACTTCTACTCGTCCACTACTGCACATAGGCCTCCTTCATGGCACGCCAAAAAGCTCGGTCCTGAGCAGTTCTCCGCCAGCCATTACCAGCCACCTTTTTGATGTCGTCGCTTCATCTCGCCCAAGGGCGTCCTACGCTACGTTTGCCGAGACGCGGTCTCCACTCGAGGACTCGAGACTTCTAGACTATTCCTACTTATATTTAAAATGCGAAAATTTGTGAGAATTGTTGGTCGGATGTTTAAAACTACTGAACAGGTTTGGATGAAATTTGGACCACAAATGTTTAATAACCAGGAATAATGCAGGATATTTTATTCCGATATTTCTACGGGATCTAAACTTAAGCGTGTGAAATCGCGAGGCGCAGCTAGTTTAATATATTAGTAACTAGCGGGCGCCGGGCGCTCGCGACTTCTTTCGCTTTTTTTATGCTCCTCTCCTATTAGTTGTAGCGTGATGTTATAATTATGTATGACGCAAAAATGATTTTTCAAATCGGACCAGTAGTTCCTGAGATAAGCACGCTCAAACAAATAAACAAACTCTTTATCTTTATATATTACTATAGATAGATAAGTAAAATACCTATTACAAATGTATTAAAGTAGACTGAAGTCTACTTAATTAATACTTATCTACTTTTTCATTGATTCGACTAAGCATCTTGACAGTCGTGATAGCCTAGTGGTTAAAACACCGGTCTCTTCAAGTATGAGAGCGCGGGTTCGATTCCAGGTCAGGCAAGTACCAATGTAACTTTTCTAAAGTTATATGTACTTTCTAAGTATATATATCATGGACACCAATGACTGAAGGTGAAGGAAAACATCTTGAGGAAACCTGGACTTTAAGTCTGAAATCGCCAACCCGCATTGAGCAAGCGTGGTGATTACGCTCTATCCTTCTCTGTATGAGAGGAGACCTGTGCCCAGCAGTGGGACGATAAAAAGGTTAATGATGATGATTATGCAACTTAACTTCCTAAAACTCTAAACGGGGAGTAGAAGTTATATTTATCAAATCTAGTATTCTAAGTTTGCCGAGTTTTCTACGTTCGCCAAATAGGCAATCTTAGCATACATAACAACATTTATATGACGCCAATGAAGCGTAGTTTTATGGATACCTATTTGTATTGTTTGATCTTAAACTATGGTCTCCGTTTTGTTTAAGAAAGATAACATATATTTATCGTGGATTGCGGGATCGTTTTGATGAGAGTTGCTCATTTGATTTACGTAGTAGTGGGGCAAAGGATGTGACGTTATTTTGTAATAGCGGCAGGTGGACAGAGTCGTTTTGGAAAGTGGGGACTGACGAACGGTCACTTCGCTTTGAGGCGCGGACTAGGGCACTTCGCCGAAACTGTCGGTTTACTTGTTTAAATTTATTATTGTCAAGATTGGAGGGTACCTACACGAAACGCCACCTACGAAATGCAGCCTTTACCACCACACCAAGATGCTGGCGATCCTATCGCTCCGCCGTCACTGACTTCGACATATCAATTACTATTTGAACAGTACTTATGATTTATTTAGGGTTCCGTGACCTTATGGTGCCAACCCTAATACTAAGGTTCCGCTGTCTGTCACAAGGTTGTATCTTTTCAACCGTTAAGCCGCTGCCTCGAATCTCGCGGGCAGCGGGGCGGCGGCGGCGGCGGCGAGTGAGCGGTAGGATCTTATGCGTAAAATCAAACGGACCGGTTCGCGAAACAGCGGCGCGGCAGCGGGGCGGTGGCGGGTAGCGAGCGGTGCACTTCTCGCGCTCGAATCTTGCGGGCAGCGGGCGGGCAGCGAGCGGTGATCGAGCGTTAGGAATAAATTTAAATCAAAAAGATGTTACCGCCATTGTTCAGATATTTCTTTCGCGAATAAAAACAAATATCTCGGCGACACAATCGTGAACACAACACTACGCGGCTATAGAGACGCGCGATCTACCCGCTAGTTTCGAGAACGGGTCTTCGATGCTCGCTCGGCACCCGCGCCGCCGCCGCCGACGCCCCGCTGCCGCAAGATTCGAGGCAGCGGCCTTATAGTTTACTACTATGGCCGCTCATCATCATTTTCCTGCCCCTATTCTATTTTATTTGGAATCGGCGAAACATCTGCCAATTACAAAGAAAAATAACAAAGTATTGAAGAAATAGAGATGGTGATTATGATGTATGATGTGATGGATGTGTGTATTCTATCTTCTTCAGCCTATAGATGTACACTGCTAGACAAAGGCCTCCCCCAAGGCTTTCCACGATGACCGGTCTTGTGCTGCCCGCAACCATCGGCTTCCCGCGTCTTTCACCAGGTCATCGTTCCACTTTGTTAGGGGCCTCCCTACGCTGCGTCTTCCAGTACGTGGCCATCGGTTCTATAATGTATTAAGTATTCGGACTTGGCTGGTTTTTCATTAAACCTTTACACATACAATGTGTCTGCACCAACTAAATATTTATCTATTTACTAGCTTTCCGCCCGCGGCTTCGCCCGCGTAGAATTCGGTTATATCGCGCTTTTTAGATTTCCCTCGGGAACATCAAATTTTTCTGGGATAAAAGGTAGCCTATGTTCTTTCTCAGGGTCTAAAGATTGTCTGTGCCAAATTTCATCAAAATCGGTTCAGAGGTTTAAGCGGGAAAGCGTAACAGACAGACAGACAGACAGACAGACAGAGTTACTTTCGCATTTATAATATTAGTATGGATGAGATGATGATCCACCATTCATTGAATTCATTTGTGAAAACGTGATAAATGAAGAACCGCTCGGCGGATTTTATTCAAACTTCACACAAACCATCTACTAATTAGTCACAACAAAGCCTAAAAATTTGGTTTGGATAGGTGAGGCCGTTCCTGAGTTATAAAATTACAAAGAAAGTGGCAGCTGACCCGGCGTACTTTGTTCCGCCTTGAAGGCAATATCACATGATCCAATTTTTTACTTTTTAAATTAGGGTAACACAAAAGTGTAGGAGAAGTCGAAACAATGAAGCTCATCATATCGGTTGAGCGTAATCACCACGCGTGCTCAATGCGGGTTGGCGATTTCAGACGTAAATTCCACGTTTCCTGATGTTTTCCTTCACCTTGCATAAATGCATCTAGCTCTGAGAAGAAACGCCGAAACAAACTCAGAGGTCATTGATGGGACATTATGATATTACTGGCCAAAAGGAAAATAAAATAAAAGTTTTATCAATAAAGTTCCGCCTTATAGGCAATATGGCATGGTCTTATTTACTACTTTTTAAATTAGGATAATCTATATATATTATAGAAAGTCGAGTTAATTACACTATTTATAAGTCAAGAACGCCTGAACCCATTTGGCTGAAAATTGGTAGGGAGGTAGCTAAGAACTGGGAAAAGGACATAGGATATCCTTTTTACCCCGTTCCCGTCGTTCCTGTGTGAATGAAAGAACTTCATTGTTTCGACTTCTCCTACACTTTTGTGCGACCCTGGTACCTTGCAACTCCTCAAAGTAGGCAAAATAAAACTTTATCCATGTAATATTAGATAGATAGATAATAATGATGAATGAGCTTCATTGTTTCGACTTCTACACTTTTATGCGACCCTGGTACCTTGCAACTCCTCAAAGTAGGCAAAATAAAACTTCATCCATGTAATAGGTAAATATTAGATAGATAATAATGATGAATGAGCTTCATTGTTTCGACTTCTACACTTTTATGCGACCCTGGTACCTTGCAACTCTTCAAAGTAGGCAAAAGTAATATTAGATTAATAATGATGAATGAGCTTCATTGTTTCGACTTCTACACTTTTGTGCGACCCTGGTACCTTGCAACTCCTCAAAGTAGGCAAAATAGAACTTCATCCATGTAATATTTATTAGATTAATAATGATGAATGGAGCTTCATTGTTTCGACTTCTACACTTTTGTGCGACCCTGGTACCTTGCAACTCCTCAAAGTAGGCAAAATGAAACTTTATTCATGTAATCCATCCCTATAAAGTGCGTATGTTTGTATGTCTGTCTGTATGTATGTGCCCGAAGTTGCTCAAAACCCTCACCACTATAGATAATCATATAGATCTGGATGCGCTGAGTTCAAAAAAACTATTTTCCGATTTTTTTATTTTTTTTTTTTTGAGATCCGCGCCGAAGCCGCGGAATCTCGGTCCTATTAGATTAATTAATAATGATGATGAATGAGGCTTCCTTGTTTCGACTTCTCCTACACTTTTCTGCGACCCTGGTACCTTGCAACTCCGAGCTTCATTGTTTCGACTTCTTCTACACTTTTGTGCTACCCTGGTTAACAGATTAACAACTGAAGTTAGCTAAAATTGAGTTTCTCGAAGCCGACCACTATTTATGTATTATATGTATTTTGAGACTATGCAATTTTGTCGCGTTCGCGATTCACTTTCACTTTTGTTGAGTTTCAGAACGCGATATTAGATCCTCTAACGCGCACGCGAATTTGAACTTTATGCAGCGGTAATAAATTACAAATTGACTCTCCATTTTATTTAGAAAACGTTTGTATGGGAAATAGAAAAATGCTGTTTTGAGGATTTTCCCGGCGGTTATTCGAATTTTTCTCACCTTTTAAACCTTCCCTAGACCTCCACGAATAATTCAAGACCAAGATAAGATAAATCTGTTCAGCCGTTCTCGAGTTTTAGCGAGACTAACGAACAGCAATTCATTTTTATATATATAGATATTTGGACGAAATCAATAATTTTATTAAGGAAGTGTAACCCATGCAGACAATTCGTATTTATATATGTATGTATGTATAGCCCATTAATCCAGGAAGGCTTAAGGCTATATAGCATCACGCTGCGATCAATAGGAGCGGAGCAATAAAAAAAACGCGGATGAAGTCGCGCGCGGCCGCTAGTAGGTATACAATATGTAAAGAAAACCCCATCCGACCGATAAGAATAATAAAGGTTAGGTAATCACACGACGATATAAATTTTGAAACTTTATAGTAATGAATCCATACTAATATTATAAATGCGAAAGTAACTCTGTCTGTCTGTCTGTCTGTTAGGCTTTCCTACTTAAACCTCTCAACCGATTTTGATGAAATTTGGCACAGACAATCTTTAGACCCTGAGAAAGGAAATAGGCTACCTTTTATCCCAAAAAAATTTGATGTTCCCGAGGGAAATCTAAAAAGCGCGATATAACCGAACTCCACGCGGGCTAAGCCGCGGGCGTAAAGCTAGTTTTGAAATATTTTTTTTTCCCGCGAATTAACTCCAACTTCCCAAATATTTGGTATTTTTTTTTAAAGTGTAAATTACCTTGTATGAATGAATGTACAATACTGCCGGCATTTGTTTGACCGTGTGCCCTGCTCCCTGTCGCCCGCGTATGTATTGCCACGTGAGTGCTCTTTTTGACAAATAATATTTATTTTTTTAATGCATATTTTTTTAAGTTTTGCCAGGCTTTGTAGGCATTGGTAAAATCAGTTATGGATACCTAAAAATACCTTAACGGATCGGACAGGGTTTTATTTACTTAATGTATAATAAATATCAGGTTTGTATATTTATTATACAATATTTGCGCAAAGGTTCTGATACATCTTCCCTTGTTTTCCTGCACCCTGCTTTATAACCGCTTTATTTATTTATTTTTTGCTTTTTTTTTTATTATTTAAGCGAAATGGACAACCCTTTCGCTCACATGCGTATACGCGGCGCCAAAGAACTAGCCGTTAATTTATTTAAAAGTGCTCTCATGGAACCTGCAAGCAGCACCTAAAATAATTTAATTCGGCGAAAATACTGCCTATTTTCGGGAAAATTACGGTACAAGTGAAAACTGTGCTATAGTGAACTATTAAATTTATTGGCCAATTTGGTATAAATAACCAACAAGTTCCCATATCCTTCCGTGGGTGTCGTAAGAGGCGACTAAGGGAACTCTCACCGTTATCCTGTGGAATATCAAATTACTGCGATCTCCAACCCGCCTGCCAAGCGTGGGGATTATGGCAACCGTGTAGTTCTTTGATGTAATACGCGGTATAAAGGTCGAGGCGAAATGCGTCATCCGGATCGTAGCAGTGCCAACAACGCAAGGGATTCGTCGTACGACAAGTCATCCGATAATGGGATGGTGATGGCGGAATGAAGTCATGTAGTTCCCACGCACAGTCTCCAAAATCCAGTTTAACAAATTTATAAAAAAAAAATGTTTTTTACTTGAATCGTAAATTGTTAAGCGTTAATTCCGGAACATGTTATCTATTACTAATATATAAATCTGAAGAGTTTGTTTGTTTGTATGTTTGTTTGTTTGAACGCGCTAATCTCAGGAACTACTGGTCCGATTTGAAAAATTCTTTTTGCGTTGGATAGCCCATTAATCCAGGAAGGCTATAGGCTATATAACATCACGCTACGACCAATAGGAGCGGGGAATAACTAACTCCACGCGAACGAAGTCGGTGGCGGCAGCTAGTACATAATATAAATTATAGAATGGTACGCCTCGTCTGATCTTCATCATCTCAGAGTTAATCCCAGTCGCATCCAAAGCTATTTCAGCATTGGAGTCTGGGGTCCGCTTTACCAGTCTAACTACTGATTTTCGCTAAACTTCGATACTTTCCGTAAAGCGACTGCCGTCTGACCTCCACAACCCGACGGCGATATCGAAGCATTGCAGTTAGACCAATTGTTGGAATTTCGAGGGCTCCAGCAACCCGTAACGACTGCCATTAGATGTTCGTATGGCAACCGGGACCAACGGCTTAACGTGCTTTCCGAGGCACGACCAGACCAGTGCGAATATTAAAGAAAGAAAGAAAGAAAAATGCGTTTATTGACATTACAGCAAAATACATACATTTAAAACTATAAAACCCAGCTTATAATGCCAAAAGGGCCTCAGCTCAGCATAATGTCAGATGATAATACAAGGTGTACCATCTGACGCTGATTTTCAGCTGCAACCCACGAGTGCCATACGCTAGAATTTCAAAAACACAGTCCCCAAATTAAAAATGATATATTTAGATAATAATAGTAATCCAAATGATAGAAAAACTTAAACATAATGACATAAAAAAATGTTGTGACATGCATAAATGTGTGTGTGTGTGTATATATATGTTAAATACATCGTAAATTATACAAACAAACACATACAACAACAAATACACCCACAAATATTTGCACTGCGCGGAGATCGAACCCGCGCCTCCTCCGCAGCGGCCGCGTTCGCTACCGCTACGCCAAGGAGGCTGTAAAATACGCCTCGACTGATAAATGAGTTTTAGAATGAATACCTTACGAGGGTGACCGTAAATAATATTAAAATTTAAAAGTTCTTAACAATATTACCTTCCTGCCGTCCCTTTATAAGCTCACCCTTGAATATAAAACAGATCAAATTAACAAAGTTTATTCACGGGAAAACAATCAGTGGCTTCAATGGCTAATTCTCACAATAGTAGCAAGTTCATTGCCCTGATACTGTCAAGCGTCAAATCAGATTTACTTTATACTAGCTTCTGTCAGTGGCTTCACCCGCGTGGATGTAAAAATTATTCCACGGAAATTCGCTAAGGGGATAAAAAGTTCTCCTTGCCAAATATAATCGGAATCCGGTCAGTGGGTGGGGGGGTTTTCATTTATTACTTAGTTGATTGTTCCTTTTTTAAACTTGTATTTTATTGACATTTATAGGTATTATTCTGACATTCGGTCTTATATTGTATGATATTGACTTTTGTAATGGAGTTTTGACGGAAAAGCTGAGTGTCACGCGCATTTTTCATTGGACTTTTAAAATTATTTATTGTGTCGGTTACTAAATAAAAGCTCGTTATTTATGTAGTAAAAAGTGCATTCAGTAAATAATTCATAAAGAACATTGAAATATCGCAGCATAGTAGCCACATCATGACTTTGCATCAAACCTTCCTCATAGACAGTTCACGCGGCCGTTTTTTTTTAACTGTCATTGGCGATATCCACCATTTTGTGAAATAAAATTTTCAAAGAATTTCTAAATATATCTATACTAATATATAAAGCTGAAGAGTTTGTTTGTTTGTTCGTGCTAATCTCGGGAACTACTAGTCCGATTTGAAAAATTCTTTTTGCGTTGGATAGCCCATTAATCCAGGAAGGCTTTAGGCTACATAACATCACGCTGCGACCAAAAGAAGCTGAGCATAACTAATTCCACGCGAATGAAGTCGCTGGCGGCCGCTAGTACTAATATATAAAGCTGAAGAGTTTGTTTGTTTGTGCGCGCTAATCTCAGGAACTACTGGCACGATTTGAAAAATTCTTTTAACGTTGGATAGCCCATTAATCCAGGAAGCTTCAGGCTCTGTAACATCATGCCACGACTTATAGGAGCAGAGCATAACTAAACCACGCGAACGAAGTCGCTGGCGACCGCTAGTTTGTTATACGTGTTATTGGCAAAATTGTGGTATATATTCCACAGAGGCCATTGATCAAGGGTTGAGGTTGAATCTCACCTTGAAAAAAGAAGAAGAAGACTTTTGTACTAACAGTCATCATCATTATTAACCTGTTTATCGTCCCACTGCTGGGCACAGGTCTCCTCTCATAAAGAGAAGGATTGAGCGTAATCACCACGCTTGCTCAATGCGGGTTGGCGATTTCAGACTTAAAGTCCAGGTTTCCTCAAGATGTTTTCCTTCACCTTCAGTCATTGGTGTCCAAGATATACTTAGAAAGTACATATAACTTTAGAAAAGTTACATTGGTACTTGCCTGACCTGGAATCGAACCCGCGCACTCATACTTGAGAGGCTAGTGTTTTAACCACTAGGCCACCACGACTGTAATAACAGTAATTGACATATACTTAAAATTCAACTAGTTGCCTATTTCAACTGGTGATGAGTTCGATTCCCGCACGGAACAAATACTTGTATGGCCTACAGGTTCCGGGTCTGGCTGTTTGTGTATGTGGGTTTATATGTTTGAAAACGGATCCACGATACAGGAGAAATTTCTAGGGTGGGGAAACGTATTTAAAAAAAAAAAAAACATCCCCTATTATTTATGACTCTTAGGCCCGTATTCCAGAAGCTCACTCAAAACTCAAGCATTACTTTTAAACTCATTTCAAGCTATTTGATTGGTTGAAACTAGCTTTAAACAGAGAAATGCTACGGAATTGTAAGTGTAAATTGACAATCTTCTTAGTTAAGTATAACATAGTCTAAAAAGTAAATTCGTTTTAGTTAAGCTGAATAATTTTTGTTCTAATTAATACAGGACATAAAGTGGAAATAAACAATGATTACAGTTGTTTTATTTATAACTAGCTTTCCGCCCGCGGCTTCGGCCGCGTAGAGTTCGGTTATAGTTATATAGCTTTTTAGATTTCCCACGGGAATATCAAATTTTTCCGGGATACAATGTAGCCTATGTTTTTTCTCAGGGTCTAAAGATTGTCTGTGCCAAATTTCATCAAAATCGGTTGAGAGTTTTAAGCGGGAAAGCGTAACAGACAGACAGCGTTACTTTCGCATTTATAATATTAGTATGGATTTTTACCATTTATATAAAAACAAAGAAATATAGAAAAATAATAGAATAGAGAAATAAGTGCAAAGGTGAAATTTATTTCCTAGTAAATATCTTTGCAGTAGGGTAATTGCGTAACACACTCTCAGTAGCAATGGGTTTCATTCTGACAGTTCAGCAGCGTTCATTGAGCGATTTATCACATAGAGCAGACACAGTTTTCGAACATACAATATGTAAAGAAAACCCCGTCCGACCCAAAAGGGTAATAAATTCCATCTAATTTGAATTAATTCAAATTAATTCCAACCGCGAATTAATTCCAACTAATTTGGTAATTTTTAAAAAAGTGACAACACTATTTGTGACGGAGCGAATAGCGATGCGACCACGTGCCGCCTGCCCTGCTCCCTTCACCCGCGCATGTATGCCCAACGTGTTGCCTAGCGTACATTAAGTTACCTCGCTTTTTCGAAATAATATTTTTTTATTAGGAGGATTTTTTTAAGTTTAGCCCGGCTTTGTAGGCATTAATAGAATCAGTTATCGATACCTAAGAATACCTTCACGGATCGGACAGGGTTTTCTTTACATATTGTACAGGGTCTATCTGACATCGTAACGCAAACTTCGCGAAAAGGCTAGACCGCATGCCACTAATAAAATTATGATAGTCATTTATGTCGTTAATGAACGGTTACAGAATAACCAGTGTTTAAAAAAAAGTGTCGGCTCGGCTTTTGAACGTTGCAAGCGTGCCGCCGTGCGAGTTTGTAGGTATGACGTTGATCCCTGGTGTGAACTCTATTAAATCAGCTGATAAGATCGTTTTTGGGGTTTTGTTTTCATTGCGCTTTTTTATGTAATTAGCGAATAATTTAATTTTGACTTTAAAATCTTATTGGGTTATAAAAGTATAGCAATTGTGAATGGTCTGAAGTGAAAAAGAACTACATTTATTTTTTTTTAATCATGAAAAAGCCGACAAAAAATTCCACCACTGGGGGGTTCAGAATCATGTACTGGATCCATGGTACTCGTCTGTGGGTCGATGTCAGATACACCCTTTATAGAGCAATGGATTAGCAATATGCTTCTAAATTATTCTAATTGATAGTAATTTAACTATAACTATAACTGTAACTATAACTGCATTCGATTCGTATTTAATCTTCGTAAGTACGATCATGTATCTACTCACCGGTCCATCTTAAAATGGCTACCCATCAGGCAGCGCAGAGCTCTAAGAGCCTTGACGACCTTGTTTTCACTCCTACACAAACCCTGTTCTCCTTCTTATCTTACTTCTCATTTTCAATATTTATTCACTGCGCATAATAAGAATCTTCGTTCTTCCAATAATTGTTTTCTACGATGTCCTTCTCACTGCGCTGGTTTTCTTAAGTCTTCATTTATTGTCCAGGCGGTTTTCCTTTGGAATGATCTTCCTCAGAATATCAGGACGTTGACAAGTCAGTACACATTTAAAGTTAAAGCTCGGGAATATCTACGTAAGAAATTGGCAGATTCATCCCACATATAATTTATTGATTTTTTCTCTATTATTTTTATCTCTCTCTACTGTTTATATTTTGTTTGTATGTATTTATGTATTTATTATAATATTTTTAATACTTTTTTTTCTCTCTTTTAATTTTAATTTATTTGCACCTACCATGTTTGTCTCTGCATTACCTCAAGGTAGACTGGTAGAAAATGCCTGAGGCATTAAGTCCGTCATTGTGCAAAGTTTGTGCATAAAGTTTTAATAAATAAATAAATAATGTGTTACGGGAATAGGGTGCAGGATACCTCCGTTAGGACAACAGATAAAACGTGTACGATGGTGTAAGGTGATTTATTATGTAAAGAACAACCTCAAATTGCTTAATTACATTTAATTTGGATCATTTAGAAGCATATTGCATATACATTGCTCCATATATTCGAACATGTATTTCCTCAACAACATAAACAATGCAATGAATATTAAATGTTGTTGAATTGTCAAAATGAAACGCATTGTTACCCAACCAATGACTAAGTATAACAAATCAGTCACCAAACGAATTTTTAAAATCCTTTGTATTGACCCATTGATAAAATATTAAACTAAGGTAGATATGTCACTAGCGCACTAAAAATGAAGCGTACAAAAGGAGGTAAGTCCTGTATCTCGCTTTAGTCACTCTCGATACACTCGTAAAAACAAACGACAAACACTAACAGCGCAAATGACAAACACTAGCCATCTTTTTATTCTCTATGCTTTAGATTGCGCCCCATCTCACTCACACTGTACCAATGTATGCCGAATAAAAATATGCATGTGTGCTGCTGCTGTGTTCGGCACATTTTTTTTGGTCAGTTTGTTAGAATATATCGTATCTGTTTAATATTTTATCAATGTATTGACCTCATTTTTTTTATATTCTTGAAGCTTCTAAATATTTTATCTGATTGCTTCCTTAAGTCAACTTAAGGAATTTCTATAGCATAACCAACCCTAAGACACTCTAAGTAGCAAAAAATAAAAATTGACAAAGATAAAAGGAAAATTTGAAGCAATTGTCAATTATTTTAGTCTCAAATTGAAAGGTACATATTTCATTTCAAGAGACAAAAAATTTAAACTTTTTCTAACCGTACTTAATGCAATTAAAGCGGTCCCTGTGATTGTACCTCCGATCCCTTTGGCCTCACCAAAGGACTGGGAGCACTTAGCGTCGAGACCTCATCCCTCCGGAGTTGATTGACCCCGCGCGAGCCTGCGTTTGATAAAAACGCCGGGAGGCCTCGCCATGTGCTTGTATTTTCAGTGTTACTGAAGGAAAGCGCCAGTCGGCAACGAGCCGTCGCTGGCGACGCATGTGTCCGCGCGACTCTCAGAAAGCTCCGCGCCGCGTAAATAACTTCGATACTCAACACGAAAAATACTAAAGTCACTTTTTTGATGTTAAAAATAATTTGAGGTGTAAAAATAAATGTTTTAGATTTTGTGTTCTTTGAGAAAGTAGTGAAACTTTTGAATTAGGAAACTTATTCCAACTTGACAGTTTTTATGCGTTTGGGAAGACAGTCCCTTTCAGACAATAACGTAGTCTTCACACCTAATCATTGTTGAAATCCGAACTTGGAATTATATGCAGTGAATTGAACTATACTCTCGACCGCATCTGTAACGTGCTTGATGAAATATAAACGATAATGTGAGGATATAATAATGAATGTTTTGTTGATATAGTTTGAAAATAATCGCTCGTCGGTGCGTGTAGTGGTGATTCAATTTTATGCTTTGACTGGCTGTTTCCTGCGGCGACAACGGACGGAAGTCGACGATACGAAGACTGTGTAAACTCACTTGAAAATAGCAGTTCATCGACAGAACGGTAACTAATATTTGTTTAACATGATTGTTGCGGCAACATTTCCCATTATCGATGCATGTAGGATATTGTTTATAGCTTTTACTTACACACGTAGATGCAGTAGAATCAAAGCAAACACCAGTTGCATGTTTGGAGTTTTCAATTTCATTAAACCTATTTCGGCGTTGCACTTCGCTACGTCACGGAACTGGACTCGATTGAACATGGGACGTTACTACGGAGTTGGTTCTTTAATTGGAATTCTTTGCACGTTCGCAGTGGGAGTTTGATTAGACATAATATTTTGTAACAAGTTTATGATACGAGCGAAAGCGTATTTTATTGTTGAATATTTAGATTTAAGTCGTGTTTGTGATCAGGGTTTTATTATTTCTGATAACGGAAGATTTGTTGTTAGTTTTGTTATGAAAGGATAAACAATTCCTATTCGTCAAACATTTTTATCAGATTGAAAAATTCTATGTCGTAAAGTATTTGGGCATAATTTTCGTGATTTCTTTAATTAGTAGGCATAGCAATATAAACACCCTAACAGTAAATAATATTTAAGTACTACTTTTTTAGTGATAGGTACTGTATATTTTAATTTCATACCTATTTCTTCATTTTAATCATAACAAACAGGGCCTTCTCTCCTATTTAAAAAAAAGTTTGCTGTGCCAGTCAGGCTCTATAACTAATTCGATATTTTAACAAACCGACTAATATGTACGTTATGGAATTCAATATAGAATTGAATGTTGAATAACATCTACGTACGATTATTCATAACAGAAATAAACGTTGTTTTCTAGCAATTATTATTACGTAATGTTAGTACAGATTACGTAAAAATATTTGTTGAAAAACAACTCTACGTTTTGTTATGACAAATCATTTTTGATTGAAAATGTTGTATGTTTTATATATCACATAATTACGTGCACACATTGCCTCTAAGAGCCTCTTCGTCTATTGGTAATTAAAAAAGATATTACCCATAGAACGTTTTGTACTTTATAGATGTTATAATCATCATCATTATCAATTTTATGGCTATTGTATTGTCATCTCCGACTCGAAACAGAAGTTATTTTTAGTAGCCATTACTTTTTAGAGCAGATCCCCTATTCATCTGTATTATGTTGTATTTATGTTGGATTGCTATCACTGCTCTCGGCTTTTGTTTTAAGAGTTCTTAGTTCTCACTTTAATCAGAACTCGTGATTAATGCTGATCACTTTGCTAACATAACACGTCGAGTTCGGAAATTATGTTGTTTTTATACTTATTTAAAAATCGCTCATTGAATATGTAATACCAATAAATATTACGCATTATTTGTAAGCAAAGTTGTCTGTAAGAGATCGCAAAAAGTGATAAGTACGCCCATTGTATGTTTTGTAATAATAATCGTATTTTAAATAATTTTAAGTATACTTATACAAATATTATTTTAAAGATAAAACTTCGTGGCCATTCATTGTTAAAATACATTATTTTATTAACATCCAAGTCGTGGTAGTCTAGTGGTTAAAACAGCAGCCTCTCAAGTATGAGAGGAGACCTGTGCCCAGCAGTGGGACGATAAAAAGGTTGATGATGATGATTAACATCCGTTTGAAGTACAAATAGAATTACTACGTTATTCGGAGAATTTCAATTAAATTGTGTTTTATTTGAGACGTAAATTAATTTTACATTATTAATAGTACATTATCCTTTCATAGAAGCATCCCAAATACCTACAATAATACTATGATGAATGATTACGTCTACTGATGTCGACGATAGTAATAATACAACAATGAAAACAAAAATTTAACAGACACGTCTTATGTTTGATGATCACGTCACACATAAAACATGTTTGTTAAATTGTTTAAACAAATATAGCGAGTCGATCATCGTGTTGGCACATACATTTGCGTATCATGATTATGTCACGCCTACAAATTAGATTACTTGTAACACGAATTACGTATGAGTAATAAATATGTCAGGTAACTAATAATCAATAATCCAAATACCTTTCATAGATATTTACTTTGTTAATTTCCGCAATTTTTAACTGATTTCAAAAAGGAGTAGGTTACTCAATTCAACCGTATATTGATGATTTTTTTTTATGTTTGTTCGGGGATAACTTCTTCTTTTATGGACCGATTTTGATAATTATTATTTCTAGCCCGATTTCTACATATAAACGTGTTTCCGTAGCTAACAAATGTTCAAGTGTTATCATCATCATCTCAGCGATAATCCCAGTCGCATCCGAAGCTTTTTCTGCTTTGGAGTCTGGGGTCCGCTTTACCAGTCTAACTGCTGATTTTGGCTAAACTTCGATATTTTCCGTAAAGCGACTGCCTCTGACCTCAAGAACCCGAAGGCGATATCGAAGCATTGTAGTTAGACTAATTGTTGGACTTCCAACAACCCGTAACGACTGCCATTAGATGTTCGCATGGCAACCGGTACCAACGGCTTAACGTGCTTTCCGTGGTACGACCAGACCAGTGCAAATATTCATATTCATGCATACAAAAATTTGCACAGCGCGCGGATTGAACCGGCGCCTCCTTGCGCAGCGGCCGCGGTCGCTACCGCTACACCACGGAGGCTGTCAAAACAGTTGTTCAAGTGTTCAAACAAATGTTCAAGTGTAGATAGCACCAATAGTTGTGTAGTGCTTTCTTGTTTTTGGTTCATAATACGGTTTTTAGCTGGAAAAACCACACTTTTGATGATTCATCATCATCAAACTTTTTTAATCGTCCCACTGCTGGGCACAGGTCTCCTCTCATACAGAGAAGGATTGAGCGTAATCACCACGCTGGCTCAATGCGGGTTGGCGATTTCAGACTTAAAGTCCAGGTTTCCTCAAGATGTTTTCCTTCACCTTCAGTCATTGGTGCCCAAGATATACTTAGAGAGTACATATAACTTTAGAAAAGTTACATTGGTACTTGCCTGACCTGGAATCGAACCCGCGCACTCATACTTGAGAGGCTGGTGTTTTAACCACTATGATACAATACACAATGTCAAAATCGAAATTACCTAATCGAAAGGTTCGTGTAATTGAAACTGAATATTTATACTAAGGGCCTGTTTGGATCACATCAAGCTTCATAAAATACTCTTAGAATTGATACCAATTTTCGGTTTCATACATATTATGTTTCTTAAAGTCAAATCATAGCAAACCTGTCACGTTACTTGCCATTATCACGATAAATTTCTTCCGTGATTCTGCGCGCCTACTATCGTAGTAGCTTACCGCAGGCAGTATTATAACTTATAACTTCCGAACATGTAGATTTAGGATTAGAACAGCCTTCCATTATTGTTTGATATCATTTAAAGAACCCGTTATCTATGTGTGTATATACCCTTTTCGTTACACATCGTTTATAGAAATATTTAATAGAAAAATATGAATGGGGAAAAAATGAATGAATGAGTGGTGAGGGTCGTAGGTGGGCAGTGAACGGTGCGCAGCTCGGCGCCTGGTAAGGACTTCATTGCGACTAGTTGGGATTAGTTGGGATCGTTTGGACCGCCCATTGGTCCGTTCAGTCCAAATGATCCCAACTAGTAGCAATCATTTGACAAAAATGTGTTCGCCGATTAGGGGGCTGGCCCGAGTCGACGGCGCGTCGTGTTTCACGCACGCCTCAAAGAGATGTCAGCACATCGTGACGGGGTCCGCGAAGACTGATGCCTCATGGGTCAGGGTTGCGGTTTGGTAAAAAAATAAACCGTGGCCCTGGCATACAGACAAGTGAAGGACCATGGGTGGGTTTTAGTCAGTAACGTCTGACAAGCCCTTCAGCTCCGCCCAGAGCGGGAGAGGTCATTTGATGATTTCCCATCCCAAACAAAATAAAAAAAGAGGCCGCAGGTGCTGTTCAGTCGATTCTACCTACTTACTCAATGAGAAGACGAGAAAAGTTTACATATGTGTAATATTAAACACAAAGAGAGCACCAATTGCAAAATATGTTTTTCTTATTTTTATTAAAATGCGGAAACTCTATTAAATAAGAATCAAAGAAAAAATATGGTGGCGCTGAGAGTGACAAGATTGAGTTTCAATACTGATTATATTTTTTTAAACGTTATAAAGTAGTGCATGACAGTGATCCTGCCTGATGGTAAGCAGTGATTCAATCATAAATGGTAAGGCGCACTAGTTTATAAAGAGCCTATTCACTCTACCCTTTAAGACATATAAATTGTAATTACACGGGAAGACCGCCGCAATCAAATTGTCGCAGTCTCTCGATGTACGCGGTGTAAAAGATAGCCATTATGTTTCAAATTGGATTTTTTCAAAGTTTATTTTCATAGGCTGCCATTTTTGACATACTTAAAAGAAATCGTGTTAAAAAACAGTTTTATTTGTAGTACTTCATTCACGTTTTTTTTTTTTTTGTTGACCGTACTTCCCAAAGATACAGCTTTATTTATTTCATATGTGATTCCAAAGGATTACTCAAAATAATTATTGCAGTTAGGTATAGGTGGAATGGAAGGTTTTAAAAGGTCCTGACCCAAAGTTTTGAACCCTTGTAATTTTATATATGGACCTTAACGCTTTGAATTAAAAATGTAAACCTGCCTGTTTCGAAGAAGTTTTCATGGTTTGATTATAACGGACAGTTAAAACAATTTTAAAACCAAAAAAGGTTACTAACAAGTTAAACCGGTTTTATGGCAAAGATTTTGTGATTTTGTGTAAAGATTTCAATACACTGATATTTACGTCAAAATAAAATTGCGTTCTGGATGTTTTCTTGTGATGTTTAAAGGGTGTTTCCGTGTATAATTTAATGGCTACTAGTTGGTCGCGGGAAACCGCTGGATGCGGGATGCGCAGGAACGGTCATCGTGGAGATCCTATGTCCAGCAGTGGTCTTTCGGCTGAAATGATGATGATTGGCTATTACCTGCTCCCCGCGGTTTCACACGCGGATGATTCAATCCCGTGATAATATCTATTTTATCTCGTTTAGCTTTTATATCGCGATATAAAAGCCTTCTTACCATATTTTGTATGGTACTGCAAACAGACAAGAACAGAATTTACAGACAGTGTTCTCTTTACATTATATTCTAATGACATAATTATGACATACTTTTTATATAAGCCAACCAATAGGTATGCCCTGGCGGACAGGCAAGTGAAATAACACGGGTGGGTTTTAGTCAGTAAAACTCTGACACTGTTGACACTTCCACTATTCCCAGAGCGGAAGAGGTCATTTGATGATTGCTCATACAAAAAAAAACCTACCTATATTAAAAACTTGAAATTTTCGATAGATGTATGCTTGTTACTTTTTACGCAAAAACTACTGAACGGATTTGGATTAAATTTGGCACAAAGATATGGTTTATAACCAGGACTAACTTACAGAATATATTTATACTAGCTTTACGCCCGCGGCTTCGCCCGCGTTGAGTTCGGTTATATGTATAATGATTTCTAGATTTCCTTCGGAAATATCAAATTTTTCCGGGATAAAAAGTTCCTAAAAAAGTTCCTAGTACTAGAACCAACTATGGAAAAAAAAACAGTTATACATGAGGGAGCAAAACTTTATAACTCACTACCAAAAGATATTAAAGATACACTAACACACAGAATCTTTATTATTATTCAAAAAGTTACTAAAATGCCACATCTTAAAAAGCCATCAAATGATTAATAATTAAAAACATTTATTTGCTCTTAGTCTAAACGTGCCCTTAGATTGTGTGCGCGATATAACAAAACTTATAGAAACTACCTTCTAACCATAAATATTATTACCAAAATGTTAATTGTAATGCTAAATGATATAATGTTAAATGTAATGTTAATTGTAAGTTTGTGCTACTCCCTGGACTACTAATTTAGTCATATTAAGTATTTATTTCTGTAAAGTGATTTGTAATCTTTAGAAATAAATGAATTCAAACCGTAAAAAGTACCCTATTATTTAATCCGGACTTCGTACCTGTCATCTGCAAAATTTCAAAACAATCGGTTCAGTAGTTACGGCGTGAAAGCGGAACAAACTCACTTTCCGATTTATAATATTAGTAAGGATATAGTATATAGTTAGTTACGACATAGTAGCGACCGCGGCCGCTGCGCAAGGTGGCGCGGGTTCGATCCCCGCACAGTGCAAGTATTTGTATGCATGAATATGAATATTTGCACTGGTCTGGTCGTGTCTCGGAAAGCACGTTAAGCCGTTGGTCCCGGTTGCCATACGAACATCTAGTAGCAGAACATCAGTGGTAGTCGTTATGGGTTGTTGGAGCCCTCAAAAGTCTAACAATTGGTCTAACTGCAATGCTTCGATGTCGCCTTCGGGTTGTGGAGGTTAGACGGCAGTCGCTTCACGGAAAATGTTGAAGTTTAGCCATATCAGCAGTTGGACTGGTAAGCGGACCCCAGACTCCAAAGCTGAAAAGGCTTCGGATGCGACTGGGATTAACGCTGGGATGATGATGATGATGATATAGTATATAGTTTGGTCATAGTATATTTATGTGTATATAGGTTATTTAGGTATTTGTTTAAATAGTGGTAAAAGCTTTTTTTCTTTATAATTTTTTCAACTAAAGTACCTGCCATCTAATCTCTTCACCACCTATGGTTGAAGGGTAGAGAATGCCTAAGGCATTAAGTCTGCCTCTGTACAATTCATGTGCGAAAGAATATATAAATAAATATGCCAGGTTTATCCGGATATTCCCATGGGCTCGAAATGGAGTAACTAGAATACATTTCGATTTTTTTGACAGCTTTTCTCTATACTAGAACTGCCTGTCGTCGATTTTATTCACAAGGTAAAATATGTCTGACTTTGGTAAAATGAGGCCTGAAACTAATAAAATATTTAATATAATTTGAATCAGAAATACGCAATGATTTTGCAACCGGACGTTTAGCGAAATGTTTTGTAAACATATACATATGTGTAATTTATTACCGTACCAGTATCAAATGTTGAAGGAAAACGTGGCATACTAATGCGTTTGCGATAAATCGAAATATGTACTGTGAGCTATTTAGAAAATTTGTGTTTGTAATTTAACATCGTTTACTTTTTATATTGTACAAAGCTGCCTCGTTCCTCTCCTGGTCGTAAGTTGGTGCAGAGGGTCCTAGGTCGATTCTTAAGTCGCTAAAAGTATTATTGGATTTTGGGTTTTTTTAACTGGAATTCAGTCATAGGAAAGTAGTAATGTTTACCAGTAGAGAAGTCTGTAGTTACATGACACTGGGTAGAACGAAGTAATATTACCTATAATATAATCTGTAGTAATACATATACATATAAAGCTGAAGAGTTTCTTTGTTTGAACGCGCTAATTCCAGGAACTACTGGCCCGATTTGAAACATCCTTTTTGCGTTGGATAACCCATTAATCCAGAAAGGCTTTAGGCTATATAACATCACGCTGCGACCAACAGGAGCGGAGCATAACAAATATTTAAAATGTATGCTGTATTTTGGCGTTAAATAAAATGTTTAATTAACTGACTCCACGCGTACGAAGTCGCGGGCCGCCGCTAGTATTCTAAATTAAGGGTTTTGTTTCTGCACTTAGAACTTCAAGTTGATCATTGTGCGTGGGCAATGGCGGCAGTTGGTGGTTATTCCAATCAGCTCACAGTTTATTACCTAGTGTCCTAGCCTGTTGAGGCCTCTTGAGAGTATCTGTGTGAATGTTCTGATCTAATATGGGGAATACCTGTGGGCTTGAAAACCAGCCTTCGTGGCGTAGCGGTGGTGAATGCGGCCGCTGCACAAGGTGGCGCGGGTTCGATCCCCGCGCAGTGCAAATATTTGTATGCATGAATACGAATATTTGCACTGGTCTGGTCGTGCCTCGGAAAGTACGTTAAGCTGTTGGTCCTGGTTGCCATACGAAAATTTAATGGCATTCGTTACGGGTTGTTGGAGCCAGCAAAAGTCCAATAATTGGTATAACTGCAATGCTTCGATATCGCTTTTGGGTTGTGGAGATCAGACAACGCTTCACGGAAAATATCGAAGTTTAGCCAAAATCAGCAGTTAGACTGGTAAAGCGGACCCCAGACTCCAAAGCTAATAAAGCTTCAGATGCGACTGGGATGCGCTGAGGTGATGATGATGACCTGTGGACTTGAAAAAAGCACATGCGCAACGGTTTCATTACCCCTCTTAAAAGGGGACACAGGAGCTGACTGTTATGTCTATTGTGTAGAAATGTTTGCTTATCGAGTGCCCCGTGAGGGTGACTAGCCCTTTACTGTTCAAGCGTAGTAGCTAGGTATTTGCTACAATCCCGGTGACGAAGTTTATCAGCTCTCTGCTTGTGTGTGATTCTGCTTCTGCGAGCACTTGATTGACTGAAGTTTATGGGCACTACAGGTTCTGGTCCACAGTCTAACGTGTTGGACCCTACTAGTCAGCTCGTCTGCTGCGTTTTATAGGGATTTATTTATAAGCGATTATGACCATCATCATCTCAGCGTTAATCCCAGGTGCATCCGAAGCTTTTTCAGCTTTGGAGTCTGGGGTCCGCTTGACCAGTCTAACTGCTGATTTTGGCTAAACTTCGATATTTTCCGTGAAGCGACTGCCGGTATCGAAGCATTGCAGTTAGACCAATTGTTGGACTTTTGAGGGCTGCAACAACAAGTAAGGTCTGCCATTAGATGTTCGTATGGCAACCGGGACCAAGAGCTTAACGTGCTTTCCGAGGTACGACCAGACCAGTGCAAATATTCATATTCATGCATACAAATATTTGCACTGCACGGGGATCGAATCCGCGCCTCCTTGCGCAGCGGATGCGTTCGCTACCGCTACGCCACGGAGGCTGTCAATAAAAGATTATGATCAAAGGTCGCTAATTACTGCATAAAATTTCAAGCAACGTTTATGAGTTTTTAATTATTCAGCATGTAACTGAAAGGTGTGTTTGTTAAAAATTTAAGGGACTGAATATCAAACTTATCAAATTTGTCGAAGTATTCAGCCGCTCCATACATTTGAATCGAGAAGATAGGTATTGAAATTTTGTCCGAGACAGACGATATTTATCACAAATACCAATCCAATGGAGAAAGTTATTCATATATAGTCTATAAGCATAGACATATAATACGTCTATGTCTATATAAATATATAATCTGCAAACATCCTTTCCTCCTTAATCTTATTACCAATAATACCAAAGTCTCTCCCTCAAATGTTTACTCAATATTATCGGATAACGTTTGGACCCAAACTAGTTTTCAGAAGCTAGTAAATCTGTAAACATATTTACCTAGCGGTGCTTATCCTAACGAGAACGCCCTAAGGTTAGGGGCTTGTTTGAGATGGGATCTGCTTAGAATAAAGTAAGAGGAAACAATGTAATAAAGCTGGATTCAGTGCACTTTGGATTCAGTGGAGAGGCATGCGAAGAGGTTGATTGGTGACCCTGATTTAACTCGAGATGGTCTCCAGAGCCTAGAGCATAGGCGTAGAGTAGCCAGCCTTTCGGTGTTCTATAGGATGCATTTTGTGTGTGTTAAGTGTGCGAGGGAATCGCATGATTTAATTCCCCCCTCTCCATTCCACCATCGGACGACCCGTAGTACGGCGAGTTTCCATCCTTACGTTGTTAACACCACTGCGATCCGGACGAAGAGTTTCGCGTACATCGAGGAACTGGAACAATTTGCCAGCGGCGGTGTTTCCGTCGGACTACAATTTAAGTGTCTTCAAGGCTAGAGTGAATAGGCTCTTAATAAACTAGTGCGCTTTACCATCAACGATTGCGTCACTGCTTACCATCAGGCAGGATTGCGGTCAAGTGCTAGTTTATAATTTATAATAATAAAAAAAGAAGCTGTAGTAAGTAGTAGTGGTTCGTCAAAGAAAAAGATGGTATGGGAATCGACATATTACTAAAAACAGAAATTCAATGATATGCGACTTCTACACTGGGATCGCGTAGTAGATTAGGGATTAGGGCTCGCTATCACAGATAGGATGCCTTTATCACAGCAGCGGTAATGTAATAGGCTGGTTAGATACGCTTAGTGGTAAGTGATTCGTGGTTGAAACCCACTGCGGATGTAAGGGGAACAGGAATCAGGCAACGGGAATCCCAGCGCCCTCACGCTACTAGCCGCCGCAAGAGACGCCCTGGTCGGGAGACGACACCAAACTCCCAGACACCGTAGGCGCGGGCCTGCGGGCAGTGAGCAGTGACGGCGCGTCGTGTTTCACGCGCGCCTCAAAGAGATGTCAGCACATCGTGACGGGGTCCACGAAGACCGATGTCTCCCTCCTGGGTCAGGGTTGCGGGTTGGTTAAACAAGAAACCGTGGCCCTGCCCGTCGCACAGGCAAGCGAAGAAACACAGGTGGGTGTGAGTCAGTAAAAGTCTGACACGCGCTTCCGCTCCGCCCAGAGCGGGAGAAGTCATTTGATGATTACCCATCCCAACAAAAGAAAAAGGAACAGGAGTAAAGTTCACTCATCCTCCATAAAAAAAGGGAGGATCCTCCGACCAGACGGGTGTTATGTCTGGCGTGCACTTGCCCTTGCACTTGATGTTGGGACGTTATATGTATGTTAGTTGCACGATAAACTCTACTTGCGAGATCTAGTATTCGTGTGACGTCAGCATGAAGTGTGGTTCGTATTGGGCGTTTGTAGATATCATTATAACCACGATTATTTTTTGTCCTTTTTGCTCAAGAACCACTGCGCAAGCGATACTGCTCAGCATGACTTATTAGAGTTTTTCATCTTTCTAAGTTAGCGGTCCGGATATTAATTTGCTCTTGGTTAATGACAGAACCTGAATGTTGAAAGGAAAATTATGTACTTGGAAAAATAAAATTAACATCACAAAGTGACTCTTCAATTAGGTTCTTTTTTAATCAATTATGTCTTTAGTTAATTATGATTTGTATTTTATCAATTATGTAGAGGCGTGCGAACGCTAATTGCCGACCCTGATTTGGTTAAAAACAATATCCTAAGCCTGAAACACGGGCAAAGGGGAAACAGCCTTTCGGTGTTCTATAGGATGCATTTTGGAGAGTATACGCGGGGATTACATGGCATAATTTCGCCATCACCGTTCCATCATCGGACGGCCTGTCGTACCGCGAGTGTCCACCCTTAGATACATTCTTGACACCGCTACGATCCGGACGAAGCATTTCGCCTCGTCTTTTATACCGCACACAACGATGGACTGAAACAAATTGCCGGCGGCCGTCCTTCCCTTCGACATTATTTTATGTATCTTCAAAGCTAAAGTGAATAGACCCTTAATAAACTAGCGCGCTTTACCATCAACGATTGCATCACTGCATACCATTAGACGAGATTGCGGTCAAGCACTAGAATAAAAATCATAATGTGACTCTTCAATTAGGTTCATCTTTGCTCAATTATGTCTAGCTACGCTCGTTAAACACTGGAGGGTCTATAAACTGTAATCATACTAGGGCGAGTAGCTACACTCCTTAGTAGTGAAGAAAATGAAATATACAAAACACTTAGAAAAAACGACACTTAAGGCGCCCACAGATTGCCTGAAGCGACGTTGCGACACAATTTTGGCAGAATTTAATTTGGTAATTTCCATGAAGTTTTCATCGAAACTGTTTTACTGAAGTCACGACGCACGTCGCTGCGTGCTTTTTTAAGAGTCCCTCTTAAAAAAGGGAGATTTTGTAACCGCGCTCCAGGCCAGACAATCTGCTATAAGTTTCAATCACTAAAGTTATATTTAGATACAATCTAATTTACATTTTTTTGGATTTTATTTATAACTTCTAACTTTTTTGGGAGTCTTAATAGCACTCTGCTGAGAACAAGGTGACCCAATTTACGTAGAGGCTTAAACAACTTTGTTTAAATTCGCTCTTCAAATGCGTTTCAAAACACCCCCGTTGCGTGACGTCATCTTAATCACTTCTTCATGCTTTCAAGCGAAGAGTCACACAGACAGCAAGCTCCCACGGCTTCTATGGGTGTCCTGACTACCAGCATGTACAGCGAACGCGCAGACCTGGTCATCACCCTCAGCTTTATATGTATATTAACCTTGGCACAGCATATTGCATTTTCCTTAAAGAGTGCTTTTAAATCCTCTCCTGGTTGAAGCTAACATTTGCTGTATTGTGCCCTACGAATATACATAACAAAAAAACTATAACATTATAAAATAAAGCCTTCTTATCCCTTTTTGCAATCTGATCTAGGCAAAACTGGAATGGACGGTGAATTTTCTGGACATAAAATGGGGTTGTCGTTGATGCAATTTTTTTTAAAGGTTCGTTTACAAAGATGTAAACTCACATACATTAACAGCCAGACCCGGAACAGCTACTTGTAGGTCATACAAATATTTGTACCGTGCGGGAATCGTATCCGCGACGTGCAGCGCAGTAGTCAATAGCTTAACCACTGCGCTAACCGTGCAGTCAAAACGTAGAGTCGTACGTGTCGTGGTGGCCTAGTGATTAAAACATCAGCCTATCAAGTATGAGTGTGTGGGTTCGATCCCAGGTCAAGCAAGTACGAATGTAACTTTTCTAAAGTTATATGTACTTTCTAAGTATATCTTGGACACCAATGGCTGATTACAAGGAAGGAAAACATCTTGAAGAAACCTGGACTTTAAGTCTGAAATTGCCAACCCGCATTGAGCAAGCGTGGTGATTACGCTCAATCCTTCTCTCATGAGAGGAGACCTGTGCCCAGCAGTGGGACGGTTAGTGTAATAGGTCAATAGCTATTGTTTCTTGTTAACAAGACCAATATTATTGTTTTACTGCAAACAAAACTGTATACTACAGATGATACTATTAGAGATGTATCAAATTATCTACACAATAGTACGATGTTTATAACTTATGTACCTACATAATAATACGTCGTTTAAGTTTTGATGGAAACAATATTTTGGCGCCATTTATTTTTGATAAGCGTTTGGTTTTAGTAAGAAAGCGGGCAAGGATCTCAAAATAACATCCGTCTTAATAAAGAGCGTCTTTTGACAACTTTGATATAAATATTGGTTACACCTAGAAATTTTCTTGGCGGTCGTTGTAATATTATCTTTTTTACCAATACATCATTCATCACATCTTCCCAGAGATGGTGGAACGAGCCGATCTGCATAGTAGCTCAGAAAAATCTACTCTTGATGCGGAGTGTGCGCGCCTGCTGGCTGTGAGAAAGTGGGAGTCGCCTCTTTGGCTCTTCATGCACTACCTTCGCCCAACATAGGCAAAAGTACCTATGTTTGATGTATACTTTCTACCTGGCTGCTTCCCTGAGATCCATTCCTTGCTGTTCTCCGCATCGCGTAGATGCCAAAAGCCTCGGTGACCACGGCTTGTCTTGTAACCAAAAATTTGACAGCACGGTTAGCACAGTGGTTAAGCTATTGACTGCTGCGCTGCGTGTCGCGGGTTCGATTCTCGCACGTAACAAATATTTGTATGACCTACAATTAGTTGTAAAAAAAACCGGCCAAGTGCGAGTCGGGCTCGCGCTCAAAGGGTTCTGTACCATTATCTTTAAAAAGGGAATGAGTAAGAATAAAAAATGTTTAATATCTATTCTGTAAACATTTCAAGCATCCATTTCCGTTTTAATGTGGAGCAAAAAAATCACTTTTGTTGTAGGTATGGGTGCCCCCCTTCAATATTTATTTTATTTTAATCTTTTTTTTTATTTTAATATATAACCAAATATTCTGTGAACATTTCAAGCGTCTATCTATTTCCGATACTAGCTTTCCGCCCGCGGCTTCGCCCGCGTGGAGTTCGGTTATATCGCACTTTTTAGATTTCCCTCGGGAATATCCATTTTTTCCGGGATAAAAGGTAGCCTATATCCTTTCTCAGGGTCTAAAGATTGTCTGTGCCAAATTTCAGCAAAATCGGTTCAGTAGTTTTGGCGTGAAAGCCGTACAGACAGGCAGCCAGACAGAGATACTTTCGCATTTATAATATTAGTATGGATTAATATGAAGCAAAAAATGGCAAAAAATTACGTTTGTTGTATGGGAGCCCCCTTAAATATTTTTTTTTTTAGTAGGTATCTGTTGTTATAGCGGCAACAGATATACCTACATAATCTCAGAAAATTTCAACTGTCTATTACGGTTCATGAGATACAGCCTGGTGACAGACAGACGGACAGACGGACAGCGAAGTCTCATGAATAGAGTCTCGTTTTACCTTTTAGGTACGGAACCCTAAAAATTGGGTACCGCTTAACGCGGCATGAGAAAATTAATTACATCTTCCGACGAGCTCGAGCTTGGTGCACGACAATGGCAAGTGACCGGATTGCATGTCTTTATTTCTGTGGAAGGCGAGTAGGCCTTTAGTTAGTAAGTTAGTTTACGTCCTCCGTGGCGCAGTGGGTCAACACGCTTGCCTGCAACGTAGACGCCCTGGGTGCGATCCCCGGCCAGGACATGATGGAAAACGATCTTTTCCTGATTGGCCTGGGTCTTGGATGTTTATCTATATATGTATCTATCAATACATAGTATAAAACAAAGTCGCTTTCGCTGTATGTCCGTATGTATGCTTAGATCTTTAAAACTACGCAACGGATTTTAATAGATAGAGTGATTCTTAAGGAAGGTTTGTATGTATAATAAATGCATAATATAGTGTTCGTTCCCGAGGGAAATCTAAAAAGCGCGATATAACCGAACTCCACGCGGACGAAGCCGCGGGCGGAAAGCTAGTTATAAATATAGTATTGTTGCGTTAGTATCCCATAACACAAGTCTTGATTCTCGAACTTACTTTGATGCAAGCTTAATCTGTGTGGCGTGTCCGTGAAAAAAAAAATTAGGACGCAAAGTGCGTCAATACTCTTGTACCGTCCTATTTTTCTAGCTCGGGGCGCTGTGCTGACATTGCTGCTACGGCTCTCACAAACTGCAAATATACAAAAACCTTATCGAAAATTACATTCTCGTGCCATTCGAGGTTGCCCTCCGTTTGGCCTCCGGCCGTGGGGTCCGAGTGCTCATTGCTTATTCAACGAACTCTCTAAACGACTTGTTGGCACTTCCTGCGACCCAAGGGCTGACTTTTATCTTAGCTAGAAACTAAGATTGACATACAACGTGGTAATGTCGCCAGTCTTGGGTACATTACCAATCGACAGCGAAGGGTAGAAGTAATTTGTAGTTTATTTCGTACTAGCTGCTCCAGCCGCGTGGACTTCGGTTTGAGTTCAGTTGATATAAAATAAGCGCCTGTTAAAATAATTGGAGCGATTACGTCCGCGTTCGGTCCCGTTTTCGCAACATTTTTTGTTACTGCTCTGCTCCTATTGGTCATAGCGGGATGCTATATAGCTTATGTCCTTTCTTAGGCTCTAGACTATCTATGTACCAAATTTCAGTACGATCGGTTGAGTAGTTTTGGCGTGAAAGCCGGACAGACAGACAGAGAGAGATACTCTCGCATTTTTATTATTAGTATGGACTAGAAGTTTGAAAATAATTGGATTGGATAGTTACATTATAATATCAACTTTGGGCTATATACATCGTATTTTGTCTAACTTTTTATTTACTTAATTTTATACAATATGTAAAGAAAACCCAGTCCGATCCGTGAAGGTATTGTTAGGTATCGATAACTGATTCTAATAATGCCCACAAAGACAGGCAAAACTTAAAAAAAAAATACCCCTAAAAAATAAATATTATTTCGCAAAAAGAGGTAACTTAATACATGTGCGGTAAGCGACCCTTTCCGCGGGCGGCGGGGGGCAGGGCACGCGGCACCTGTGACGTGGTCGCGTCGCTATTCGCTTATAATAATACCGGTGTTGTCACTTTTTTAAAAATTACCAAATTTCGGGGAAATTGGAATTAATTCCCGGGAAAAAAGGATTATTTCAAAATTCATTAGTATTGTTACTATGATGATTATGTAAAATTTTATATTATATTTGGTCAAGTGTTTACCTAACCTTTATTATCCTTATGGGTCGGACAGGGTTTTCTTTACATATTGTATAGTCATATGATTCATGTAATTTAACCTTATTTTATCACTGTGTTGACCCACAATGTGTTAGTAGGTATTTCGTAAACTGTAAATATAAGTTGATTGGTAACCTTTAAAAATTAATATAACGTACTCACTCTCGTGTGTTTTTGAATGTCGTCCTCCGTGGCGCAGCGGTCAACACACCTGACTGCGACGTGGAGGCGCCGGGTTCGATCCCCGGCCAGGTCATTATGGAAAACAATATTTTCCTGATTGGCCTGGGTCTTGGATGTTTATCTATATATGTATCTACTAGCTTTCCGCCCGCGGTTTCGCCCGCGTGGGTTCGGTTAAATAGCGCTTTTTAGATTTCCCTCGGGAATATCAAATTTTTCCGGGATAAAAGGTAGCCTATGTCCTTTTTCATGGTCTAAAGATTGTATTTGCCAAATTTAATCAAAATCAGTTGAGAGGTTTAAGCGGGAAAGCGTAACAGACAGACAGACAAACAGACAGACTGACAGAGTTACTTTTGCATTTATAATATTAGTATGAATTTTTTTTTTTTTTATTTATTAAAACTTCATGCACAATGAAAAAAATTGCACAATGGCGGACTTAATGCCTTAGGCATTTTCTACCAGTCTACCTTAAGGTGATGCAGAGACAAAACATGGTATGTGCAAAGATATAAAAGAGAAGTTTAAAGAGAAACACAAAAAAAAATATTATAATAAATACATAAATACATACATACAAAATATAAACAGTAGAGAGAGATAAAAAAATATAGATAGAGAAAAAGAATAAATTATATGTTTGATGAATCTGCCAATTTCTTGCGTAAGTATTCCCGAGCTTTAATTTTAAAAGTGTACCGACTGGTCAACGTCCTGATGTTCTGAGGAAGGTCATTCCAAAGAAAAACCGCTTGGACAAGAAATGAAGACTTAAGAAAAGAATTACTATGGCTTACAGTGATAGGATACAGTATCATTGAGTTAGTATCCCATAACACAAGTCTCGAACTTACTTTGGGGCTAGCTCAATTTGTGTGATTAGTCCGTATATATATTTATTTATTTTATTTCTTACAAAATCCCTGCAATTTGTCTATATTTTACTCTAAATATTATGCAAATCCATTCAATAGTTACGAATTCATTGAGTAACAAACACATGGACTATCGCAATTCCAAACATAAAATGTTTGTCATGAATTTAAATGAATGCCATGCAATGAATCATCAAACTGTTTATTTATTTCTTACATTGTATCGATTTAAATTCGGCAGTGCGTATTGTGGTAACACTTATCTACTTTCTAATTTAAAGTGACTAATACATGTTTGTGTGTGTGTGGGCCTCATACGAAGGCTCAGAGTCACACAAAGGGCAATGGAAAGAGCTATGCTCGGAGTTTCTCTGCGTAATCGAATCAGAAATGAGGAGATCCGCAGAAGAACCAAAGTCACCGACATAGGTCTGCGAGTCGCTAAACTTAAGTGGCAGTGGGCAGGGCACATTGCTCGTAGAACCGATGGCCGATGGGGCAGTAAGGTTCTGGAGTGGCGGCCACGTACTGGAAGACGCAGCGTAGGGAGGCCCCCAACAAGGTGGACCGATGACCTGGTGAAGGTCGCGGGAAGCCGATGGATGCGGGCAGCACCGGACCGGTCGGCGTGGAAAGCCTTGGGGGAGGCCTTTGTCCAGCAGTGGACATCTATAGGCTGAAGAAGAAGAATACATTGAAAAGATGTGCTTGTTTTTTATCTTGTACATTTATAACTATATGGAAAAGGGATTTCTTTCTTGATTGTCGTATTTCTACACGGATTTTTTAAAAATATGAGGGTTGAAAGGTATGTTAAGATGGTTACCTATCCATAGACCAACCGGAGCAAGTGTAGTTTAATCCATACTAATATTATAAATGCGAAAGTGTCTCTGTCTGTCTGTCTGTCCGGCTTTCACGCCAAAACTACTGAACCGATTGTAATGAAATTTGCACAAAAAAGGTACACAGATAGTCTAGAGCCTGAGAAAAGACATAGGAATAAACATTTTTGATTTGAATTGATTTTGATTTTATTTAGCATTATTATATAGCATATAATTATATAACATCCCGCTATGGCCAATAGGAACAGAGCAGTAACAAAAAATGTTGCGAAAATGGGAGTAAACGCGGACGTACATATTGTTCCCATTATTTTAGCAGGCGCTTATAAACTGAAGTTCACGCGGACGGAGTCGCGGGCAACAGCTAGTCTCTTTAAATAAAATCAACCCATTATTTACTCATACATTAACATACCTACAATAAGGAGTAGGATTAGGAGTGAAGCAGTTTTGTAGCATTACAATAGGGTGGTTGACTAATAAAAACGAATTACTCCGTCAGTCAGATGTCCAAAAAAAACTAGACAACGTATTTTTTCTTTTTTCATATAAACAAAAAATCTGATGATACAGTGCGTTGAAAACTCGTGTGACGTCACTCCTCGCTACACTTTTTAGCGAGGTGTGACGTCACCAGTCCCACTCCTAGTAATTTTTTATTGATTTGATAAAACAAAATATTCGTATCCAATATTTTTCTATAATCTGAATGACGGACTAAATAGAATCATTTTTTTTTAAACCAGGAAACACCCCTATCCTGTTTCACTCTTTTATATACAAGTCGCCTTCTGGTACGTTTACGTGCTGACAATATTAAGGTAAAAAATACTATAAATCTGTTGGAAGAGAGATGAGCCGTTGATCCATAGTTCTCCAGTTCTCTTCAATCTTATTTCCATTCCGTCTAGCCAGACGAGCATGGCCCAAATATATTTGATTTATTGTGACTTCACAGACGCGACAAAACACGATCACGGAGGAAATAAATAACTTTTTATTGTTTCTATCTTCTATTGATTGAAGCTGAGGTTTTTGTTTTCTTTTTATACATTGCAAAGGACTTGTGGTCAAGAAGAATAGGGGGACAGTCAAGACTGATTAGGTAAAGCTATGCTTACCGGGGTTGGCCCATGTTGTGGCGTCTTAGACTAATCGGTGAACATATACAATATGTACAGAAAACCCTGTCCGATCCGTGAAGGTATTCTTAGGTATCGATAACTGATTCTATTAATGCCTACAAAGCCGGCCTAAACTTGAATAAAAATCCCCCTACAAAAATAAATATTATTTCGCGTAGGCCATACAAGCGCGGGCGAAGAGGGGCAGGGCACGCGGCACGCGGCCGCATCGCTATTCGCTCAGAATTATAACGTCAAAAATAATGTTGTCATTTTTTAAAAATTAGGGAAGTTTAGGGAAGTTGGAATTAATTCGCGGGAAAATAAGAGTACTTCAAAATTCACTAGTATTGTTACTGTGATAATTATGTAAAATTTCATATGTTATTTGGTCATGTGTTTACCTAACCTTTATTATCCTCAGGGGTCGGACAGGGTTTTCTTAACATATTGTATAAAAAAAAAGGATTACGACAAATTGAGAAGCTCCTCCTTTTTTGAAGTCGGTTTAAAATACGTCGTCCCCCACAATTTCTCTTGTGTCGTGGGTGCTTTTACAAATATATAAATTCAGAGCAAAAAAATTTTAATTGAAATATTTTTAAACTCACAGTTAAATTTTTAGCTCAATATTTTTATGACTTAGGTACAGTCATAGTTTCGGGAAACAACTACGTGTAGATCATAAAAATATTGTTTTCGTACGGAAATCAAACCACCGAAATGCAGTGCAGTAGGTAGTCACTCGCTTAAATAAATAAATAATATACTTTTTTTTATTTCAGGTTTCCCCATATTTTGTTAGTAACATTATGTATGACTTAAACAACAATGTTAGTATCAACCGCGCGTTAAATCAACTGCGCTAACCGTGAACACAAAAAGACACTAAATGTATCTCTTAAAAAGTTAATATAAAAATAGTTCTAAAGCGCGTGAATATATCTTTAGAGGTAAATTTCTACCTAACTCCAACGACATTATAAGCGCGATGTTATGTGAATTGAAACAGCTACTCCAAAACGGTCTGATTCAATTATGGACACAAAATATTTTCTACAATCCGTAACAGTTACTTAACCTCTGATTTAGCTTGACTATCACAATCATAATGATCTTTATTCTCTTTGTAATAACGTTGCTATTCGGTTGTTGTTTTTAGAAATGAAATAAATGTCAAAATTCATTCCACAGATAAAACTAAAGCTTCACTCCAAATCCCTTTGAAAGTCACAGAGCGCATATCAACGAAGCGTTACGTAAACAGACGCTTTATCGGAGCCAGCAAGCGCTTGACAATGGCTCCGCTTTCTTTATATTTCATTAATAAAAAGGACAAAAGACATATATTAGTTTAATCCTGTCAAATTAGTCAGTGCCTGAATTACACTGACATTTTTAGTAGCAATGTTTTTTTTTAATCACGTCTAAACTGTCTATAGGGAATCTTAATTTGACAGGACTACACTCTTAAGTATTTTCTGCCCTTGTATAATGACACTCTGCGAAATGCGACTGCGACAGTTCGACGACAAGACTGTCATCGGTTGTCCGCGACCATAGTGCGTCTAGACACGACTCTGCGACAAGTAGCGATTCCATGCGACTTCCGAGGACTGTAACTTTTTGCTTTGATTGTTCATCATCATCATCATCAACCTTTTTATCGTCCCACTGCTGGGCACAGGTCTCCTCTCACACAGAGAAGGATTGAGCGTAATCACCACGCTTGCTCAATGCGGGTTGGCGATTTCAGACTTAAAGTCCAGGTTTCCTCAAGATATTTTCCTTCACCTTCAGTCAATGGTGTCCAAGATATACTTAGAAAGTACATATAACTTTAGAAAAGTTACATTGGTACTTGCCTGACCTGGAATCGAACCCGCGCACTCATACTTGAGAGGCTGGTGTTTTAACCACTAGGCCACCACGACTTCTTCGATTGTTCGATCATATGAAAATCATATATCCTGTCTTGTAGTTGCGTCTAGTCGCAGTCATATTATGTCACATTGTGTATTCCATCTATAGATATACACTAGCGGACCCGGCAGACGTTGTCCTGCATTTGATATTTCAAGCGATTAGGGTATTAAAAAGTATGAAAGGAAAGATCAATAATATTATTATTATTCAGTGGCAAGTGTTGTTAGGTAATTTGGTTCCCTTCAAAATGGTTGAGCTAAGTGGGGCTAATGCGCGCGTCATGCTCGTGAACGGGGGCCGTCAGTGCAGACTGGTCATCTCTTAGCTACCAGTGGGCTTAATTAATTTTCTATTTTTTCATTGATTTTTATAATTATACATTGTGCTCACATGATAGAAGCAACAGAAATATGTAATGAAGATATGTAATCCATATTATGATTTTAGAAGAGTGTTCATGGAGTCTCTTGCACGTTCTTCTCCATAGAGATCTACGCTTTGGAAGGTGCTATATAGCTTCACTTTTCTTGGACTAACCGACATTGACTATTCAAAAGTACCAACTGTTGGTTAATTTGAAATAAACAATTTTGATTTTTTGATTTTGATTCTTTATTTTGAAACAACATCAATTTTTCGAAAACAATTCGTTATAATCAATAATTGCACGAAAAACTTGTTAAGATGCGACGAATGTTTTACAATAACAACTGAAACCTTCAAGTTTTGCATCAAATGCGGTCACAATTTGAGCCAAATAATACGAATTAGTAGGGCTAAGGAACAAAAAAATCGAGTGAAGAAACTACTTGTTAAAACGGAAATACATCTCAACAATGTCACCATCATCTTCTGAGGGAATAACATTTTCAGAGCTTAATTTAACAGCCGAAGAACTAAACGATTTAAATGAGGTCAAAAAAAGTCAGGAGCGCAACATCGGCAATATTCTGGTTCAGCCAGACTTGTCCGAGTCACCGAGGCCTCCCGCCACGCTGTCAAGTTCGGCGAGCCAAGTTAAGACATCATCAGCAAGCCGGGTTCGCCTGTGATGTTTGATTAATTACTATATGTTGCCAGAGTGATTACTATAGTCTAGGTATAATAAAAAAAATGTATCAAATTAAAAAAAAAATCGTACAAATCGGTCCAGTCGTACAGTTGCAGTATAGATAAATAACCTAAATACCGACTACAGCGCCATCTGCCGAATTGTTTTTTTGTGAATGTAAATTTTCCAGTAAAATGTATAAACAAAAATTCATTCAAATCGATCCAGCCGTAAGGGATAAATAACATAGATACCGACTGCAGTGCCATCTGCCAGGCTGATTTGTGAATTTAAACGATCCCGGGCGTCACCCAAACGCAAACAAAAAAAATCATTCAAATCAGTCCAGCCGTTTAGTTGCAGTAGGTATAGATAAATAACCTAGATACCGACTGCAGCGCCATCTGCCGGGCAGATTTGTAAATGTAAATTTTCCAGGCCCCCACTTGAATGTATAAACAAATATTTATTCAAATCAGTTCAGCCGTTTAGGATAAATAACCTAGACACGACTGCAGCGCCATCTGCCGGGCTGATTTGTGAATCTAAACCATCCAGAGCGTCACCCAAACGCAAACAAAAAAAATCATTCAAATCAGTCCAGCGCTTTAGGAGGACTTCAGTGGCGTACACACGTACAGCAGATTAAGGAATATACCCACGGAAAGCATTGTCATCTACATTTTGTAACAAATATATCACACCTCTCTCTACCCCTAGAGCTCTTGTTTCAGTCTCTTAAAGTTAAATAAAAAATTTCAAATATTTATTTCTTTCTATTTTTTTTTCTTTTAGTTCTTAAGTACAATTTTAATTGAATAAAAAAAAATATTATATTTATTTTTATTTTTTCCCCTTTCAATTCTTTTATACAATTTTCTTTTTAAGTAACTCCAAAAACCAAAAAAAAAACTATAAACTTGCCTAAAAACAAAAAAAGAAGTACTTGAGTCTGCCTGGGTTTGAACCGAGGAACACCAGCCATCGCGAGTAGAACCATACCTCTATCAACCACGCCAAAGCCGCAATGTCAAACCGCGCGAAATTAGCGCCCATATTATGCGTGAAATATTGCGAAAGAGAAAACTCGAAAACATGCGCTTCCGCAGACATAAGACTGAGCTAGATCGATTTCTCGTCCCCGAAAACCCCCACATATCAAATTTTAGCGAAATCGTTAGGGCCGTTTCCGAGATCACATGCATTTTCAAGCAATCAGCGCCATCTGCCGGGCTGATTTGTGAATCTAAACGATCCAGGGCGCCACTCAAACGCATACAGAAAAAATCATTGAAATCGGTTAAGCCGTTTAGGAGGAGTTCAATGACATACACACGTACAGTAGAATTATATATATAAAGAAGATATACATAAACTTAGTATAAAAGTCCTAAAAACAGAATAAAAAAAATCTATAGATATGTTTTAAATCACTAATCAATCTTTATGCCCATGCTTAGTTACGAGTCACAACTCACAACAGTCGTTCACTAAAATTTAAATCACATTTAAAAATTTATAAACTTATTTTTCCCACTAAAAATGAGACAAGAACTTTGAGACAACTTAATGAACAAAACCTTTTTGTGCAAAAACTGCTTAAATTAAAGTAATCAAGGATTGCATTGAAGTCAAAATAGACTGGAGACAGATGAAGGAATTCCTTTAACTAAAACTAAACGGTGCTGAGTATATTAGTCTGAAAGCAGCTTTTGTTACATTACTGGTGACTACACATAGCATCATACACCTATTAAAGTTTGTCTAACACTCGTTAAAATGTCTGCAGACGTTAGGGTTGTAACTTACGAGTTATCGTTCGATAAATCCTCTGGCAAACTGACTGTTTATCTGATTCATAATGTCAGATTTGTGCTTTGCAGAGTAGTTGGATTACTTGGGTATTGTGTGATTATCCCCCCGTCTGATAGGAAAGGTTATAAAGTTCAGTATTCATTAGTGACATCATCATATACCCAGTATTTTCCCTACCTCAATTGAGATCAGCTTCTAGTCTACCCGAGTGCAGCTGAATACCAATATTTTCATAAAGCCACTGCCTATTGACATTAACAACCCATTTACTGGGAAATACAATATCTCTTGGTAAGAATGACGGTCAGACTTTCGGACTTCTGACGACCGGTTACGACTCTCAAAGATATATGAATTAAAACCGGAACCAACGTCTTAACCAGCTTTCCGAGGCATATACAAAGATGATCACCCATCTACGGACCAATCGAGACAAACGTACCAATTCTTCTTCTTCTTCTCAGCCTATAGAGGTTCACTGTTGGACAAAGGCCTCCCCCAAAGTGAAGGGGCACTGCCATTATCCTCACGCTTGGTAGGCGGGTTTTGGATCGCAGTAATTTTTTTATTCCACAGGAGAAGCGCTGCTGCCCGCTTCCCTGGTAAGAGTTCCATTCATCATCATCTCAGCGTTAATCCCAGTCGCATCCGAAGCTTTTTTCAGCTTTGGAGTCTGAGGTCCGCTTTACCAGTCTAACTGCTGATTTTGGCTAAACTTCGATATGTTCCGTGAAGCGACTGTCGTTGAGAGTACCGTTAGTGATTATCAAATCAAAAATAAAAATCATTGTAATTTGAGTATTACTGACTCATACAGAAATAATACACTCATAGTCACATTACAGATAAAACACCCAATCATACATTCATAACATACAAATATTACTAAATTAAATCAAAAAGTCATACAAATTGCAAAAATAATAATCATAAACGTAATTTCATTATCAATTTATTCACATCAGCCAACCTCACGCCGCTTACAACAGTGGGTGATGCTGATGATGGAGCAATCAAGCCTCACCGCAAGCGCGGCCAGCATACTTTTTGCGCACCTCCGCACTCGCCGCACCAGCGCTGCAATTCTCTATCTCTTATTGTATATTAATGATTATTTTGTGTTTAAACACTTAACAAGTTTTTAATATGTATAGACACGAGCACGCTGACAGTTGGGTTTTTAAGACGCCTTTGGGTTTATGTTTAAAGTGAATATGCATTCATTTTATCTTGTTCTTTTATCTTGTTTTTGAATGCTTCTATATTGAGATAAGATTTACTTCTAAACTCAAATTACACGACCAAGACAAATGAAGAAAATAATTTTATGAAGCACTATGAAAGCTTTTGTGACTATTTTAAGCTAGTTTTATATTATTTATGGAGTATCTTTTAAAATTTATGATAAATTAAAATACTTGTTCATTTTAAAGTTTCATGTTTAGTGGCAGATGTGGTGGTATTTAAATAAGAAACCTGGTTGTTTTTAATAAGTAACATGAATAAGCACGAATATTCAAAAAGTTACTTGAATAATGAGCAGTTTGAATTTCGAATCCACTTCGTCTAAGTTATCACGGTAAAAAGAGTCATGGTACAAAAACTGATGACAACAATAAGGGAGAGTAGAAATGAGACTCCGTTTAGTTATGCGACTTTTTGTACCCGTTAGGTATATATCAAACCATCTTATACAGTTAGGATTTCCAAAAGCACAATTTATAAAATATCAATGTGTCTTATCAAAATTCGCCTATTGTAAGACCTAAATAATTCATAAAACCCGAGGCAAAATACAGATTTACATCTTTTCTGGGGATATAAATCGTGAAAATCCAAAAAGAAACCAACATCTCGATTCCTTTAGTTTTGTCTATGTAGGCACAGACAAGCACTATTAATTTATTTCTCCAAGGGTTTGAAAACATAGAAAATACGTTGGCCTAAAAAATTCTGAACTGTATACAGAATAATAATATCGCATGGAAATTGAAATCAAAGCTACGAAACATCAAACAGTTTTAATTTTGCTGTAATTTCAATTGGCAATTTCAATTTATTTTCGTAAATAATTAATTAAATTTCAGTACCAAAACGTTATCTCAAATTCACGAAAAAGTCAAAACGTAATTATCCTTAATGAATAATTATCCTTTCTGATTACTTTCTTCTTTGAAAACTCCTACCACATGTTTTGCCTTGTTTGCAAAGAAATCTATATACCTACTAATATATAAAGCTGAAGAGTTTGTTTGTTTTTTGAACGCGCTAATATCAAGAACTAAAGGTCCGATTTGAAAAATTATTTTCGCGTTAGATAGCCCATTAATCCAGGAAGGCTTTAGGCTACATAACATCCCGCTGCGTTCAATAGGAGCGAAGAATAAAAAAAAAACACATCGAAACCTACGCGGGTGAAAGATATTTCCAAGAATTACCTAATCAAGAAGTTTTATTTTATTAGTCGTGCACTAACGAATTCAGATCACATAGGAATCGTCGAACACAATATCCATGACCCAGTTTCCATCAATTATGTACACGAAACTTTTACAAACTTCTATAATTACGTTATCTGATGAGCATTAGGTACAGAAAATATCGGACAACAAAAATCCATAAGTTTATAATTCTGTTCCGTCCAATACAGATGAATCCATCACCAATTTGCGGGTTCTTGCTCGAGGAAAAGATATCACGTTTCGTATATAATTGATTTTATCATTCTTATGTGGTCGTGTGTGTGTTGTGTTATTCATAATCGTTATTGTATTTTCTTTGTGTAATGCCGGGGCTACATTAGCAGGCGAAGATTCGTGTCGCGATGGCGCGCAAAATATCCGTTGTCGGACATACAAGATGCTCTTGTCTACATTGGCCGGCGAAGATTCAGAAAGCGGCCTACGGCAAATATTCGTTGTTTACTTGTGCGGCCGAGACGATGGAGTAAGCAATGGCTTTGCATTATATGTCAATAAAATATTATTTATTACATGTTTACAAAACAAAAACAATGGAAAAAATATGCAAAAAGAACGTCAATCCCACTTTAAAGTCTGGACGACACTGAAGCGACGTAGGTGTGGCCACTCAAGCGAATATTGTCGCGACAAGTCCTTTGAAGCGCGCCACTTTACCGACAGTGCCCCGATGCTACATCGTCTGCGCACGAATACATTGCGTTGCAACGATGTGCCCGGCCACATACATCGCCGTAGCCCGAATATTCGCCGTAGCTCGCTAATGTAGCCCCGGCATAAACGAATATAAGAACAAATATTTACTAATACTTCCACAGACGACCTTATCTACTACACTATGTCGAGAGTTGATGACGATGAACACATTCCAGACAAACTGTTACATCCACATACTTATTGTTACTCTCATTACGCTTGGAGGCGAAAAGCACACCATTTTGGCAAAGTTCCAACTCAATTACAGACAAATTCAATATTTTATTTCCACATTATCTCTTTTCTCCCGACTCTTATTGGGACATTAGACACAGCTCGGAGAATTTCCTTTTCTTTCTTGTTCAAAATTATTGAGGAAAGTATCTTATTTGCCATAAATAAACTTAATTGAATTTAAACGGGAAAAAGTAGTAGATCAGAAATAATTAAGTTATTTTTGTGTCCTGAAACGTATTAATCAAATCGTATTACGGGTAGGATGATTATATAAAAATTCATGAGAAAGTGACTTAAAATTACAGATATTTTCAAATTCTCTTTATTTACCTAAGTTCGTTCTGATATTCTACATTAATTCTTAAAATGTTACAGAACATTGCCCTCACCATTATTTTAACTAAAATGGTATTCTATTGAGCTGTTAACGTCATTTTAACAAATCCCTTTACTTTATCAAATGTCTTACGTCGCCTTTAGTTCATGATACTATAGAGTGGAAAACTAAGAAGAAAAGCTTCTGCTTTATACTTCGACTTTGTGCCAAAGGTCCAAAGTTTTTAAAGTAAAGTTCCAAGTTCCTACTCAAGTTAAACCTGTCTTAGGACCATCAATCTTCACAGTACACTACTTATAAACTATCGTTCTCATTATTTTCACCGATATATTATATTTTTATTTTTTTACCTATATAACATATATATTTCGGTGGTAGGCCATAACATCGGCTGCCGGCAGAAGTTACCACCCACCAGAAAATATCTTGCCGCCAAGCGATTCGTCGTGTTCCGGCATGATGTCTATCTAGTGAAGCAGTACGGAGGACGGGTCTAAGCAATTGTGTTGCGATGTGTACCGGGTATGATGCGCCAAATGTTGTTGTGTCGGGAGTTTTCAGTTTGGTCGTGGAGGATCTCCAGATCAACCTCCCTCTGGCGCAGCATCGTTGGTCGTGTTGAAAGATGAGGCGAAACACTTCGTCCGGATCGTAGTGGTGTCAACAACATAAGGATGGATCCTCGCCGTACGGCGGGTCGTCCGATGATGGAACGGAGATAGGGGAGTTAAGTCATGTAATTCCTGGGCACACTCTCCAAAATGCATCCTATAGAACACCGGCAGTCTGACTACACTTCGCCTGTGTTCCAGGCTTTGGTGACCGTTTTGAACCAAATCTGGGTTGCCAAAGTCTCTTAGCACGCCTCTTCATCGAATCCAAAGTTGTCAGTTGGCATTTTGCAGCACCAGGGCAAATGTGACTGCTGTACTCTACACTTACGGACCTGTGCTTTGTACTACATTAGAAGCTTTGCAATAACGCAAGTTTCCTTACCACCAGGCCACCTTGGTTTAGATTAGTTTACTTCTAGCGCTTGACGTAAATTGGCGTAGTTTTGGTCTCCATGTTTTTGATCACGTTTAAATTGTCTATGGAGTGTTCTAATTTGACAGGACTAAATTCATATTTATCTTCTGTCCTTTTGTACTAAATAGAAGAAAAGAAAAAGATGCAGTAAACTATAATTCAGTTTGGGTTATGAACAAGGAAATCTGCGTCAGTTTTCCCTGTTAAACAAAATTATTTTATTGTATTGTACTACCTCACGTTACCGGTTACGGCGTCCATATAATGGGCCGTTGTATGAGAATCCCTTTGTATTGTTTCGGTGTACAATTTCATCCGTACGGCTGGAGTTTGTTCGCCTCGTCTTACTGCTACAGGAAACCTTTTATTACTTCTGTCTTCAAGAGAATTGAGTTAGTTGTACCTTAGTTGAGTTTATTAGCACGTGTATGAAATAATTTAGGTTTCCGTAAATGGGAAATATTTTGTTGCGATATTTATTAATTATTAAGTCTGAATAGGATAGTTCTTTTTTAAATAATTATAAACTAGTACTCGACCGTAATCCCGCCTGATGGTAAGTAGTGATGCAATCATTGATGGTAAAGCGAGCTAGTTTATTAAGCCTATTAACTTAAAAAACTTAGTGAATATGAAGGAAGACGGCAGTGGAGCCAGGTGGTGCAATCAAATCAAATCAAATCAAAGCATTTATTTCAAATAAACCAGTTACATGCACTTTTGAATTGTCAAAAGGTCGATCAGTCAATAAAATGAAGTTAGTCGCCCATTCCAAAGAGTGGGTACCTATGGAGAAGAACAGGCAAAAAACTCCATGGACACTCTTTTAAATTTTCAAGCTATTGTTACAAATATTTGATTACATCATTCATGTTGAAATCAACTGTATGAGAACGATGCAGAAATATATTGTACACTGAGAGCGTCCATTATGGAAAACACACAAAAATCAATTCAGAAATTAAAATACGCCGTGGCAGTTAAGAGATGACCAGTCCCCTCTGACGGCATCCGTTCACGAACATAACGTATGGGTCAGCATCATTCAGCTCAACCATATTGAAGGGAACCTAATGACCCAACACACACGCCACCACCAGCGAGACATTTGAGTGAGAATGACATACTCTCAACAGCCAGAGCACAATCAAGTCAATAATGTTAAATCCAGCAACACAACCAACGATGCTGCGCCAGAGGTAAATTGATCTGGAGACCCTCCACGACCAAACTACCGACAAAACAAAGACATTAAAATTATATTTACGACAAAACAACTTTTGGTGTATCGTACCCGGCACACATCATGCCGGAACACGGCGAACCACTTGGCGGCAAGACTTTGTCTGGTGGGTGGTAACTTCTGCCGGCAGCCGACGTTAAGTAGCCAATATACAAGTTACAGATATAGAAATCTTACATATGATGACACAATGGGCGGTCTTAACACTAAAAGGGTTAGGATACATGGCACTTAGATGGTAAATCTTTGGGGAGCATGCGCCTAATTGAATCCAGGTTATTGGGGTTTTTATTATATAAACTTTTTTGTCTTGATACACAGATTACGCAACATTGCAGATACTACACAACATGGCAGTTATATCAACGGTCATGTTGTGTAGTTGTCCAAACTGTGTCGTCGAACTCCAAATTTTCCAAGTTACTTTTCTGCTACATTAGCACATTTTACGTTTCTACTTACACAAGTACGCACTTGGAGACTGGCCAGTAATATTTGTAATATAAATCGCTCTTCTTGTTTGTTTCTTATTTCGCATATTTTTCCTTAACCGATGGGTTTTAATACGGTTTTCACCACCACTTATAACATCAATTGCGGTAGGCTTATATGAATAGTCCTCAAGCATCATGCTATGCGTAACCAGTATAGACTGACTGCTGATTCTACGAGAAACCTATGCAATGCAAGGTCGTCTTGATGTGTAGCCGAGTATACCGTCAGGTTAGTATTTAGATTTAGTACAACATTCTTGATTTTTAGGGTTCCGTACCTCAAAAGGAAAAAACGGAACCCTTATAGGATCACTTTGTTGTCCGTCTGTCTGTCTGTCTGTCTGTCTGTCTGTCTGTCAAGACCCTTTATCTCAAGAACGCGTAAACGTATCAAGCTGAAATTCACATTAAATACTCGGGTCTATTTTCCCTTTAAGCTGTGAAAATATCAAACTTCTAAGTCAAGCCAATCAAAAGATACAGCCGATCTGTCGATATTTTCAACAAATTTTCGACACTCGCAAAGGAATCAAAACCTACAGGATACTTCCCGTAAACTCAGAATCTTGAAATTTGGCATGAAGGATTGTCATATAATTCAAATATAGGAAAAATTGCGAAAATCACATTTTTTTAGTTATATAATATAATAAACATATTTTAATAAAATTAAACTTACTACCTTATTTCTCACGAACTAATAAAGGTATCAAATTGAAATTTATACCAAATACCTAGGTCTATTGTCCCTTTAAGCAGTGAAAAAATCAAACTTCTAAGTTAAAGCGATCAAAAGATACAGCAGTTTATACCGACACCTTAGACGAATTTCAGTCACACGCTAGGGAATCAAAACCTACAAGGTAGTTCCCGTGAACTCGGAATCTTGAAATTCGGCACGAAGCAACATTATATTATAGTACAGACAGATAAAGGAAAAATTGTGAAAATGATAAATATGAAGTTACATAAAATATTAAAATATTATTTTTGCTTACATGACATAAAATATTTTTTTAATAATGATAAACTTACTACCTACCCTTTTTCACATGAACGCGTAGAGATATTAAAGTTGAAATTCATATCAAACACTTCTTAAATCTAATTGCCTCTAAACTGTGAAAAATTCTAAATCAATGCTAGTATTATAAATGCGAAAGTAACTCTGTCTCTCTGTTACGCTTTCCCGCCTAAACCTCTCAACCGATTTTGATGAAGTTTGGCACAGACAATCTTTAGACCCTGAGAAAGAACATAGGCTACCTTTTATCCCGGAAAAATTTGATGTTCCCGAGGGGAATTTAAACAGCGCGATATAACCGAACTCCACGCGGGCGAAGCCGCTGGCGGAAAGCTAGTACGTCATAAATTGTAAACCGCTACGTTTGTACGGCGGAACCCTCGGTGTGCGAGTCCGACTCGCATTTGGCCGGTTTTTTTTACATATCGTCACTTCAGCTCGTGTGAACAATTTCATCTCATTTCTACCCAGAATAGTCAAAATTCTTTCTATTTAACTCGATATCTCTTCCGTCTGAATAAGACACCACGAAGACTTGCAGAAAACAAAAAACATGAATTGTGTCCATAGTCATGAAGAGAAAAATATTATTAAAATCGATATAACAATTTTGATAAAAAAAAAAGAATTGACGAAACAAAATCCCCAGCAGCACACCTGTCTGTTCATTTAAAAAACGCATAAGTTTATACATACAATAGTTTTTTTCTTCATCGCGATTTTTAATAAGTCAGTAGAAATATTTCTACAATCTGACAATTTGTCTATCCTTCCATTGGGAAAGCTCGATTCTATGGTGATCATGCTACGCTTTTACATTAACGTAAAACTGGGGTATTCGCTAATAGATAGAACATTGATATCGACACAGCATTTTTTCCTGTGTAAACAGATTCTCTTTTCCCTTCCACGAAGACACACTATTTGGCACTCAGATCAATAATCGTTACGTCGCAAAGTTCTTTCCATGGCCTAGATTATGTTAACTGTTTTCCCCAAAGGCACCGGTTTTATTTATATATTTATCTCCTCACATAATCAGCCTATATTATTCCCACTGCTAGAATACAAACTTTCTTGGCGTTTCTTCTCAGAGCTAGTACTAGGAAACGCCGTGGTCATCAAACCATTAAGAATACATTCGATCCAGCCGTCCCTTGCTGTCCTCTCTAGCGACGCCCTAAGCCGAGGTTCGTACCCCACAGGCGGTGCCCTTAGTGCGTAGTCGCCCAATTTTAATTTAGTTTTAAGTGCCCCTGGCTGGAGGCTTAAAAATTTAATTAAGGCATCCACAGGAAAGTCCGGTTAAGTAATTATGGCCTCTAATGGCCACCTACGAGATGCGATATCAAAAAAAAGAAAACAAACTCTCTCTCTGTAGAAATCTGGTACCCTGAGACAGTATATTTCGTTACCCTAATTAAGGGTTAAAATCATCATCATCATCATCATCTCAGCGTTAATCCCAGTCGCATCCGTAGCTTTTCAGCTTTGGAGTCTGGGGTCCGCTTTACCAGTAACGACTGCCACTAGATGTTCGTATGGCAACCGGGACCAACGGCTTAACGTGCTTTCCGAGGCACGACCAGACTAGTGCAAACATTCATATTCATGCATACAAATGTTTGCACTGTGCGGGGATCGAACCCGTGCCTCCTTGCGCAACGGGCGCGGTTGCTACCGCTACGCCACGGAAGCTTAAAATGTCTTCCGAAATATGTTTTTGGATTGGTATTGGTAGATTTTGGTATCCGCTTCATTCCTAATCGAAATAATAGTTTTGTTAGATTCAAATAAATGAACATGTGGTATGCATCTACCTTCATTTTGTCACCATGTCATACCATTTGTCACCATCATCCATATTATATTCTGTATTTTTAATAGGATATGAATCACTTATCACATAATTATGAACAGCAAGTCATCGGCAAAATTTGCAGGAGATTTATGTATGATACCTAAACCAATTTTATTAATTTACTAGAGATACCGCGTCTCGGCAAACGTAGCGTAGGACGCCCTTGGGCGAGATGGAGCGATGACATCAAAAAGGTGGCTGGTAGTGGCTGGCGGAGAACTGCTCAGGATTGAGCTTGTTGGCGGCTTGTTGGCGTGCCATGGAAGAGCCCTATGTCCAGCAGTGGACGAGTAGAGGCTGATGATAATGATGATGATGATGACTAAAGATTTTCATCCTCACTTCACACGAATGCAATCAACTAATGCCTAGATGGCGATGTATCAAAACATCTGGAATTGTGTGCTATATCTGAGTTTTAAACGAATGGACACCGTATCGAAATCAATTGCGCAGTTTAGGAGAACAACGAGATCGTACAGACTGATATGGAAAGGGACTTCATTTTTAATATTTGTTGCTATAAAAATTTGTTATTAATAACGAAATACTTAGAATAATCAGTGAGTGGGAGTAGGCCGTGCCCAAAAGGGACCAGTGCCGGTCGGTACATGACGAAATACTAATTCACCGAATCAAATAATTAAAAGGTGCCCGCGTAAAAATACAGTTCATTCACAATTTCCTTCAACTTTTTATTACACCAATTATTGCTAAAGTGCGTCGAGACCAGTTACCTAATTAACAAAGTTATTAAAACGGTTTCAAGAGCGGTCGTCACGTTATTACTAAAATTAGTTTTGTATACACGCAAACTTTTCAGTAGTTTGACAAATAGTCTTGGCTTACGATTTACATTTTCTTGAAAAGCCAAAACGTGTATGCCACCTGTAACACCACAGGGACTGTTGATGTGTTGTCGTTCTTGGAAATGGAGTTTAATGTCCCCTGCGTCTGTCATTTCATCAACATCAGACGAGCCCTCCAAAAAGACTTTACTACTTATCAACTGTATCGCCCAAAGTGCCGTCACTGCTACTGTGCTGCCAATGTCAAGATGTTACCATAGACAAGTTGAATTACTTTTTATTATTTACTTATACTTACAATGAGCCCGAAGAGAGATTGCGTTCTTAAGTCAGTTCTACAGTTTCGTACAAACGAATACGTATTTTGTGAGTTTGAACTTCATTAGCTACTAAAACGCTCGCTTTGACATGTGTAATAAAGAAAATGTTTCAGAAATGTATGGGGCCTGGGCCAGCACATTGTACACTTAATGCTAGGTATAGTTACGCTATAGTTAACTGTTTTTAATTTCCTATATTTTGGCTTAGTTTTTATACAGATTCAATTTAACTCGGCCAAGGAGTACATCACAACTACTAATAAATATGGTTGTCAGCATTAAGCGACATAAGATTTTGACAGTGACATTTGATTGATGTGTCATGTGTCTAAGGCTATCGTATCTATATTATCTACCATATGACTGCGATGAAAATATAACATGAATTCTGAACTTACCGGCCATTAAATAAACACAATCACCTCAAATCAACACTCGACACGAACACAACGGGAAAATAGAACTGTCAAAGTCGCCAATCAAACGTCATAACCACTGTCATGGCTACCTTATTAAAGGGTTATCTCACTAAAAAAACGTTTCAAATAATTAATTATACAATATGTAAAGAAAACCCTGTCCGATCCGTGAAGGTATTGTTAGGTATCGTTAACTGATTCTAATAATGCCTACAAAGCCGGGCTAAACTTAAAAAAAAATCTCAAAAAAAAAAAAAATACTATTTCGAAAAAGCGAGGTAACTTAATGCATGTGCGGTGGGCAACCCGATAGCCCCGCCCCCCTTCACCCGCGCATATATGCGCGGGTGAAGGGGGGCGGGGCCATGCGGCACGTGGTCGCATCGCTATTCGCTCCGTCACAAATGGTGTTGTCAGTTTTTTAAAAATTACCAAATTTCGGGGAAATTGGAATTAATACCCAGGGAAAAAAAGATTATTTCAAAATTCATTATTATTGTTACTGTGATGATTATGTAAAATTTTATATTATATTTGGTCAAGTGTTTACCTAACCTTTATTATCCTTATGGGTCGGACAGGGTTTTCTTTACATATTGTATAGGTAAATATTTTTTTTTTTTAATAATTTAATCTACTCTACACTACTTCACTTAACTTCTCTACTTGTATTTTTATTCAAATTAATTTGGTAGATAGTATTTTTATGAAAATCTTTTATTTTTTTCCTTTTTATCTATATAGCGTACATAGTGGTGACCCAAAATGAAACATCTCCTTTACTAAAATTTAATAAAATTACATCAATTTGAACAACTATTAAGACAAACAATGAAAAAAAAATAATTAAAATGCTCGAGTCGTATTATTAGGAAGTACAATAAATGCTTAAGAGACGATGAGTGTATAATAGTATGTAGTGTATTGTCATATATATAACAATTAGCAAGCATTCCTTTGCCGCCCTCGTATAAACTACACCAATCATCTCCGTAGGCATAGAAAAACCAGACCACTTTGTCATTTTAGACCACAAAAATGTCAGCAAGCGAAGTCGTTAACATTCAACCTCACATCATCAAAGGTTATCATCGCTGTTCCCTCTCTTTCATCTAACCCTCATTTAATTAACATTTCGTATAAAAACATCACGCTAATAGTTCCTCGCTCTGGTTATCGGAATTCCAGGAGGGATCTTTAAAAATAGCCTCCCCATATCGATGCGGTATGGACGTCTATCATAAAACAAACTAAGTTATGGCCGACCACAAATAGCCGTTTAGAATAGCCCGCTTCCGTTACAGGGTTAAGTGAGTACACGCATTAATATTACCTTATTATACTTACTTGTTTTTGGTAATTATTATCATAAGTTATGTTTGGTAATAAATGTAATATGTGTTTAGGATTGCACAGTGTAGGATAACTTTAAGGATTTTACTGCCATAAAAAAGTAACGGCGCAGGATGGCCTTTAACAAAAGTGGTCGGTTTTGAGAATGTACTGGAGTATAACAGATTGCCCTGAACGTTGTACCTATAGCCGTGGTGGCCAGTAGTAGGTCAGGCAAGATAGTATAAGTATATCTTGGACACCAATGTCTGATTAAAAGGTGAAGGAAAACATCTTGAGAAAATCTGGGCTTTAAGTCTGATATCGCCAACCCGCATTGAGCAAGCGTGGTGATTACGCTAAATTCCTGTACCTGTACCCAGCAGTGGGACGATAAAAAGGTTGATGATGTTGTATCTATGAAGATAATGTAGATAGATAATGTAGTAATGGCTAACTTCATCTCTATTGTCAAAATACTTGGAGCACAGGCGAAGAGTAGCCAGCCTCTCGGTGTTCTATAGGATGCATTTTGGAGAGTGTTCGAGGGAATTGCATGACTTAATTCCCTCATCTCCGCTCTATCATCGGGCGACCCGTCGCACGGCGAATATTCGCCCTTATGTTGCTGATAGCACTAGTATCTGGACGAAGCGTTTCGCCTCGTCTTTTCACATCAAGTCTTTTTACATCAAGGGACTGGAACAATTAACCAGCGGCGGTGTTTCCATGTGACTACAATGTAATTGTCTTCAAGGCTAAAGTGAAAAGGCTCTTAATAAACTAGCGCGCTTTACCATCAATGATTGCATCACTGCTTACCATCAGGCGGGATTGCGATAAAGCACTAGTTTATAATTATAAAAAAAAACATTTACAATGCAACGCTCTGCTGTGGTGACAGTACCTAAGCCAGTGTTGCTCTTATGTGTCCCCTTCGATGGTTCCCGTTAGCAAAACTAAACGAAAAATTAGTTGCACCTTGTGCTCTGATGGCAGGTAATAAATACCTAAGCCCTTCACCTGAATTGCTCATTTCGAAGCCAAACTTCATTTTCCATTCAATTTATTTAGCCGTATTACATTTATATTTTACTAGAATATAGCACAATGAAATAAGCTTGGTTGAAAAAAAAAGGTTTGCCTTTGTTTATAGTAAATTTTCTCGATTTCATGATAAAGGGATCACTTAGGATAATCCTATACTCCATTCAGAGTTAAGTTAGCCGTAAACAGACCTTTTTTTTCAATCTGTTCAACCGATTTTGACTTCTATTGCGTTGATGGCATGACAAGTGACAGCTGCAGTAAACAATTGGTATTGTAACCACTTTATTTTGCTTTTAATACCACCCTTATGCCAACCGAATAGAAATCAAAATCGGTGTAACGGACTGTAAAAAAAGTTTTTCAAATATCTTAAATGTCTATTCTTATTTCGAATGGAGTCTAGATCGAAAGGAATCAGGAAAATTAAAAATAGATGGGCGATTAAATAAATCACCAATTAAAATTCTGGTACCTTACGTTTTCCGAGATAGGTAAAACGATACGTTATAACCTAAATCGATTATAAGAGGTACAATTAACTCGGCTAAAACGCCTTGTAGGCCCTTTCCATTGGATATGTGCTCGATGCCCCTTTCAAATTACCTACGCCTTTAGAAAGAGGAACAGCGTGTAAAGGTCACTCATCCTCCATAGAAAAGAAAGGATCCTCCGACCAGACCGATGCTGGGTCTAGCGCGCACTTGCCCACCGATTGATACCACAGTCTAAAAATCATACAGTCGTCCGACGAAGACGTCTAGACAGAGCAATCGTGCGGGGTGTAAGGGACGAGACGTGGGTAAGCGGCACCCAAGCTGCGAACAAAACGATGTTCGTAGGTTGGTATCTATCATTAAAGGTTGAACGTGTTTGTTTTATTATTTGTTTGTTTTATAATTTGATATGAGTTTCAATTTTGAGTATAATCGGGGTGCTTGTAACGAAAAAGCCATCCTTTTTGGCATCCAAAATGGCGGACGTCATTTTTTTATAATTAAATATGGGTGTTAATTTTAAGTAAATACAATTGTGGTGCTTGTTACGAAAAAGCTATCCTTTCTGAAATCCAAGATGACGGATGCCAATTTAAATGTATATTAATATGATATGGGTGTTAATTCCGAGGTCGATTGGGGTACTGGTTACGAAAATGCCATCTATATAACTTAAATCTGCCTCGAGTTCCCTTAGTAAAAATAACAAATTAATTAAATATAATACAGCTATCGATGTTGATCTGCAATAAATAAATTTTTTTGTTTCTTTTTTTTTTACATATTATAAACTAGCGCTTGACCGCAATCCTGCCTGATGGTAAGCAGTGACGCAATCGTTGATGGTAAAGGGCACTAGTTTATTAAGAGCCTATTCACTCTAGCCTTGAAGACACTCAAATTGTAGTCCGACGGAAACACCGCCGCTGGCAAATTGTTCCAGTCCCTCGCTGTACGCGGTATAAAGGAGGAGGCGAAACGCTTCGTCCGGATCGTAATGGTGTTAACAACGTAAGGGTGGAAACCAGCCGTACGACGGGTCGTCCGCTGGTGGAACGGAGATGGGGGAATTAAATCATGCAATTCCCTCGCACACTCCCCGAAATGCATCCTATAGAACACCGAAAGGCTGGCTACTCTACGCCTGTGCTCTAGGCTTTGGAGACCAACTCGAGTTAGATCAGGGTCACCAATCAGCCTCTTTGCACGTCTCTCCACTGAATCCAAAGTGGCCAGGTGACACTTGGCAGCACCAGCCCAAATGTGGCTGCAGTACTCCACACACGAACGGACCTGTGCTTTGTATAACATTAGAAGCTGCCCAGGTGTGAAGTACTGCCGGACCTTTGCGATAACGCCAAGTTTCCTAGCAGCCACCTTGGCCTTGGACTCAATGAACCGCCCAAAGTTAAGGTTCGAGGAAATCTCAACTCCCAAAAGCTGAAGGCGGTCGGAACACTCCAAGGACACATTTCGAAAAGTAGGAGCCAAGGTGAACGGGCTCCTTTTGGCGGTGAAAAGACACGCCTGTGTTTTGGCGGCATTGAATGCTACAAGATTGGCATTGCCCCATTCGGAGACTGCCTGCAGTGCAACACTCGTTCGCTCAACCATGGCCTCTCTTTCGGACCGGATTGATTCCCTACTAGCCCGAGCATCCGGCAGGTATCTCTCTACAACTGTGCTGTCATCTGCATACCCATAGATACCGGGCATCAGCAGATCGTTAATATGCAGCAGGAACAGAGTTGCAGAGAGAACAGACCCCTGAGGAACACCTGCATTAGTTGACATGGGCTCAGAAGAGTATCCGTCGACCACAACTCGGAGGGACCGTTCGGTCAGGAAGTCTTTTACCCAGCCAGTCAGGCTAGGGGAAATGCCGAAATGAAATGAATTTCATAAATATCGTTTATTTGTGACAACCCTGGCCGATGCGTTACTGTCTAGACGATGTCGGCATTTTACACGAGATCAAAGGCGTCAACCTACTGTATGATTTTTATACTGTGTTGATACCGTGAAGTTGTATGCTTGCTAGTTGCACAGTAAACTTTGCTTGCGAGATGCAGGAATCACGTGACGTCAGTATGAAGCATTCTTCACATGTTTGCGTTGTAAATACCGCTACAAACCTGAATACTTCCCAACTCGTTGTTACTAGTTCTACCCGCTTCAATCGCCTGGTTTGGTTCAAGTACTCTCTAGCTACGGATATTTAGAATCGATTTTACATTGACGGTTATGGCATTTTACGGCAACAGGAAACGCGGTAATTACATACCTATTTCCTTTTACTATAAAACAAAGAACTGCCTACTCTGTACAACGAAGGTGTTAAAACTGACCGCACAGGAACTTTTAATGTGGTATCTATAGATCGTGCGTGTTATTTTATTAGTTTGTTCACATTAAGAAATATTAGCCCTTTATTTGAGTGGTTAAGGAAGCAACTTGGGAAATATCACAATTATAAGTGGCTTTTAAGTTCAGTGGTACAACTGACCGGTTATTTACAAAAAAGTTCGGAAATTTAACTTATGTTTCTTTTTTTATTTAACCATTAACAGAGTTAAAGTTCTTTGTTTTTTTAGTTCTTAAATCGAAAAGTTCAAGCTAGTCAGTCGAAGCTAGAAGATCTGCCTATGGAAGGTCAAAAACCCAGACGAATCCAGATGCGTGGTCAAAATGGCAATCTACAATGCAAGCATGGGCATTAGGAACATCACTTTCGGTACAGAGATATCGCGTTGTGGACTTTTTCACTCAATAGACTATTTTATTCTTAGACCTGAACAATATGAAGGACGTTACGGGGACCTGTAGTTGCGTAATACACTATCAGCAGCAATGGGTTTCATTTTGACAGTTCGACAACATTCATTGCGTTATTTACGTTGTTGAGCAGACACACTTTTCGAACAAATGGAGCAATGGATTAGCAATATGATTCAAAATGATTCCAATTGATAGTAATAGTTTGTAACGCAATTAGGGTGCAGCTTGTTGTACTTAATTCCCAATACAATCAGCAACAAGTCCTTCAACACTATTGTTTTCGATATCTTAATTACTGCCCAAAATAATTTATTAAAATCGGTACTGAAGTGACGTTTAATTAAGGAACGTCACTCTGATTCTTTTTTTAAATCTTAGTAGCCAATGTACTGTAGATAATTAAGTACGGTCAGCAATGAAAGTTGATTTACATGATTTTATTCGATATAAAATGTACGTTTTGGCGTCCCATAATATTCTTATACAACATGTAATGTAATTAACGCACAACCCAATTAGAATATTATTTTATGATCATAATACATACACTGATTTTTCAATTTAACATGTACATATACGTATGTATTATGTAGTATATGTATTAGTATGTATATGCATAAATTAGTTATACCAATTCTTGGAGAACGAAGACCTTAATATTCTTGGAATAAGGTTTTTTTTTTTCTGTATTTTGTATTGAATGATTAAATTTGTATGAATACAAGTAAAACTGCGATTTTAGTCTGAAGTATGTACAAACAACAGGGTCAATCTATCTATACTTAATATATAAAGCTGAAGAGTTTGTTTGTTTGTTTGTGCGCGCTAATCTCGGGAACTACTGGTCCGATTTAAAAAAATCTTTATGCGTTGGATAGCCCATTAATCCAGGAAGGCTTTAGGCTATATAACATCACGCTGCGACCAATAGGAGCGGAGCATAACTAAACCACGCGAACGAAGTCGCTGGCGGCCGCTAGTACTAATATAAAGCTAAAGAGTTTGTTTGTTTGAACGCGCTAATCTCAGGAACGACTGGTCCGATTTGAAAAATTATTTTTGCGTTAATTAGCCCATTAATCCAGGAAGACAGGAACATCACACTGCGACCAATAGCAGCGGAGCATAACTAACTCCACGCGAACGAAGTCACTGGCCGCTAGTATGACAATAATATCCGTAGTTTTAATTATAGGTGTTGGAATAAAAAAACTCCATTCGGGCGAAGCCGCGGGCGAAAAGCTAGTTTTTAATATAGGTAATATTAAAAACTAGCTTTTCGCCCGCGGCTTCGCCCGCATGGAGTTTAGTTATATCGCGCTTTTTAGATTTCCCTCGGGAACATCAATTTTTTCCGGGATAAAAGGTAGCCTATGTTCTTTCTCAGTGTCTAAAGATAGTCTGTGCTAAATTTCATCAAAATCGGTTGAGAGGTTTAAGCGGGAAAGCGTAACAGACAGACAGACAGAAAGACTTACTTTCGCATTTATAATATTAGTATGGATGATATAAACCGATTAAGGCGGCTCCAGAGGAAAAACACACCGCAGGCCGTTTTTATGTACTTTTTCGGAGCTATCTACTCGTTATCCAAAAGAAATATCAACTTATTAAAAATACATAAATTTCCTCCATAATCTTGGCTCCAAAATTGTAGATTTTTTTTTTTTTTACAACGCATAATGTTTAAATAATTCCTTCACAACGAAACCTCTGACAAGATAAATAATTATCAAAAACGTGCATCTCCTCGAAAAGTAAGCATTATTTAGATTTCGTTCTTACACTAATGGATAAAATGGATAGGCAATTTCATGGCGAACATTATTGTAGAAATATTTTTTTAAAATGACCAAAACAAAAATTTTATTCAACAATCTGAGCGTATTCCCCATCATTTCTCTTGCCCGAGCTATTGAGATTCAGTATGCCACAAGCTCTCGAAGGGGGAACCCGTGTCGTTCGTCATCGCGCGGTCCGCTAGCATAGTGGGCGGCGCGTGAGCGAGAAAGCATCTGCTTGCTCGCTCACGCACCGCATGTCGCATAGAGTATAATACTATCATAAAGTGTCTCTGTTATTGATGTTCATTTTGGTGTTCGTTTTTTTAACCGATTTCAAAAGGGAGGAGGTTATATGTTTTTTTATATTTGTTTGCGGATAACTTTACTATGATATAAATAATAGGGTATTTGACTAAAAAAAACTAATTAGTCCGTCATTCAGATTATAGAAAAATATTGGATAGGTTTATTATATACGTTTTACATTTCGTATATTTTGTTTTATCAAATCAATAAAAATTGACAAATATAATAGGCATCATCATCATCAGTGATGGCTGGTGACGTCACTGGCCGCTAAAAAGTGTAGCGTGCAGTGACGTCACACGAGTTTTCAAAGCACTGTGTCGTCTTCATTTTTTGTTTATAGGAAAAAAGAAAAAAATATGTGTCTAGTATTTTTTGGGTAGGCCCCCGACAAGGCGGACCGACGACCTGGTGAAGGTCGCGGTAAACCGCTGGATGCCGGAGGCGCAGGATCGGTCGTCGTGGAGAACCTTGGGGGAGGCCTATATCCAGCAGTGGACGTCTTTCGGCTGAAATGATGATGATGATGATGAGTATTTTTTGGAAATCTGACTGACGGACTAATTAGGCTTTTTTAGTCAAATACCCTATTGCATAAGTTGATAAAAAATGCTATGCAATAGCTTTACCGCGGCAGTTTCCGAGTGCCACATGTTTTTTTTTAATTAGAAAGATGATATCTTCAAGGTAGTCTCATGTTAAGGAAATTAGGGTCTGATGATGGAAGACTAAGGAAACCTAGGAGAAATTTAAAAAATCATAGGGGCGCCTAGGGCATTTCTATGTTTTTTCATTAAGTGTTTTAACGCACTACAATTTAGTAAAGTTCGGAGTTGATGATGGAGCCGGGAGACAGCCGAGGGATCTCCTTAACGATTCACATCAGCTGCTTCGTGTTTGTGCTTAATAAATTTATATTGATAAGAACTTTACACCTAAATGAGTTGTGATTGTCATTAAAGCTCTGATGATGAAGACAAACGCCAGTTAAGGGAACTCCTCAAAGGTTTACAATAGTTACCTTTTTATATTGATGAAAACTTTACACCCATATAGGTTTAAATGAAGGTCTGCAATAGATCTGATGATGAAGACCATAGACAGTCGAGGGAATTCCTCAACAATTTACAACACTGTACTTTAACATAGTACAAACACTACATACTCGTCATGCTCATGCAAAAATCAATTAAAATCAAGAGACTGAATTTAAGTTGTGTTATTTCATTGCGTTATTTCTAGAAATGCTCATACTTTCATTGTGGTCTTATAGGAATTAAAGCAAACGAAATACGTCGTTTGCTTGCAGGCCTTTTCCAAATATGCTGCCGTCAGCGTCCTGTCTGACCGGATATTGTATTAGTCAGATGTTTATTATTTTTCTGCAAAAGGAAGCTTTGTGTAAATAATATTATAGTATATGTATTTGTTTTTTTTTATACGATAGTTTTATTTTTTACAATTTACGTATTTGTTTTATTAAACGAGAATAATAATATAATTTAAGTCTTGCCTGAGCTCAAAAAAAACCATCAAATCTTTTTTTTATGTAGGTTTCCTGTCTGCAGAAATTTATTTGACCCTGATTACGTTTTCCCTTAAAATAATAAATAATGATAAATTAACCTTTATTATATTATTTTTCTATCCCTTTGACCATCTGACTTAGCTAACTTTCAATCTACAAAACTAACTTCCAACCCTGAAGTTACAGTCATAACATATTTAGTTGTAAAGGTCTAATCAATAAAAATGAAGTAAGCCCAAACACATGACAGTTGCGTCCGATGTGGATTCCCTTGATTCTCTGTCATCTCCATCATCAGGTCAGGCCCAAATCTTCACGGTTTTATAGTATCATCCGATATAAATACGAGTATCAAGTTTTCACCCGAAGCGTGGCTACAATTTTCAATAATTGGCCTAAATTTCTTAGAATTTCCATTATCGACACTGACGTGGTAACAATGAGATTACATATGCAGCATACTCTTTCATATAAAAAAAGAATGGTCAAAATCGGTTCATTAACGATAAAGTTATCAGCGAGCACACATAAATCGAATTGAGAACAATACTTTTGGGAAGTCGGTTAAAAAATAAAATATGCAAAAATTTTATTATATATCGTCAACATTTGTTTCAGTCTATAATAACCAAAAGTATTTGGGCGCACCAATAAACAAAAATAAAAGTGCCATGTCTGTTACTTCTGTGGTCTATGAATTTAACTTGTATTTGTAAGTACTTCGTCCGCCAGACGGCGCTAGTAAAATGTTGCGAAGTATTGTAGAGGTGGAGCGCGGTGAAGAGGGAGCAAATGCGCAAGGTCATTTGGTGAGGGTACGACCTTAAGTAAACGATTCTAACTATTTTCAGGAATTAGGTACGTTAATTAAAATTTGCATGTTGTATATAATGTTAATCGACTTTGATTGCTGATATAACCTAATTATCTATGAGTAAGTAATTTTACATTAAACAGCCGATATAATCTGTAAAACATCACAGTGAAGCTTAAATGAACTTGAAATGGGCTGTCAACAGTGTTAATTCCTAGCACGAATCGGAATGACGGCCCACGTGAAGCTAACTTCAGCAAAGTTTTCAGAGTCTGTTACTAAATAGCAATTTTAAAATCAGACCTTCTAACGATGAGATTTTCCTCGGTGGTAGGCCATAATATCGGCCGCCGGCAGAAGTTACCACCCATCAGACGAAGTCTTGCCGCCAAGCGATTCGTCGTGTTCCGGCATGATGTCTTGTGAAGCCGTACGGAAGACGGGTTTAAGCGATTGTGTTGCGATATGTGCCGGGTACGATGCACCAAATGTTATTGTGTCGGGAGTTTGGTCGTGGAGGGTCTCCAGATCAGTCTCCCTCTGGCACAGCATCGTTGGTCGTGCTGTTGGATTTAACATTCCTTACTATTCACTAAGTTTTTTTTAAGTGAATAGGCTTAATTAACTAGCGCGCTTTACCATCAACGATTCCATTACTGCTTATCATCAGGCGGGATTCGGCAGTCAAGCACTGGTTTATAATGATAAAAAAAGACATCTACCGACTAAAACTTAACAATTTGATTCGATTTAAGCATTCTGGGGATTCCATAAGATTGATAGCTGAAATTAATTACAGAATGAAATAAGAAGCCTAGAATTTGTTACTCCGAATTTAATGAGTGGCCATCCTTCAACGTAAATAAAATCACTCAACAATTTTGCAAAGAACGATAAGGATTCTTATAAGAAGAGGTGCTAGGTAGATGGAGAAATGTAAATTTTGTCATTTTTTATGCAATTTGTAGGTCAGTGCCAGGTTGTATGTTGAACGAAGTAGTTATGATTTGCAATCTTTATAATTACTTAGGTATGCATTTTCAGAATAATAATCATTAAAATTCTCTGGGGTTTATGTAATCCTATTGACTGCAAAAAAAAAAAGAGAATTTGATCCTTCCGTACCTTTTTTTGGGTGAAAAATCGTCCAATGACAACTCCCGCTCTGGGCGGAGCGGAAATGCAGGCTTTTAATGACTAAAACACACACGTATTCCAACATTTGTCGCTGCCAAGGGTATCTTTTCAAAAAACCTGCGGCCCTGGCAGTGACGCTTCCCCGTTCAGTACAGTACCAACAAAATTTGTTGTCAAGCTCTTTCTGACCTAAGCCGTGTATAATGAAATTTCAGTAAAAACAACAGGAAAAACCAGCTATGTGCGAGTTGGAATCAGACGCGAAGGGTCTATACAACCGTACAATGATTTTATTATTGTTATAGTGGCAATAGCCATACACATTTTGTAGACATTTCGACAATCTACTGCGTGTACCAACTGATAGACGAACAGAAAGACGGAAGGCGGACAGCGAAGGATCTGTAATAGGATCCCGTTGGCACGTTTTAGGTACCGAACCCTAGAAACTCACAAAACATGCTTAGGGAGACCGTTGACGCTAATTAAGGTGAAAAAGTTCTATCATAAAGTACGAAGATATTACAGAGGTTCATAAACATTTTTACTAGCAGACATTACTTCAGGTATTTCATATCTGTCAGTCCGTATTTATATGCCTAGTGAGCCTCTAATGTCTTAATTCGACGATGAAAATGTTTTTCCCCATTTCATTATACGCATAAAAACTGTGGCAAACATAACAAAGGTTTAACTTTATTTTCTCTCAGGTGAGGTATAAGGGTCATGGTAAGCTGCACGGATAGAAAGAAGAATAAGTACTGCTTGCCGTGGTTCTTTCATATATAGGCGACATTACGTATCGAGGCCCCTCAGTGATTCGGGATGCACGTTAAACCTTTGTGCGCGGGTAGTCCTATGCCCAAAACTCAGACAAAGAAGACCATTAACACCAAGAAGTGTCGCATTACCCCATAACTAGGCTATGGAGGCAGGATAGGCTTATATGAACTGACTCATATAAAATACTGGTATTTTATAAGTTATATGTACTTTCTAAGTATGTCTTGGACACAAATGACTGATTACAAGGTGAAGGAAAACATCTTGAGGAAACCTGGACTTTAAGTCTGAAATCGCCAACCCGTATTGAGCAAGCTTGGTGATTGCGCTCAATCCGTCTCTGTATGAGACGAGACCCGTGCCCAGCAGTGGGACGATAAAAAGGCTGAAGATGAGCGCTGGAAGCTAACCCAAAGATAGGTGGGAAACGGATAAGTTGACTGATTCATGATTTTAATACGATGATAAAAACTAAATTCAAACCTAACTTTCTAACATTATAGTCAGTTCAAATGCTTTGCGATAAGCTGTATTATAGACTTAAAAAACCAAACTGTAAACTTGAAACTTAAAGACCAAATTTGGTCTTTCTGGTCTGGTAAAGCCTAATAGCCCATGAGTCTTGCCTTATTTGTGCCAGTTTTTCTTCAAAGAGAATGACGAGTTTACTGTTCGTTCCGCCTTTTTACTGTCGTCAGTTTTATGTGCTAGATTGCTTTTACTATTCACTTGGAATCTGTGTATTTATTACTGCTTAGATAGTAAAACTAAGACGTTAAGTAAAACAGTCGTTACTTCTAGCTTCTAGTTGAATTCGCTGAAGAGTTTCCATTACTCAACATAACACTAAATCTTTCTCAGTCCTTCAACAGAATAGAATAGAATAGTCTTTATTATGTACAACATATAGATTACAGAACATAAATATAAAGATTTTACAAAGGGTGACACAATGGGCGGTCTTATCGCTGAGAGCGATCTTTTACAGACATCCTTTGCATGGAATACTAAGGGGAAGGAGAGAGAAATAATGTAGGTAGTCTACAGTGTACTATTTACACAGAATGTACAATAAATATGTACGTTAAGTGTATCATAATAGTTTTAGTTTTTATGTTGTTGGATAGTAACCAGTAGTAAGAGTATATATACATCACGAGGTAATTGCGCTACAGGTTTAAGTTTCGAAATGACTTTCATTGTTCGAAAGAGAGACCGTAACCCCCTGGTTCACAGCCAAGTGAATTAACACGGGTGGGTTTTATTCAGCAAAATTCTGACCGGCCCTTGCGCACCGTCCAGACCGCGAGTGATTATTTGATGATTTTCCATAAAAAATGCCTTTATTTTTTTATTTTATTTATTGGTCTATCTACAATTGTAACACAATAGCAACAATACAATACAAGCAACATACAAACATGTGCACAATATGATGCGATACACACAGCATGCAAGTACAAAAATAATGACATAATTAAAAGTTACAAAAAGTGCAGAAATAGCTTTACAGCAACCAATAAGAATTTAGCAAAGAGAGAGTAAAAAAATTAAAAAGGAATTTAAAATAGTCAGCAATATCGTTATTTTCGGGGAGTGTGCGAGGGAATTGCATGATTTAATTCCCCCATCTCCGTTCCACCAGCGGACGACCCGTCGTACGGCTGGTTTCCACCCTTACGTTGTTAATAACACCACTACGATCCGGACGAAGCGTTTCGCCTCCTCCTTTATACCGCATACATCGAGGGACTGGAACAATTTGCCAGCGGCGGTGTTTCCGTCGGACTACAATTTGAGTGTCTTCAAGGCTAAAGTGAATAGGCTCTTAATAAACTAGTGCACTTTACCATCAACGATTGCGTCACTGCTTACCATCAGGCAGGATTGCGGTCAAGCGCTGGTTTATAATATGTAAAAAAAAAAAGATTGTTTTTTAGGATTTGTCGCTTGAATTTTCTTTTTTTGACTTTCAATTTGACAGTTCAACAAGATTCATTGCCTTATTTACGATGTTTAACAAATCTGTCAGCAGTTTTCTTCACAATATTTGTGATTGTGTGTTTAGTAAAATAATACCTTTGTTTAAATCTGGTAGTACATCAGACCCCACAAATTATAGACCTATTTCTGTACTACCTACCTTTAGTAAAATTTTTGAGAAATTAATTTTAAACCAAATGCTAAATTTTTTTAATAAACATAAATTATTACATAGCAAACAGTTCGGTTTTACAAGGGGTCGTTCAACTACTGATGCCGGTGTTGAACTTCTAGGTCATATAAATAATGCATGGGAGGATAAATGCGATGCCTTGGGCATCTTTTGTGATTTGTCCAAGGCATTCGATTGCGTTCTTCACGATACGTTAATCAGGAAACTCCGCCACTACGGGATCCGGAACTCTGCACTGGATCTTATTACATCTTACTTGAGTGGTAGGATTCAAAGCGTTGACGTTAATGGAAAAAGATCTTCTGGATCTTTAGTAACAATGGGAGTCCCACAGGGGTCAATTCTTGGTCCTTTTTTGTTTCTTATTTACATCAATGACCTGCCGTACCTAATAAAGGAAAACCACGATATAGTGTTGTTTGCAGATGACACTTCACTTTTATTTAAACTGAAACGTCAGCAGCAGGTTACTGATGATATAAATAGCGCGATCTCCAAAGTAGTCCATTGGTTTAATGTTAATAATTTACTCTTAAACGAGAAAAAAACCAAATGCATTAAGTTTACTCTACCTCACGTGAGGCAGGTGGAAACTAAAGTGTTGATAAAGGGCGAAGAATTGAAATCTGACGACAGCACAGTGTTCTTGGGTATAACTCTGGATGCTAAGCTTCAATGGGGTTCACATATAGAAAAATTGTCAAAAAAGCTAAGTTCTGCTGCATACGCAGTTAGAACAATTCGTAATTTGACTGATGTTGAGACGGCCCGTTTAGTGTACTTTGGCTATTTCCACAGCGTAATGTCGTACGGCATTCTGTTGTGGGGAAATGCCGCCGATATTCAAACAATATTTGTTTTGCAGAAACGAGCTGTTCGTGCAATTTATAAATTAAGTCCGAGACACTCTCTCAGAGAAAAATTTAAAGAGATTAATGTACTGACCGTGCCGTCTCAATATATTTATGAAAATCTTTTGTATGCTCATAAAAATATAAAATTGTTTAAAAAATACAGTGATGTCCATGATATAAATACTAGGAACAGGCACAAATTTATTGTACCTACAACAAGGCTCAAGAAAATAGGTGGCTCTTTCAGATGCCAATGTATACATTTTTACAATGGACTTCCAGAGGTGGTTCAAGATCTGAGCCTGAATAAATTCAAATCCTTCATTAAACGTAAGTTGTGTCAGAAAGCATTTTATAGTGTGAAGGATTATATTGAGGACAAAAAGGCTTGGGCTTGAGCTGCGTCCGATTTCTATACAATGATTGTTCTTTGATTTTTCCTCTTGTAGTTTTAATATGTAATTGTTTATGTTATTTATTCAAAGCCTGTATTACACACTATGTAGCCAAGCATATTGTACGTTACGGAATTGTATCGCTGACTGAGGTGTTCGGCACTTGTACAGCTGCAGCTGCACAGGAGTTAAACTTTCCACAGATTCGGGAACACTGTTGGAGCTGCTGAACCTTGGACAAAACTATCTTAGCATTGTGTAGATTCAATTTCTTAGTATTGTATAATTGCATGGCAAACGTGTGAGCACAATGTACGAATGTGCTGTAAGGCATTTATTTGTTGGGTTAGTCTTTTTTATTGACTTAATTGTGCTCTGGCTGTTGAGAGTATGTCATGCTCACTCAAATGTCTCGCTGATGGTGGCGTGTGTTTTGGGTCATTGGGTTCCCTTCGATATGGTTGAGCTGCATGATGCTGATCCATACGTCATGTTCGTGAACGGACGCCGTCGGAGGGGACTGGTCATCTCTTAGCTGCCACGGCGTATTTTAATTTCTGAATTGATTTTTGTATGTTTTCCATAATGGACGCTCTCAGCGTACAATTTATTTCTGCATCATTCTCACGCGGTTGATTTCAACATGAATGATGTAATCAAATATTTGTAACAATAGCTTAAAAATTTAAAAGAGTGTCCATGGAGTTTCTTGCCCGTTCTTCTCCATAGGTACCTACTCTTTGGAATGGGCGACTAGCTTCATCTTATTGACTGACCGACCTTCTGACAATTCAAAAGTGCCTGTAACTGGTTTATTTGAAATAAATGATTTGATTTGATTTGATTTGATTGAAAATGCGTTCTATAATCAAGATGATAGATAGTTCTTTTCAGTAACGTCGTCCAAAAAATTTAGAATTTTGATACTACTTCTCCATATTGTATGCTGCACCGACGTCTTCACATCAAAGCTGATGGTCGCTGAAGGCCAGCGAACTTGGCTCTGGTTCACATAAGATCCTAGCATTACACTAAATGGAACCTTTATGCATGGATGAGACGCATAGTTCTTTCATTGTTTTTGTGTTGGTGATTTTTTTCTGCGTCGTTTGCCGCAAATAAACATATTTTTTTTTTCTTTTCTTTTTGCTCACAACGAAAGAAAAATAAGTATGAAAATACTATTTCTTAAATACTACCCTAGTAAAATATTACTACTTAAACTAAATCAACGCTAATGAATATGTATGAATCTCTTACTTTCCTAATCCGCCTTTAGCTGAAATTAACAATAAATTACTAGTAACGAGTGCGCTTCCAAGTCCATTGTTAAGACTAAAAGGTTTTTAATTAACTGGCTCTTGGTCTTAAAGATGTACAACTCAAGGTCGGTTCCAATTAGCTCATAATTATCTGTATTCTTTAGCTTATTTTGCGTAAAACCGGGGATATTGTTTTAAATAATTATTTATACTGCAAACTAGACCTTCATTGTTGCTTCTAAAAAGACTTAAAAAAATAAAAAAATACTTTGCCGCCACTAGGAATTTCTCCTGTATCGTGGGTGCGTTTACAAACATTCAAACTTACATATACAAACTGCCAAACCCGGAACAACTACCTGTAGGCCATACAAATATTCGTTCTGTGCGGAAATCGAACCCGCGACACGCAGGGCAGCAGTCGATCGCTCAGCCACTGCACTAACCGTGTCGTTTCCCGTTTCCAGCACAGAAGAAACATTTTTATGGCCTACAGGTTCCGGGTCTGATTGTTTGTGTGCGTGAGTTTAAACGTGTGTACATACGCGATGCAGGAGTAACTCCTAGACGTGTGTGGCAACTTCTTTTTAATAATAAAATAAAATAAAAATACAGCTTGGTGACTGGTAGACAGAGGAAGGGAGTCGGAGTAAAAGGGTCGCAGTTTTACCGTTTGCGTACAGAACCCTAAAATGTTTAGGCATTTTTTGGGGGTCAACGACCGCATGTGATGTTATAATCTGTTTCTTTTTCATTGAAACATATCAATACCGATTACCTTGGGGTATCTACTGTGTATTGATAGAAAACAACAAAAAACCCTTTCTATTTGCGAAGTTTTCACACAAAGTCGTGGTGGCCTAGTGGTTAAAACACCAGCCTCTCAAGTATGAGTGTGCGGGTTCGATTCCAGGTCAGGCAAGTACCAATATAACTTTTCTAAGTTATGTGTACTTTATAAGTATATCTTAAACACCAATGATTGATTAAAATGTAAAGGAAAACATCTTGAGAAAAGCTGGACTTTAAGTCTGAAATCGCTAACCCGCATTGAGCAAGCGTGCCGCTTACGCTCAGTCCTTCTCAGTATGAGAGGATACCTGTGCCCAGCAGTGGGACGATAAAAGGTTAATGGTGAATGATGATAACACAAAAAACGAAATTATTTAACTGATACTTCAAGTGACTATCAAACCTGCGGTTGATGACCCAAAAAAAAACATTTACTTAATTAAGAAGGAACTCTAGCGAGAAATTCCGAAAATAGGTATTTGAAGAAACTATTGCCGTCGCGCTGCTTCCAACCTCTCTCGGTAAAATGCGAAAAGGACAGTTGCAGCTCAGGCTGATTTTACCTACAAAAACGTTGAACAACAGACGTTTCGTATTCCGCATTGTGAAGTATCGTATTTATTTTATTAATTAAGTTTTGGAAAAATGAAATGATAGGGGCACGTATAATCACGGTGTAAAATTGTAGAAAAAAAAATGCTCTAAAAGCGTTATCCACGAATAAAACAGCGGAATATGTTTGTATAGGGAAAGCACCACTAGAGCTTCTTCTTAATCTAGTTTTGTTTGATAATGTTTCCATACTACTCATCACATCTGCGGAGTTTCGCTAGTAAATTTAATTTGAGTTCTGTTTAGCGCGAAGAGATTTAATTATGACGTCATCATGCATAAATAAGACAAGTACTTATTGTTTATGTGCTTTGAATGTAGGTAATCTAACTAAGGATGATGTTAGGCGTGTTGGCTTTATATAATATACTAGCTGACCCGGCGAACTTTGTTCCGCCTTAAAGGCAATATCACATGATCTTATTTTTAAATTAGGGTAGCACAAAAGTGTAGGAGAAGTCGAAACAATGAAGCTCATCATCATCATCAACTTTTTTTATCGTCCCCCTGCTGGGCATAGCTCTCCCCTCATAAGGAGAAGGATTGAGCGTAATCACCGCGCTTGCTCAATGCGGGTTGGCGATTTAAGACTTAAAAGTCCAGTTTTCCTTCACCTTGTAAATTGGCTTGTAACATTTCATCATTAAATCACAATAATACATAGAAGAAATTTCATTTTATCTACTTTGTGGGGGTGCAAGGTACCAGGGTAGCACAAAACTGTAGGAGAAGTCGAAACAATGAAGCTCATTCATTCCCACGGGAAAGACGGGTACGGGATAAAAAGTATCCTATATCCTTCTCCCAGTTCTTAGCTACCTCTACCTACCAATTTTCAACAAAATCGGTTCAGTCGTTTATGAAAAAGATAATAATTATAGATAATACATGGAAGAAGTTTTATTTTGCCTACTTTGTGGAGGTGCAAGGTACCAGGGTAGCACCAAAGTGTAGGAGAAGCCGAAACAATGAAGCGCATTCATCATTAAACCATAATAATTACATGGAAGAACTTTTATTGTGCCTAGTTTGTAGAGGTGCAAGGTATCAGAGTAGCACCAAAGTGTAGGAGAAGCCGAAACAATGAAGCGCATTCATCATTAAACCATAATAATTACATGGAAGAACTTTTATTGTGCCTAGTTTGTAGAGGTGCAAGGTACCAGGGTAGCATAAAACTGTAGGAGAAGACGAAACAACTTTTCCGAGATCACACGCTTTTTCAAGCAATCAGCGCTATCTGCCGGGCTGGTTTGTGAATCTAAACCATCCAGGGCACCACTCAAATGCATACAGAAAAATTCATTTAAATCAGTCAAGCCGTTTAGGAGGAGTTCAATGACATACACACGTACAGCAGAATTATATATATAAAGATAAGTAATCCGGGTCGAGACATCATAAACTACATAATGTCGTTACCAATAGTAGGAGAAACTTAGGACATAAAATGTGTAGATTATGGGACATCTGATCTTAGCTTATTAATTATGACGTCATCTTGCATAAATAAGTACTTATTGTTTATCTGTCTTAGAATGTAGATAATCTAACTAAGGGTGATGTTGGCTTTTAACAGATATGTAAGTAATCCGGGTCGAGACACAATAAACTACATAATGTCGTCAACAATAGTAGTAGAGACTTAGGACATAAAATGTGTAGATTATGGGATATCTGACCTTAGCTTATTTGCTATATCGTAGGGAACATTAGTATATTTTTTTTTATGACATTTATTTTATTACAGATATTTTCATTCCTATTTTTTTTTTATTACATACTAGCGGCCGCCAGCGACATCGTTCGTGTGGAATTAGTTATCCTCCGCTCCTATTGATCGCAGCGTGATGTTATATAGCCTAAAGCCTTTCTGGATTAATGGGTTTTCCACGCAAAAATAATTTTTCAAATGGGACCAGTAGTTCCTGAGATTAGTGCGTTCAAACAAACAAACAAACTCTTCAGCTTTATGTATTAGTATAGATAGATAAACTAGCGTGATGACCGCAATCCCGCATGATGGTAAGCAGTGATGCAATCGTTGATGATAAAGCGCACTAGTTCATTAAGAGCCTATTCACTCCGTCGGTAGTCTGACGGAAACACCGCCGCTGGCAAATTGTTCCAGTAATTTGTGGGTGTTAGTTACTTGCAATAAATGAATTTATTATTATCATGTATGCTATGTTTACACAAAAACACTGTATTCTTTAACTACTGATGTGGTACTAATGGTACAACTTCAAAGGGCTAAGAAAGGTGACGTCGATGACAAAAAAAAATTTAATTAATCTCGTTTTTGTTTATTTTAATTGTATATTATTTTGCTGATGTCGATATTAATCGCGTCTATAGACTTTCATTACCCAATCTAATGTGACCTTTCGTAGTAGCTACTAAGATGCTTTCTTCAGTTAAATTCCTTGAATAGGTACTGAAGCTGTAACATAGGAGTACACGAGAAATATTAATTATGAGTTACTACATAAATTATATAAGTTTTGTCATTTTATGTCTTACATACTGGATTAAGTAGACAAAATACAGTATACAATATGTAAAGAAAACCCTGTCCGACCCGTGAAAGTATTGTTAGGTATCGATAACTAATTCTACTAATGCCTACAACCCCGAGCTTAAACTTAAAAAAAAAATCCCCCTAAAAAATAAATATTATTTCGCCAAAAGAGCTAAATTAATACATGCGTGGTAGGCAATACAAGCGCGGGCGAAGGGGGGCAGGACACCCGGCAATCGGTCGCATCGCTATTCGCTCATAATAGTACCATCAGAAATGGCGTTGTAAGTAGGTACCTTTTTAAAAAAATAATTCTAACTTCTGCACAAATTGTGGGGAAGTTGGAATTAATTCGCGGAAAAAAAAGATAATTGTGTAAAATTTCATATTTTATTCGATCATGTGTTTATCTAACCTTTATTATCCTTATGGTTCGGACGGGGTTTTCTTTACATATTGTATAATAAGATAACATGACATAAAATAAACTATAAAACCCATATTTTTTTCTGTAGGTAACTACAATTTATATCCAAAACAACGCATGCTTACCTACATTAACATTCTGTTCATCTATCTACCATTAAAATGCATATATACCCATTGAATACGTAACACAAGTAGCTAAACACATAAGTACTACATTACGTACTAAAATAAATGGCTTACAAATAAGTGTAATTTTATGCCCAAATAAATCACTATCCATTCCAAGGTTGCCTGGAAGAGATTGCACTATCGATAAGGTGGCTCGTTGTATATTTCCGTCATCTGCCTAGGATTTTCAGCTCCCAGTCTAACCAGATTCAGCTGAATATTAGTACTTTACATGGAGCGACTGCCTATCTGACCTTCACAAACCAGTTACTACGTGGACAGAGTTTGAGCACGCCTTACGGATACGGGAAAGTCATTCTATAGCCAAACTGCCTGTACAGTTTACTGTACAGGCAGTTTGGCTATGGAATGACTTTCAAAAAAACATAAATCCTTTAGGATTTATCACAGAAGCTAGTGGAATGCATCGGCATCTCTAGTATCACATTTTCCGATTACCGCTGATATCTATTATGAGTGTCATGGTGGAACTTGAAACGTTATTTAAGATAAGAGGGGGTTTCTCAACGCTGACTTCAAATAAGTTTTCACTGTGATGACAAATACTGTGTGACAATGATGATGAGAAAACAATCGACAAGTAGTCCACTTTCGCAATGAATCGTATATGCGCTGCTGAACACACACCCTGGTTTTGAGCTTGCATGATAGTCACGGATACCAGAGCCAAAAATAATGGTTTATTGAATATGTTTTACTAATATTTCGTCATCATCATTTAAGCGCATAATACCGGGTTGTATCCGTCGCTTTCGCGTTGGAGCTCGGGGTCCGCTTTCCTACATATACGCCTCCATTCCGCATGATCTCGTGCATCATACCGTGGTCATTTTACTAGCATGTAACTAATGATATATGAATGATGTGTGAACAAGTACAGTCTATGAACGCTGATCGTGTACTGTCGCCTTACGTTATAACTTATGCAAGGCGACGGAAAAGTGCTAATCCATGTAATGCGCGCGCACCATGTACGATAGCTGACTCGTACATATCCCCGGGCGAGAGAAACGTGGTGGATGAGAATGAGTTTACAGAGTGCTTAAATGCTAAACAAATTTCACCCAAGTTACGTTACATAAATTAAATCTATTTTTAGCTGAACTTGAATTAGTCATTGTCACAAGACACCGGTTTGATAAAAGTCAGTGTCCTCTTGTGGCACTTGATGCTGCTGAGTAAGCTAGAAAAGTTTTTTTTTTATCTAATTATTATACAACGTGTAACATAAAGGGTATATATATAGCAAAGGCACGGCATCTTTACATGATATCAAACGATATTGGAAGGGTTTATTAATCCTATCTCTTTATGTTAGGAAGTTATGAGGAAAAACACCGCCTGTAATAGGCTACTATCATACTAGCCGCACAGAGATATTGAAGACATTTATCGGATTTTGGCAAATAACGTGACGGGTAACGAGTAGTTATTAACGTATGTAGTGTGGTGCCACGTTTATTATGATTTGATTTTAAGAAACACACGAAACCGAAAATTTGGTACCAATTTTTTGAGTATTTTATTTTGAGTTGAAACCCTTCCGATATCGTTTGATATCATTAAAAGATGCCATGCCCTTGGTATATACCATTTTTGTTACACGTTGTATATCTGTTTGTATCCATATCCTTGATGCAGATACTGTCTTTTGACTTAAACTGGAAATTCATAACAAGATATAGTGACTCGTACAAATCGAAAGAGCTGGAGTCACGTGGCCTCTGCCCAGCATTGGTATAACGCCGGCTAACAGTAACCAGTAATTATTTGCAAAACTATTAATGAAAGTAAATAATCAATCAGTAGTGTAGTTCTGTAGTGTCAATAGTACGGACGACAGCAGGTCAAGCTACCCCAAACTGTCAGATATTCCATATCAACCTTGAGCCTTAATGCTTTAGAGATAAAGTTGAAAATTTAATAAGGAAATCTGACAGATTGTAGTAGCTTGATGTGCTGTCGTCTGTACATTATAATTCAACTCTAATAGTATTTAAATATAATGTAGCAATCACACCGAATCCAACAAAGTGAATATACTCGAATCAGTATTCAAGAAAAGCTGTTGTAATAAAATGGACTAGAAGCCTTTTGGCTTACGACCATAAAACTGTTGTATCCATTTATCGCAACTCGTAAACTTCATCCGTATTAAAATTTAAATAAGTACTTTAGGGCCTTCACGAAATATTTTATTCCTTACTTTTTATATTTAACTCATCCTTAAATAAATTAAGTTAGGTTTAGTTAAAATATTACATAAGCAATAAAGTCGAATTATATAAATTTAGGTAAAAAACAGTTTTTTTAAATTATTCAACATGTAAAAGAAACCCTGTCCGATCCGTGAAGGTATTGTTAGGTATCGATAATAGATTCCACTAATGCTTACAAAGCCGGGTCAAACTTAAAAAAATCTGCTTAAAAATAAATATTAATTCGCAAAAGGAGGTAAATTAATGCATGTGCGGTAGGCAATATATGCGCGGGCGAAGGGGACAGAAATTGAAACCGTCAAAAATGGTGCACTTTTTTTAAAATACTAAATTTTGGGGAAGTTAGAATTAATTCGCGGAAAATAAAACATTATTTCAAAATTTATTAGTATTGTTACTATGATAATTATATAAAATTTCATATTTTATTTGGACATGTGTTTACCTAATCTTTATTATCCGGATCGGACGGGGTTTTCTTTACATATTGTATATTCAATGTACTCGCTACAGTACCAAAAAAAAGTAGGCTATTTTTGGTACTAGGTTGGCATACTCAAAGGCTGTAAAAATTTATGCAGGTCAAATAAATATGCCTCTATTAGTTTTCGTTAGCAATCAAACTGAGCTGTAGTATGCATAAAATAAGCCTATAATGTTTCCACTATTGGGACATCAAAGGCTTCTTGTCGATGAGAGGGAGTGCACTGTAATCTACCATGTGGGTCCATTGGTTTAAAACGTGTAAGAATCCTTACGATAGGACCTGCCCCCTAATCGGCGAAAACATTTTTGTCAAATTATTATGTGTTCGCTGATTAGGGGGCAGGTCCAAGTCGACGGCGCGTCGTGTTTCACGCGCGCCTTTAAGAGATGTCAGCACATCGTGACGGGGTCCACGAAGACTGCCTTCTGGGTCAGGGTTGCGGGTTGGTTAAACAAGAAACCGTGGCCCTAGCCGTCGCACAGGCAAGTAAAGAAACACGGGTGGGTTTTAGTCAGTAAAAGCCTGACACGCCCTTCCGCTCCGCCTAGGGCGGGAGAAGTCATTTGATGATTTCCCATCCCAACAAAAAAGGTATCCTTACGACGTTTTCCATCATCATTTTCGATTATAACAAAATAAAGTATTTACAAGAAATAATGCGCTTGTCAGGGTTAACGCCAATGAACTTGTACTTACCTACATCGCCACATGCGAACACCGCATAATACAGACGTCACGAAGGTCCTGTACCTCGTAACCAGAGTTTCCGTACAAGTAACTTACATTCACCCTTACCTTGTTGACGCCGCTGCGATCCATACAAAGCCTTTGGTTTCGTCTTTTATACTGTGGCGGTACCTATAAACGCCACAAATAAACAACACGTCAACTTCAACTTTTTAGTTCAATATTACCTAAAAAAAAAAATACCTATTGAAAACGGTGGGACATTTTACAGTAATGAGCCGCTCACTCTTAGTCCAAAGAGTTAGAGACGGACAAACAAACAAGCAAGCAAACATACAAGTGAAGCTAATAAAAAGCATGTAAAAAAAAACATAAACGTGTCGACGTACGGAGGACGGGTCTGAGCAGTTGTGTTGCGATGTGTGCCGGGTACGATGAGTCAAATGTTGCTGTGTCGGGAGTTTAGTCATGGAGGGTCTCCACATCAATCTCCCTCTGGCGCAGCATCGTTAGTCATGTTGTTGGGTTTGACGTTGCATCACCTCGCTCAACAGCCGCCTTCCTTATTATTCAACTGGTTTATTTTTTTTTAGTGAATAGGCCCTTCACAAACTAGCGCGGTCTACCATCAATGATTGCATAACTGTTAAAAATAAAAAACATCAAACAACGAGCAAGTACCCGCCAAACAGAACCCCGGCCTCGGCCGAGTATCGTCCCTTTTCTATTGAGAATGAGTGAACTTTATAAACTGTCCCTCATACATCTATAACCCATAAGTTAAGTTGCGCTCGATACCACTGAACTATTTTTATAGTAACCCTATACTCTTGAACGGGATCCATATAAACTCTGTCCTTTATCAAAATCAATTTCGAAGTTTAGCAATAAGAAACATTAGCAAGAATTTAGCGCTTGCAACAGCTAACCAACGACTATGTATACAGCATGTAAATTAATTTTTAACACCCTTGCTCGTAAAGCTGATGTAATCCCACCGGTTTTAAATATGTAAAGCGGGCCATAACAAACGCGTGTGTTATCAAAGCAAATAGTTAAGTTATAGTCCATACAAATTCCATAACAGCATTATTTGTCATTTCAAATAATTATGGAACTGATCGCCGCCGCGTGGCTCTAGCCAGTGAGCAGCGCGCTGTTCCATATTTGAAATGGCAAATAATAATACTAATGGCGGGAAAGCAACAGTGAGCATTCACAGATTGAGTTTATTTAAAATAACTGATGTCCTATTTGAAATTAACAAATTTGTATTTGTTTGTATTTAAATGAGTATTTGTAAAAAAAAAACAGTTTATTCGGTAATTTAAAATCTTGACTGCATGCTCTAGCATCTTTGCCAACATTTTCACGCAGCTACGGCAGAAAATAAACCTCGCGCCATTTTTCTCAAATTTTCTTTTCTTTGTACTTGTATTCTGAATATCTTTTTTTCTGTTTCCTCGCAAGTGTGTTAAAAAATGTCGTACGATATACGTGCGTATTGGTTATAACATGCTCGGCTCAATTACACCCTCGCCTTCGGCTCGGGCTGAAATTCCGCCTCGCATGTTATAACCATCATTACGCACTAATATCGTAATGTACTATAACGCACTTCCAGAAAATAATGTATTCAGAATCGTTTACTGAATCGGTTTATATAGTTTTTAATACAGGTAATTTGTTATTCCAAAAATAATTAAAACTACGGAAATTATTGTCTTATTATAACCCTCTTTGTACCAACTTTTAAAATCGCAGTTTTACTTGTATTGATACAAATTTTATCATTCAATCCTTACTTAATATTATAAATGGGAAAGTGAGTTTGTTTGTTCCGCTTTCACGCCGTAACTACTGAACCGATTGCTTTGAAATTTTTCAAACATAAAGTTAAAAGTCCGGATCAAATAATAGACTTTTTATCCCGGAAAAAATTGATAATCCTGAAGGAAATCTAAAAAGTGCGATATAACCGAACTCCACGCGGGCGAAACCGCGGGCGGAAAGCTAGTATAAAATAAAGCAAAAAACCTTATTCCAAGAACGTTACGATCTTCGTTCTCCAAGAATTGGTATAAATAATTTAATAAATAACAATCTTCGAGCAACACAGGGCAACCAATACAGGGTTGCCCTGTGTTGCTCGAAGATTGTTATTTATTAAATTATTGAAGAGAACAATGCAAGTACAAGTTAAATTAAATATGTATTATGAATATAACATAATATTCTAATTGGGGTGTTTGGGGGTGTGCGTTATTTACATTAAGAACATGTTGTATAATGCATCTTTTGGTGTAGTGCATCAATCATGAACAGCACTTATTGATTAGCGGTGACTGGCTTTAGAGGCGTCAACACATATTGACTGTTAATTGAAACATAGCTACTAGTCACTACATAATTGCGAAGGTACTTGAACTCTATAACACAGCATCAATAGCAATCAGAGGCGATAATTGCTCAATCCTGTTAATTATAAGGTAGTGTTCTTGTCTTCTAACGTTGAGTAGTGACTTATGAGTATGTTATGTAGACTACATAGTGTATAGATGATTATAGGTATAGATAGTGCAATCCACGAAGACGCGCCCCACTGTTTCTCCTAACCGTTATTAATATTATATTTGCAAGCTTTTCTTAACGTTTGAAAGAAAAAAAGACATTTATTGACATTACAGCAAAATACATACATTTAAAACTATAAAACCCAGCTTATAATGCCAAAAGGATCTCTGCTCAGCATAATGTAAGATGACAACACAAGATGTGCCATCTGACGCTGATTTTCAGCTGCAACCCACGAGTGCCATACGCTAGAATTTCAAAAATACGATCGGCATAAATATAAACGATATCTTTAGATAATAATAGTAATCCAAATGATAGAAAAAACTTAAACATAATGACATAAAAAATATTGTGACATGCATATATGTGTGTGTATACAATATGTAAAGAAAACCCTGTCCGATCCGTGAAGGTATTGTTAGGTAGCGATAACTGATTCTACTAATGCCTACAATGCCGAGCTAAACTTTAAAAAAAAACCCCTAAAAATTAAATATTATATCGCAAAAAGAGGTAACTTAAAACATGTGCAGTATGCCATACAGGCGCGGGCGAAAAGGGGCAGGGCACGCGGCACGCGGCCGCATCGCTATTCGCTCAGAATTATACCGTCAAAAAAATGTTGTCACTTTTTAAAAATTACCAAATTTTGGGGAAGTTGGAATTAATTGGCGGGAAAAAGAGGTTATTTCAAAATTCACTAGTATTGTTACTATGATGATTATGTAAAATTTCATATTTTATTTTGTCATGTGTTTACCTAACCTTTATTATCCTTACGGGTCGGACAGGGTTTTCTTAACATATTGTATATGTTAAATACATTGTAAAATATTCAAATAATAAAATAAGTATTCAATTTACATTCATTTTATAAACCAATTTTAACATTAATTACCTATGAGTGCACACGCACATTACAATAAATAGACTAATCAGGAGAGACACGTGGTCAAAGTGAACCCTCAACCAAAAGTTGGAGGGGCGCGTCTTCGTGGACTGCACTATTTGTATATGTGAAAACGTTGTTGAATTTACAAGAACTTTAAGGCTTTTGTGGCCGTAAAGTTTTGCTTCAGAGGAGCAATTGCCGTAATTTGGAAGAATGTTTGCATCCTAAGCTCAGTCGGACGCTGCCGAGAATGCCTCTAACATTCACATTGACAAGTTTTTGAGATTGATTATCGCTGTGATGTGATTGCGAATATAGTCGTTTTATAGATTTTTCGCTGATTTAATTGTATGTTCTACGTGTATTATGGGTTTAGTTTCTCAAATCAGTGGAGACTCCTAAATGGGCAATCGTACGTGGGCTAGGGCGGACGTCAGTAGTTAAGAAAGGCTAAAAATATTGGAATTCTTTTTCTTTCTTATTTCCTTCGCATTTAATGTAAGCTTTTCTTTTTAAGATAAGAGTTTATATGTAGTAGGGAATTTCCCAAACATCTAATCCCATTTTAAAACTCATTTATCAAGAGGAAGCTAATGTATTGCTGAGTGTCGTAGGATATATAATATTTTATATGAGAATAAAAATCATGTGGTCAAAAGCTAGTTACTTATATTCTAAGTGACGTAATAACAATTTTCTGAGTCTATTTGAATAATTTCGTTAATTTCTGAACTTTTCATACATATCTACTGTAAAATGGCGCGCCACAAAGTTCAGGCTCAACCATTTCCTGTTTTCTTGCGAAATGTTACATTACCCGTTACAAGTTTAAAGTGCTCCAGTGTTAACAAACCCAGAAAGTACAAGGCAACCGCTGTTTTTTCAAGAGTTCGAAATATCCTTCTAATATTATAAATGCGAAAGTTTGTGAGAATGTAGGGATGTATGTTTGTCACTCTTTCACGCAAAAACTATTGAACAGATTTGGATGAAATTTGGCACACACATGGTTTAAAAACCCCGTGTGGTAACGGGCTTAGGATAGTACCATCCCATATCCTCCCGTGAGTGTAGTAAGAGGCGACTAAGGAAACTCTCACCTGGAAAGCGGGTAGCAGTGCTTCTGCTGTAGAATATCAAGTTAGTGCGATTCCCAACCCGTGAGATTATGGCAAACCCCCCAATGAAAACCTTGGGGCAGGCCTTTGTCAAGCACTTGACCTCTATAGTCTAAAAAGGTGGTTTAGAAACAGAAATAACACATAGGACACTTCTTTTCCCAATATTCCTACGGTAACGAAACTTAAATGGGTGACACCATGAGGCATAGCTAGTAAGATACACGTGGAATCGTGGAAGCCTTTAACCCTTTTATTACTATACTCTACACCTACCGTATAAACTATTACGTGAGAAAGCTATTGTTTGTAGAAATCAGTCAAACTGTTACTATTGAAGGTATACCTATAAAGTTTCTAATTGTTTCACATTAACAATAACCCATATTTTATTGTAGTCTAGTCCTTATTATATTCAATTAACTAAAAGATTCCGTGCGTCTGGACTTGTGCTGAATATAAATTATTGAGCTAAAATAAAAATAAAATAAAATTTGCTGTCGTGAGACTGACTGACAGAATTAAAAACATCGAATATACAAAAAGTAAAAAACGATCACGGTGTCGGGTCGACATTGGCCTCCCCCAAGGATCTCCACAATAACCAGTCCTGCGCCTCCAGTAACCAGCGGTTTCCCGCAACCAATCGTCGATCCAACTTGTCCGGGGCCTACCCACGCTGCGTCTTCCGGTGCGTGGTCACCACTCGAGAACCCATCGGCCCCATCGGGCATCGGTCCTAAGGGCAATGTGCCCGGCCCACTGCTACTGCAACTGTGTTGCAATTCTTCAGGCTATGTCGGTTACTCTCGTTCTTCTGCGGATCTCATCATTTCTGTTTTGACCACGCAGTGATACCCCAAGCATAGCCCTCTCCATTGCCCTTTGAGTAACCCCATTGAGTCACGCTCACGCGAATTCAATGCTTTTCCCCCATCCAAAAAAAAGGCCTTAATGTTGCTAAAATATGTTTCACTTTAAAAAAATTCTATTCATATCTCAAGACTGTTTAGAATTTAGATTTTAAGCTTCGTTCAGAAAAAAAAAACAGGCGAGACACCACAATCTCGCGAATATATGACACGAAATGACGTCATTCACTTAACGACATACTGCGGCACCAAAACTCAGGCATTTATATTTTTAAAGAAATGGAGGCTATAAAATTTGAACACAACCTACGGAACATTCTGTGCGCTTATTGTGCCTGACTATTGTACGTGAGATTCTTTTCTAGAAAAATATTTCATCAGGCTTCCAAGTACTTTTATACAAGAAATCTCAGGCGTAAATGTGTGTATACAGTTCAATTTTCTTCTGCAAATCACACAGAGACGTAAATCGAAACGGCTTTTTTGTATAGATCTAGGAATTTTCTTGATTCTGTTTGCGGAGTAAAATATTAAAAGTCCGACAGCATATCTGTCCAGATGTGGATTCAGTTATCGAAGATAACGAAAAAAATCTTTTCTCGAATTTCGGTTCAGAATTATTTATATTCCGAACGTATCCCAAGCTACAATATCAATCTTTTCCCTACTATATTGGGAAGTAAAGTCTAACTGCGTATCTGACCTCCACAGCCTAGTTTTTGAGCAATACACGACTCCAAAGCCGGCCTCTCGTAAAGCGCAGGAGTGTAACCGTCAGACTACGCTTGACGACTGTCAATGACGAGGAATGAAAGCCCAGGACCAATAACTCATCTTACGTGTTTTACGAGGAATAGATTACGTTATGAAATATGTATTGGACAGCTTCCGTGGCGTAGCGGTAGCGAAAGCGGCCGCTGCGCAAGGAGGTGCGGTTTCGATCCCCGCGCAGTGAAAATATTTGTATGCATGAATATGAATATTTGCACTGGTCTGGTCGTGCCTCGGAAAGCACGTTAAGCCGTTGGTCCCGGTTGCCATACGAACATCTAATGGCAGTCGTTTCGGGATGTTGGAGCCCTCAAAAAGTGCAACAATTGGTCAACTGCAATGCTTCGATATCGCCTTCGGGTTGTGGAGGTCAGTCGGCGTTCGCTTACTTCTATCGTAAAAATATCGAAATTTGGCCAAAATCAACAGTTAGACTGGTAAAGCGGACCCCAGACTCCAAAGCTGAAAAGCTTCGGCTGCGACTGGGATTAACGCTGAGATGATGATGATGATGAGATTACGATATGAAATAAATAGTATCTCTGAGTATCTTTTGTTTATAGTTCTTTTGGGAGTCAACGGGTCTCGAAAATGAAAGAAATGTTCATTCCAAAGCATTAAACGAAATTGGGTACCAAAATCGAACCAAGAAAATCTTACACAGGATATCGCCATGTAAAACTTTAATCAAATCGATATCATAAAGTTTCAAACCCGTGCCTGTTTGTATTGGAAAGTTAAACATTTAATTTTATATTTGAACTCAATTTCGGATATTGAATTAATCTGGCTGGATTTACTGAAGTTTAACAGAACTTTATTTCTCAGATTGGTATTGACAAATCTTTTGAGATTTATCGTTGAGCATGTTTGATATTGGAAATAACACCATTTGTTTTAGAAAAAACTCTTGTATAATTTACACTGTCTGACGAAACGGTTGACGCAGTGGCTAAGGGGTCGCAGAAGGAAGCTGCGGAACGGGAGAGGGAGATCTCAACTCCCTTCCCGGGCCGCAGAAGACGCACCGGGCGCCGAAGAAGGGCGGATAACGCCCTCTTCCGCCCCCCATGAATGGGTCCAGGGGCGAGGGACATGGGGAAGTCCCCGCCCCCTATTCGATGGACGCCGAGGCGGAGGCGCGCGCGAGTGTCAGCGCGCGCCTCTGAGGCGATGCACGGGGTAGCTTCACACCCCACTACCCCGTGCAGGAGACGAGGCCCGGACAGACCGGGCCAGCACGAGAGTGTGGGGCTGCGGAAGAATTTAGACTCCCGCGGCCCCACGCGCGCTCGTGATAGAAGAGACACCGGGGTGGTTTTAGTCAGTAAAAGTCTGACAGACCCCGTCGCCCACCCTAGGGCGGCGGACATCCTATGAGGATTTCCACCCCGAAAAAAAAAAAAGTGGCTAAGGGATCGACTACTGCGCAGTATGTCGCGGGTTCGATTCCCGCATGGAACAAATATTTGTATGGCCTACAGGTAGTTGTTACGAGTCTGGCTGACTGTGTATGTGAGTTTAAATGTTTATACGATATAAGAGTAATTCCTAGTATAAGGCAACGAGGACAACACAACAAAAAAAAAAACGCTTTTTGCAAAATCTATAATATCTACTTTATGGATAAATAAATTAATATGAATATAATACTGTTGAAGGACGTCTGGCTGAGCACAAACTAAGATCTCTCTCTGTTTTGTGTTCTGAAGGGAAGTGGGCTGGTTGGAATAATCACCAATAGCCACCAAGGCCCATACAAAATTAGCTTGCCGCCCGGTAAGGACCTGCAGGCCCGAGTTGACGGCGCGTCGTGTTTCACGCGCGCCTCAAAGAGATGTCAGCACATCGTAACGGGGTCCACGAAGACCGATGCCTCCTGGGTCAGGGTTGCGGGATGGTTAAACAAGAAACCGTGGCCCTGGCCGTCGCACAGGCAAGTGAAGAAACATGGGTGGGTTTAGTCAGTAAAAGTCTGACACGCCCTTTCGCTCCGCCCAGAGCGGGAGAAGTCATTTGATGATTTCCCATCCCAAAAAAAGGCCCATGCTCAATGAATTGCACTGAAAGACTAAGTACGGAAACCAAACCAAACAAATAACATAAATGTCTTTATAACACATCAGGTTTCCAAGAATCTACTCACATCATAAACAATAACAAACAAAATTGTAAACCATAGAATTTTAGTTAACATTTATTTTATTTGTCGACTATTTATTGCTTTAAATCCATACTAATATTATAAATGCGAAAGTTACTCTGTCTGTCTGTCTGTTACGCTTTCCCGCCTAAACCTATCAACCGATTTTGATGAAATTTGGCACAGACAATCTTTAGACCCTGAGAAAGAACATAGACTACCTTTTATCCCGGAAAAATTTGATGTTCCCGAGGGAAATGTAAAAAGCGCGATATAACCGAACTCCACGCGGGCGAAGCCGCGGGCGGAAAGCTAGTCCATATTAATATTATAAATGCGAAAGTAACTCTGTCTGTCTGTCTGTCGGTCTGTCTGTCTGTCTGTCTGTCTGTTACGCTTTCCCGCTTAAACCTCTCTATCGATTTTGATTAAATTTGGCACAGACAATCTTTAGACCCTGAGAAAGAACATAGGCTACCTTTTATCCCGGAAAAATTTGATGTTCCCGAGGGAAATCTAAAAAGCGCGATATAACCGAACTCCACGCGGGCGAAGCCGCGGGCGGAAAGCTAGTAATATTATAAATGCGAAAGTAACTCTGTCTGTCTGTCTGTCTATCTGTCTGTCTGTCTGTCTGTCTGTTATGCTTTCCCGCCTAAACCTCTCAACCGATTTTGATGAAATTTGGCACAGGCAATCTTTAGTCTCTGAGAAAGAACATAGGCTACCTTTTATCCCGGAAAAATTTGATGTTCCCGAGGGAAATTGAAAAAGCGCGATATAACCGACCTCCACGCGGGCGAAGCCGCGGGCGGAAAGCTAGTATATACATAAAACGGCAGCAATTACGAAACGCCACTTGATACGATCACACATGCTGAGTATAGATATATTTTGTGAAACAACAAAATAACACTTCGATCGATTTGCTTGAAGGGTAGCCATTAAAGTTCCGATTCATTACTACGCTATACAAAACTTTTTCCGACCTCAATGTTAAAACCACAACCACATAAACTCACTAATCGTAAGTTTTAAGTCGCATTCATTGCCCGAAACAGACAAAAATTAAAAACATCCGAAAAATAAAAGCAGTACTAACAAATGGCCTAAAATTAAAACTAGCACACCAAAATAAAAGCTATAATTAAAAATGAACAGGACTTTTGCTATCCCGATATTTATTATTATAAGATACCGCAATAGGTCACGAGGAAATGACTCGGTTTATTATCCGTACACCAAGTTAGGTTAGGTTAGATTTACAACCAGACGCCGCCACCCGGCTCATCGTGGTCGGGGGGGTTCAGATCGCTGTCGAGTCCACTATGAAGTACCTAGGATTGGTGCTCGACAACCGGGTGGGACTTCGGCCCCCACTTTCGGCGGCTGGCGCCCAAGTTGTTGGGGGCGGCTGGGGCACTTTCAACGTTGCTTCCCAACTTGGGGGGACCGAGCGCTGCTTGCAGACGGCTCTACATAAGAATCGTGCGATCGATGGCCCTGTATGGGGCCCCGGTGTGGGCTTCCGACCTGACGGCCGGCAGCATCGCTGTACTGCGGAAACCGCAGAGTGATGGCCGTCAGATTCATACATGGGTATCGCATGATCTCCCATGAGGCGGCCTGCCTACTGACTGGATCCCTGAGACCTGGAGGCGAAAGTCCTCGCGTCACTGTACCAGTGGCGTGAGCAGGCGTGAGAACGGGGCAAACGGCCGATGCAGCGTCAGCTTGAGCAGCGTCGGTCGCAGCTCAGCGAGGTTCTGGAGGCGGAATGGCGAGACAGGCTTTCACGCCCTACCGCCGGCCTCACCACCATCGAGGCCATCCGGCCGGTACTGGCGGACTGGCTCGGGAGAAGGCATGGCTCCCTGACGTTTCGGGTGACACAGGTCCTCTCGGGGCATGGTTGCTTCGGAAAGTACCTGTGTCGCATAAACAGGGAGCCGGACGCCCGGTGTCACCACTGCGTCGACTGCCCTCATCTCTGAAGTAGGCAGTGACTTGTCGCTGCCGGCCGTAATCAAGTCGATGGTCGGCAGCGAAGAGTCCTGGGATGCGGTGGTTTCCTTCTGCGAAACAATTGTCTCGCAGAAGGAGGCTGCGGAAAGGCAGATGGAGATCTCGTCCTCTCACCCGGCCCGCAGCAGGCGTACCGGGCGTCACAGGGGCGACAGACTCGGGGACATCTGTCATCCCAAACATCAGGACCCGAGGTGGCGGCGCGAAGTATTCCACGCCGCCACTCTTAGACGTCACGGAGGGAGTCGTACACCTCACTCCCCCTGACCCGAGGAAGCCCACTGCGGCGGGCCAGCACCAATCGGGGGTTGCGGAAGCAGTATTAGTTCTCGCAGCCTCCGGTGAGACGGAACACCCGGGTGGTTTTTAGTCAGTAAGAGTTTGGCAGACCCCGTCGCCCGCCCCAGGGCGGCGGACATCCATGAGGATTTTCCACCCGGAAAAAAAAATAGTTAGATTTACAACAACAATGGCGCCGATTCTGTTGTTCACAAACTAAACTAATTTTAAATTAAGTGCATCTTTTTTCTTTCCATTTCGTTAAGAAAAGGATAGAAGATAACATTTTAATTTAATCCTGTCTCCTCCTCGATTATCTACCGGTCGTGTGGACATGTGTTATTTTAATCCGAGCTATGATGGCTAAGGAAAAGGTGATGTCATTGTGGGATACCGGATTACCGCGGGGTTACCAAATATGAGTACTTATCGTGCGTTCAGTGATATAACGTTTTGCGAATGAAGGAAAATGGTTTATTGTGTAACACGGTAATTTTAAACCAAGTTCTCATAAATCAATCCTAATGACGTTTATCCGTTTGACGTGTTTATGGCATCGATGTTGTCATCATAGATTCACTCTAACCAGTATTCCCAAGGTCAGATATATGTATAATACGCTTGATGAATGCGATGTCCCACAACATCATTAAATTTCAAACGCGTCATTATCACAAGTTCCATGCATATATTGCAATAATATAATATACCTACTAGCGACTCGCCCTGATACTAAATACACTACAGAAAAATTATGAATGTTGCACAAAAAGCATAGCGGCCGATCGCTCCCGCTCGCCCCGGTCGATCGGTACCGCCGCAAACGCGACGCCCCGCAATTTTTAAATCTGTAATATCTTCGAAAATACTCATTTAAATGATATGCTGTATAAGGCGAATAGATCTATATTAAATCAATAATGTATTTAAGGTATTGAATTGGATAAGTATTAATGCTGTATTGGTTAAAATGGCCTTGATTGGTTAATTACTAAAAATGTTTTTGTGGGATATCCATAAGAGGTAGACATATGCCGTCGCAAACTTTTTTGTCGACCTTTTCGACATGTACAATATTTAGTACATTATTTTGATAAATCTCGTAGAGTTCAGCCAGCGCTTCACACACACCAGACATCACATTAGAAACCTCAAAAATAATAGTTTTCTGCAATATTTAATAGATGCTATTATACATAGAAACCTTCCTTCAATCATCACACATAGGGACATAGGGAAAGAGAAAGTGACTTTGTTTTATACTATGTAGTGATAATGTGAAAATATACAGTATGTTAACTAACAGAGGGCGTTCCCGTTAACCCGAAATAGTATAGCATACATACATGCTAAAAAAAATATTTCCATTCGAAAACAAAATGTTTTAAAATTTTTTCCAATAACAAAATATTCAATAAAAATTTTAAATTGACATGTAAAAGAAACACACTGTACACGCGAACATGAAAGACGGTAACGTCGCAATTTATTTATACATGACGACTACTATTTTGATTTAAAACAGGAGGTTTCAAATTTATTTCCAATTAGAATTTTTTTTTATTCGGATTTTTATGCTTATTTTTCTATGCTGATATTTTTATTTTAATCTATTAATGATATATATTAACGAGTTTAAGGGAACGCCCTCTGTTATTTAACATACTGTATATAATGTGAAAATATTATCTCAACTAACTCATACATAAAAACAGCGTTTTGTCTTAATAGTTAACTGTTTTGACACTCGATATTAAGTAGGCACAAATTCAAGCAGCATCATTTTTTTTTAGAAAAGGCAGAATTGACAAAGCTGAAAATCCTAATAATATCGCAGCCCGCTGCTGTAATATTTTTTGGATTTTCCGCTTTGTCTTCTATAGCCATTATATAACCTTTAGGTGAGCTGTTTATTATTTATTTCATTCACTGACTTACTACCATTACATGTTGCTTAACCTAATGCGGCAGAAAGAATAAAACATTCATTTTAGTAACTTACACGTATAATAAAATTTAATAAAAACAATTCTATTAATAATTTAAACAATAAAATAAAAACTGTAATAAATAATATTAAAATTTAAAACATCAGTATTCAACAGGGTAATTGCACAACACACTATCTGTAGCAATGGGCTTCATTTTGACTCACATTTCCAAACATATGGAGCAATGGATTAGCTATTGGCCTCAGACTGATTCCAATTGATTGCAACAGTGCGATACGCAACTAGAATGCTGGATAGCACAGTGTCATTAAAAGTACTCTCGCGAACTCACTAAATGTCCATTTAAAACTTACACATACATAAATAATGTTCCGATAATGCTATGAATTGACACTTATTGAAAAAAGTTAAGCTCTCTTTACCAATTATTATAAACCAAGGCCGACTTATTTTCGTTAAAGAAAATAACTAGCTACTTTATTGAATAACGGTCTGGACCGTTTTTCAGTAACAAAGAGAAACATCAATAAAACATTTTCCAAGTAAGTTTTCGTCTTCAGTTTGTTTGCGCACAAAACCATAGTTTTTTTACTGGTTTCAACAGTACTATTCCAGTATTGCATTTTAAAAACTTTCACCACATTAACTAGTAGCTAAAATGGCGCTCAATAAGTTTGAGATACGTGCCTTAATATCCGACAAAAGTTTTGCAGCAAGTTTTGAGATTATTTTTACCAGGAAATGCTTCGAAATCCTTGTTAGATTTGAAAATACTTATTTCTCCATTTCAGTGTTCCGTACCCGAAGTATATCAACAGAACCATATTACAAGGGATGCTCTGTCCTTCCGGCTGTCTGGGTATCTTCAACTGTAATATGAACAATTGTACATAAATGTAGTTAGACACCGAACATTTTCGAGAACTGCACTTATTTGGCCACTCTTACAACGAATAACAAATTGGTGGTAGCGGTCAAGTGTTTTCTCGGTGGTAGGCCACAACATCGGCCGCCGGCATAAGTTACCACCCACCAGACAAAGTCATGCCGCCAAGCGATTCGTCGTGTTCCGGCATGATGTCTGGTCGTAGCCGTACGGAGGACGGGTCTGATCAGTAGTGCGATGTACGTGCCGGGTACGATGCGCGAAATGTTGTTGTGTCGGGAGTTTAGTTGTGGAGGGCCTCCAGATCAATCTCCCTCTGGTGCAGCATCGTTGGTCGTGTTGTTGGGTTTAACATTGCATCACCTCGCTCAACTACCGTCTTCCTTCCTATTCACTGAGTTTTTTAAGTGAATAGGTTTAATAAACTAGCGCGCTTTACCATCAACGATTGAATCACTGCTTACCATCAGGCGAGATTGCCGTCAAGCGCTAGTTTGTAATTTATATAAAGAAAAAAAAAGTACCCACTTCGGTCGCTTTTTCACGAAGTTCGCAGAAAACTGTGATTGACAGATTCATCAACTGTTGTTGCTACATACATAACATACTCTTATGTTTTCAAATCTCAGCTGTTTTCAAAGATTCGGTTACCAATTTCATAACACAGTGTTTCAATTTCCTTGCTTACATTGGTTGTTATGGGGATTCAGTTTCGTAATTGTTTGCGAATGGGAAACGTCCGAGGAAACGCTGGTTCAAAATATGTTATTAATTAATGAGTTTTTTTTATGATGAATTGCTGAATTAGTACAATTTTTATAGAGACGTCTAAGTATTTCGGTATTAAAAAGTTGTTTTTATTTTCGAGAAAGGGTACACCTTTTTATTCTAAACAAAACACATTAGAAAATTTTCAAGTCAAGTCGCATAAGGCATTTTTGTTAGGTAAGAAATGTAAAGGTACAAATATACAGGTCGGTGTACCTATATTGTTTTTTTTTTTTTTTACATAAATCGAGTATCTTCCGTTTTAGAGTAGACTTATTGTTTTTCCATTAGTATGATAAACTTTATGTACACCGTTATTCTTCTTTTTCTTCTTCAGCCTATAGATGTCCACTGCTGGACAAAGGCCATCCCCCAAGGCTTTCCACGCTGACCGATCTTGTGCTGCCCGCATCCATCGGCTTCCCGCGACCTTCACCAGGTCATCGGTCCACCTTGTTGGGGGCCTCCCTACGCTGCGTCTTCCAGTACGTGGCCGCCACTCCAGAACCTTACTGCCCCATCGGCCATCGGTTCTACGAGAAATGTGCCCTGCCCACTGCCACTTAAGTTTAGCGACTCGCAGAGCTATGTCGGTGACTTTGGTTCTTCTGCGTTATTAGTTTATATTAATCAAACTATAATCAATCTATACTAATATATAAAGCTGAAGAGTTTGTTTGTTTGTATGTTTGTTTGTTTGTTTGAACGCGCTAATCTCGGGAACTACTGGTCCGATTTGTAAACTAATTTGTAATAAACTAGTGCGCTTTACCATCAACGATTGCGTCACTGCTTACCATCAGGCAGGATTGCGGTCAAGCGCTGGTTTATATTTTATAAAAAAAAAAAAAAAAAAAGTTGCTTTGGATAGCCCATTAATCCAGGAAGGCTTTAGGCTATATAACATCACGCTGCGACCAATAGGAGCGGAGTATAATTAACTCCACGCGAACGAAGTCGCTGGCGGCCACTAGTCAAACTATAAAAACTCGACAGCATTTATAGTTTAATTAATAACTAACAATATAGATTCTAGTTTAGATCCTGTTTGGTTAATTAATGAATAACTAATCATATAGAGTCTATTTTGGATCCTGTTTTACTTAATTAATCACCTAATACATACAACGAAATTATTTAATAGGCAGTAGTTAATTTAATCTAGATGGTATGTGTACCCTATTATACAATATGTAATGAAAAGGGTTATATACCCTTCGGTATGTAAGGTTCTGGAGTGTCGGTCACATACCGGAAGAATCAGCGTAGGGAGGTCCCAAACAAGATGGACCGATGACCTGGTGAAAGTCGCGGGAAGTTGATGGATTTGGGCAGCACTAGACTGGTCATTGTGGAAAGCCATGGAAGAGGCCTTTGTCTAGCAGTGGACCTCTTATAGGCTGAAGAAGAAGGAGTTAATGTACCAAGAGTTTGGCTTCTTTGGGTACTTACTCCTTGTAGAATTTTTGTATGACCTACAAGTAGGTGTTCCGGGTCTGGTTGTTTCTGTATGTGGGTTTAAATGTTTGTTGCACCCACTATACAGGAGTAATTTCTGGTGTGGGGGGTAACGTTATTTTTAAAAAAAGAAAAAAGTCATATTTTAAGTAGGGTTTTTTAATCTTATCTCTCCAAATACGGAAGCTATGAGAATTTTTAATACATTGATACCAGAAACTGAAGTTTTCAGATTGAAATAAACGCCTCACTTAATGACTGATGATTAATGATGATGTATGATATCGTCGCGGATTCCTTTGTTGACAAACTAAACTAAATTTAGTTTCAGTACATCTCTTTCTTTCTATTCTATTAAGAAAAGGACAGAACATAAATATTTGTTTAGTTCTGTACTTAATAAGCGAATAGGGGTCGTTGGTAAGTAATGTGGAAAGTTATTGACCTATGTGGTGCGGTGACACGTTTGTTATGATTAGAATTCAAAACCAGCCAAGAGCGTGTCGCGCCACGCTCAGTGTAGGGTACTGTCACAGTAGAGACAGAACAGTAGATTATCTAAGGCCGCCCGCAGAGTTATTTGCCAACTCTTGCGTTGAACCACAGCCCGTACTGCCCCTATGTTATTCCAAGCTATATTATGCCAGCGTGTGCGTGAAATCGCATACCGACACGGCGCACGGCGCGCACGCAATCATTCAAACCGAGAGCGGCTCGTGTCTATGAAGATGTTTTACTGTCTGTCTACTGTGGTACCGTAGATTCCCGTGCATCACAATAGGTATCGCCACTTAAGAGTTAAAAAATGGGCTATTTTTTACATTGAACTGATATCATCAACCTTTTATCGTCCCACTGCTGGGCACAAGTCTCCTCTCATACAGAGAAGGATTAAGCGTAATCACCACGCTTGCTCAATGCAAGTTGACGATTTCAGACTTATAAAGTCCAAGTTTCCTCAAGATGTTTTCCTTCACCCCGTAATCAGTCATTGGTGTCCAAGATATACTTAGAAAGTACACTTTAGAAAAGTTACATTGATACTTGCCTGACCTGGAACCGAACCCGCACACTCATACTTGAAAGGCTGGTGTTTTAACCACTAGGCCACCAGGACTGAGCTGATATACTAAATACGGAATTCTGAAAACGGGCCTTCAGAGGAGTACTAAAGAAAGAGTTATAGATTACAACCACTCAGTAGCTCATACCCATTTCAACCTTATCAACTTTTAACAGCGCGTAGTAGCTTAAACTAGACGGCTTATGTATATTGGATTTTCGGTGGTAATTTTGATTTTGGATTGCGTGAACCAATTTCATTAATCCTTTTTTTATTTGACAAAAATTTCGTGAAGGATAGTAAAATATGTAAACTTAGATAACAAAATTATACCTATTTTTTTTTTTTTGTTTATACGAGTGAAAATGCGTTACGCACCGTACCCGCCGCTAGCTAGGCGACAGGCGTGTGTGGGACTCGCCCGGCCGGAGCCGGGAATACCCACTAAAAACACTCGGTTCCCTCGAGCCCTGCGTTGAGAGTGACCCGGGCTCGGCCCGAAGATCTGACTCCGGGCCACTCTCAGGGCTTACCGGCCTAATGTAGGCCGGTTTCCGCGCCTAGGGAGGATTACCCGGGAATGGATAATCCCCAGACGTGGTGACCAGTGCAATGCGCATGCGGGAGCTACCCACACACGCTGGTCACACTCGGGGGCTAAAGGAGACGGGGGTTCGTCCCCCGCCTTCTTCGCCCCGCCCGTCTACGCCGGATGGGAGCGGCAAGAGCATTCTCTTCCCGCTCCCTCTCCGCTGCCTCCTTCTGCAAGAGGACGGTCTCGCAGAAGGAGGCGGCAGCCTCCCATGCACTCTCTCTTTCAACCATGGCTCGCACCATGGTTGCCAGGGAGAGGCTTCCGCCTCCGAGCGCCGCAACGAGATCGCGGCGCTCGTTTCGCCAGGCCGGGCACTCCACCAAGGTGTGCTCGGCCGTGTCGTCGAGAGAGTCACAGTGGTGACACCGCGGTGACTCCTCCCGACGGGCGACACGGTGCAGGTAGTGACCGAAGCACCCATGTCCGGTCAGTACCTGCACCAAGCGGTAGGTGAGGCTGCCATGCCGGCGCCCAACCCATCCCTCCAACACCGGACGAATCGCTCCAATCGTCCGGTGGCCGGCAGCTGGTGTGCGGAATGCCTCCCTCCACTTAACCAACTCTCCCCTATGCTCGCTTGACCACCCGCAACCCTAACCCCATTGGGTTGGTATGTAGGCCTTAAAAGGGAACTCTAATGGTGCTTTCTCAATACAAACGTATTCCGCTGTTTTCTTCGTGGATAATGCTTTTAGAGCAATTACTACTTATTATTTCTTCTACAATATTACACCGTGATAACACGTGCACCTATCATTTTATTTTTCCGAAACTTAATTAATAAAAGAAATACGATACTTCAAAATCGCGAAAAATAACCAACTTTTTCTGTGATGTTCAGATGACTATTAGACAAACATGATAAGTTTTTGACAAAAAAGAAAATAATAGAAGCATAGGTATACTTTTCCTCTAAATTTTTATATAAAAATAATTGAGATCTGTCGTGTTTTGAAAAAGAAAACCCGGAATATGAAACGTCTTTGGTCAACGTTTTTGTAGGTAAAATCAGCCTGAGCTGCAACTGTCCTTTTCGCACTTTACCGGGAGAGGTTAGAAGCAGCGCGACGGCAATAGTTTCTTCAAATACCTATTTTCGAAATTCCTCCGCACTAGAGTCCCCTCTTAAACTTAGACTTATGTACGCCTAGATCAAACAAATAAACAAACGCTCCAGTGACAACTTTAATGAATTCTAAGGCCTTCACTCAAGGCCCGGAAAGTTTCTGCTGCCTGTGGCCTCAAACCACCTTCGTCACAAACTAATTTAATTTAATCATTATAAACCAACTTCCACGTATTTTAAACTAAACCTACCCGCTGAAAACACTCAAGGATTAGGTATTACACTATTACGAATACCGAAAACTCTCTCTTCATATCTTACATAATTTATACAGTATACAGCCGCAGGGGGTTGGGCCGTAGATGGGTGACCAATTTTTTTTTGGCGTCTTCTCGGTGTTAGGCCATAACATCGGCTTCCGGTAGAAGTTATCACCCACCAGACAAGGTCTTGCCGCCAACCGATCCGTCGTGTTCCGGCATGATGTCTGGTGAAGGCGTACGGCAGACCGGTCTGAGCAGTTGTCTTGCGATGTGTGCCGGGTACGATGCGTCAAATTTTGTTGTGCCGGGAGTTTGGTCGTGGAGGGTCTCCACATCAATCTCCCTCTGGCGCAGCATCGTTGGTCGTGTTTTTGGGTCTAACATTGCACCTTATTACTTATTGGCAAGTGAAGGAACACGGCTAGGTTTTAGTTAGTAAAAGTCTGACACGTCCTTCCTCTCCACCGAGAGCGGGAGAGGTCATTTGATGATTTCCCATTGAACACAAAAAAAAAATGGTGACGAAATATTTTGGTAAGTACATAAATTAAAGCACCCGTCAAGTTTCGTACTTACAGCCCACAATTTGTTGTCTGATGGCTGTTTTCACTGCACCACCACTGTTGTTTAGAATAACAACGTCCAACCATCCGAAACCACAACCAATAAAAGTTTAACAGATAAACGATACTTAAAGGTAATTTCTACAAGATTCGAAAGCGGTTACAGAGTTTGAATAATCTAATAAAATTTATACAAATTAAAACAACCCTAAACTTCATCGCTCCCATAACTTTGTGAATGGACTAACATCTGGAATCTTCAGTGTCCACAATAAAAACGAAAGTTACCGATCTCACACGAAGTTAACCGATAGGTTGGTTATAAAAGGAACAAAAATAAAGCTCGCTGCAGACGGTATGGAATCGAATAAAACGAATGCTGAAGTGCACGTGTGCCGGTACCCTGGTCTTAAAATGGACAGCAGTAAAAATAGATATGTACATTCGCATATTACTCGATTTGCTCGGGCGATAATGACGTTTATCACGGTCCTACGGTAGTGAAGCATTTCGTTCGTGACGTCAATATTCTAATTGATTGGGACAGCGATAAAAGTTGACAGCTAGTTTTAACAATAACAAGCGCGGGCCTGAAAAATATAGCTATGAAAAATAAATTGGTTTCTCTACTGTTTTGGCCAAACTACTATTTTATGATACTATGAAAATGTTGTTGTGAATATGTATATATTTTCTTTATACGAAACCTGAATATAGTTTGTTCAGAATAAGCAACTGAATCGATTCTAATAACTTTACAATATGCTATATTTTTTCCTATTATACAGTATGTTAACTAACAGAGGGCGTTCCCGTTAACCCGAAATAGTATAGCATACATACATGCCAAAAAAAATATTTCCATTCGAAAACAAAATATTTTAAATTTTTTTCAATATGAAAATATTCAATAAAAATTTTAAATTGACATGTAAAAGAAACACACTGTACACGCGAATATGAAAGACGGCAACGTCGCAATTTATTTATGAATGACGAGCCGCGTATGCGGCGGCGATCTAAGATCTAATTGATTGATGTGTGTTGGGCAATGCAACGTTAGGTAGATACTATTCCGCGCTACTATTTTGATTTAAAACAGGAGGTTTCAAATTTATTTTCAATTATAATTTCTTTTTATTCGGATTATTTTATGCTTATTTTTCTATGCTGATATTTTTATTTTAATCTATTAATGATATATATTAACGAGTTTAAGGGAACGCCCTCTGTTATTTTACATACTGTATATTTAGAAATTGTTGCAACGTGGTTACCGAGCGCGCAACACAGCTGACGGTAGATTATAGTACAAGGCGCGTGAGACAGGGTGCCGCGCCGCTGCAAGCGCGGACGGGCCAGCGGCGCGTTGACCATATTTTTGTTGGGACCACCAAATGAGATAACAAGCTCATAACTTTGTAGTTTTCATGTTATCTTTTTGAAATTTTGTACATAGATTCTTTACTTAAAAATACTGGACACGTGTTTCGGGTTTCGCATATACAAAAAATAACGTTGTTTACCTATAAAGTGTATTTACATGCTGTGGCAACCTATAATTAAGTCTGCGCTCAACATAGGATTTTATATTATTGTAATACATAAATGTAACTAGTGTAAGATTTTATGGTTGTCCTAAATAAATAAATAAAAAATAAATAAATTACTACTTGGAATCGCAATGTGCCACAAAAATACATTTTTTATCAGTTTTACTAACTGACCGTGATAAGTTAATAGTACATTATGGTACTAGTGTGTAACGTTGGTGATTACCTCCGAGGCGCTATTGAGATCCGAGCCGTAGGCGAGGGTCTTAAGAGAGCCGAGGAGGGTAATCATCAATACACACGTGTATCATACGACGTTTTTCAACATACTTGTGAATAAAATAACAACAAAAACTCGTTTTTCCTTGGTGTTTTCAGGTAGTAAACTTTGCATAACGTTAAGGTCTTCACATCTTATATCGGGCGGTGTACAACATAAATCATTTTCTTCGCAACTAGTACTTGTAGACATTTTAATTAATAAACTATAATATTAATTTCAAGAGTGAAATCGAGTTGTGATAAATGTTTCACTATGGCGGGAAAAATAATTAAATAATCAGTTTTCCTATGCGTGCGGATTGCTGTCCACACAGACTTACACGTACAAAATGGGGAATTTAAAGTTTTCTCTTATTACAGAGAAAACAAAAGTTATATATGAGTGAAAGTTTTTTTTTATTAAACACGTATGAGTTAAAATTAACTATTTATATAAGAAGTTGCATTAAATGAGCAATAGGAACATTAATTTATTTGTTTTATTGACAAGCTTTATTTTTTTAAATAATTTACACTTTTGAACAAAGCTAACCAATTAAATTTAATAAAAGATGGCGGAAAGACGCCATTTTGTGAAGACGTGTTTTATTTTTGCATTAGGTACATTTTATAATAATATTAATTCAAGACGAGGCTCTCATGGTCTAAGATACCTTTGACTGCTCAAATTGAACTAACAGTTCCAATGAAATTTAAAAAAAATATTTATAGCTCACTAGTGAGTTATAGATTTTCTATAATCTATAACTCACTAGTGAGTTATAGTTTTTTTTTTGTGACAGTTTGATTATGGGTGTCATTATGTGCCTAATTGCGGTGACCATAGAGCCACTTTATGAGCAAGTGTGTTGAAAAGTATTTTAATGTTATTTTGGACATAAACAAATGGAGGAAATTAAAACAGACACAATGGCGCCGATTCTGTTGTTCACAAACTAAACTAATTTTAAATTAAGTACATCTTTTTCTTTCCATTTCATTAAGGATAGAAGATAACATTATAGTTTAATGCTGTTAAATTAAGATACTCCATAGACAGTTTAGACGCGATTAAAAACATGGCGACTAAAAAACGCCAGTTTACGTCAGGAGCGTACTAATTTCAAATTTGACAGGACTAAACTGACATTTTATCTTCTGTCCTTTTCTTAATGAAATAGAAAGAAAAATATGCACTGAACTTAAATTTATATAAAATTTTATATAAATTTATATAAAATTTATTTTCTGAACAAGAGAATCTGGGCCAATGACAGTTAAAAAGTTAATAACTTTGTCTTAGATATCAACGCCCGTCTAAAACCAAGTTCCTTATCTAAATGTCAACTTACCGAATTAGGTATTATTGCGGAAATTCTGACCTGCTTGAAAAGCCTTCGAGGTAACTGTTACCGAACATGAAAGCCTAAGGGTCAGATTTCGGATTCAGGTCAATCCTTGTCCTTATAAAAGTGTCTCCGTGTCCTAGTCACGACAATGTAATTAAAACTGACGATGTCCAGGAGATAACCCACTTCGATTGGAGTTCTTTTAGGGCCATCAAATTAAGCCAAGGTTTTGTAAACAAACAGTATTAAGTTAATAGGATTAAATGCAATTAATGTTTTATTTCATTACTTACCTAAAATAGGGAATTCGTGGGTGTCTTCAGCCGGGTTCGGTTTATTTAATTATATCAAACAATGAACTCTGTGCTAAAATTATCAATGGATTGCTTGATAATTTTAGCACAGTTAGTAGTATATATATTAGAGTCATTAAAATAGAATAAAATACACTTTATTATGTCATCATCATCCCAGTGTTAATCCCAGTTGCATCCGAAGCCTTTTCAGCTTTGGAGTCTGGGGTCCGCTTTACCAGTCCAACTGCTGATATGGCTAAACTTCGACAATTTCCATGAAGCGACTGCCGTCTGACCTCCACAACCCGAAGACGACATCGAAGCATTGCAGTTAGACCAATTGTAGGACTTTTGAGGTCTCCAACAACCCGTAACGACCGCCACTAGATGTTCGTAGGGCAACCGGGACCAACGGCTTAACGTGCTTTCCGAGGCACGACAAGACCAGTACAAATATTCATATTCATGCATACAAATACTTGCACTGTGCGGGGATCGAACCCGCGCCACCTTGCGCAGCGGCCGCGTCCGCTACCGCCACGCCACGGAGCCTGTCTTTATTATGTATACCGTATAAATTACAGAACATCTATATACTAATGTAGAAAGCTGAAGAATTTGTTTGTTTGAACGCGCTAATCTCAGGAAGTACTGGTCCGATTTGAAAAATTCTTTTTACGTTGAATAGCCCATTAATCCAGGAAAGCTTTAGGCTATATAACAACTTCGACCAATAGGAGCGGAACACAACTAACTCCACGCTAACGAAGTCGCTGGCGGCTGCTAGTGTGATATAATTGATATTTAGCACCCTTATTGCATAATACAATACCAATCCTAATCTGAATAATTTTGAAGTAGATATATTACTTAGTTTCCGTTGTTAAAATAACTTCATCGGTTTTCGTGATATAATTTCGTAGTTCGTGAAAATCTAGTAATAGGGTATTTGACTAAAAAAAACTAATTAGTCCGTCAGTCAGATTTCCAAGAAATACTAGAAACGTATTTTTTTTTTTTTCACAAAAAATTAAAACGACACAGTGCGTTGAAAACTCATGTGACGTCACTGCACGCTACACTTTTTAGCGGCCAGTGAGGTCACCAGCCACCACTCCTGATCTTTGATGCCTTTTATATTTGTCAGTTTTTATTGATTTGATAAAACAAAATATACGTGTACTAGTATTTTTTGAAAATCTGACTGACGGACTAATTAGTTTTGTTTAGTCAAATACCCTATTGTTTCATAAATTATCAAAAAAATAGTGTACCTAATTACCTTATAATGTAAACAACGCAATCATCATCTTCATCATCAACCTTTCTATCGTCCCACTGCCGGGCACAGGTCTCCACCCACACCACAACACACACACACACACACACACTACACACTTGCTCAATGCAGGTTGACGATTTCAGGCGGCGGCCCGCCGCTTCCGCCACCCCGGCCGGTCGGTCGCGGTACCGCCGCATAAAGGGCCATATAGATCTTTATTAAATCACCAATATGTTTAAAGTGTTTAATTGGATAAGGATTAATCATGTATTGGTTAAAAACTATTTGTCATCAAAAGTAAATGACAAAAAATGTTATCGTGGGATATCCATAAGAGATAGACATATATCAACGCGGAGTTTTCTGTAGACCTTTTCAATATGTAAAATACTAAGTACATTATTTACAAGTAAGCGGAAAAAATGAAATTATTTACAACATCACATTAGTAACCTCGGAAATAACGGTATTTTGCCACTATTTAATGTATGTTATTATACATATAAACCTTAAATCACTCTATTTAATAAAAAAAGCATCAAAATCAAAAAGTTTTAAAGACTTAAGCTAGCTTAGTACTGATTATCTGAGGAAATGTTTGTGTTAGTACTTAGTAGGTACTACAAATTTCTACCTACGAAAAAGTACCTTATTTGAATAATAAGTGTGAAGTTGTGTTTCATTTTAGTCCAGGGGGGGGTTCACCTAGAACATCAGCAACAGAAGCAAAGAGATTAATGACATATATGAACATGAACATATCTAAACATTGGTACCTATGGTATGCCGATAGGTGCCGCTATAATATAATTTAACTTTTCTAACTAATCTGTGGATAAAGCAGTGCACTGTGGTTTGTGATCACGGCTTGCACGTGTTTGTTTATTTCGTATTAATTTTGCGCATGTTTCTTGGTTTTTTCGAGAGGATTTCTGTGTTATTGACGTCGAGTTGAGATCTCTTGCGACCTCCTCCGTCCTGATAATCAGTCTTATCCGGAAACCAGTTTAACCTTCGCAATGTTGTACCTGTGCGCTGTGAATTGTAATTCCATAAGAAATTCTGAAATACACTCTTATAATTGCGAAAAGACGCTTGTGTTGTGTGTGTGTGTCTTGTAAAATAGAGAAAATGCCGCATCACTGTGCTCTTGGATGTAAAAATATAAGACAAGTTTAAAAATAATAAATAAATATTTTGTTATTTTGTTAAGTGGTTTTATTTCTATTATACTCATTACATTAATGTTACTTCCGCTAAAAGCTATTTTGTTTCAATGATTTATAATCTCTGTAACTTGCTGAAACAAAATAGCTTTTAAGGAAGTAACATTAATAATCTCTAATCAATAGGACTATACAATATACCTGTCTATAGCTATGGTATGCGTAGGTATATATTGACGTTAATGTATGTACAGAAAACCAGGGAGCGCCTTCAAACGATATGCACAAAATTCCCTCGAGAGGGCTCTCTTTTACCCTATTATTATTATACACTTTGTTTTAGTCTGTGGTAAATAAATATAGGTACATTCTTTCTTCCTTTCCAACCAAATACAACTAACGTAATAAATTACCAAGACGAAATATCTCAAAGAAATCTTAATAAACGTAGGAGATACGATAAATTTCCCAATAATAAGATTTTCCCGCCAGCTTCATGAAGTTCAGAAGTCAGCGAAGAAACGATGCTCCCAATCTTTATATAGGAAACGAGTATTCATCTTTGTAGGCACGAGATATTTCTACAGAAAACCTAGTTTTTGCGATTTAATATTGATTAAAAACGTCCCAGAGGATAGATCCGATTCAAATTACGATATTTCTGAAGTCAAGAATTCCAAAGAAAATTGGTAAACTATGGAAGAGGGAAGCAGTGACACAAAATAGTTTTTAAGTCAAAAATAGGTGCTTATTTCAATCGTTAGCATGTAGTTTAGTAACTTTCAAACTCTTTTATAAAATGTTACTATCTGAAGAGTTTTTTAACTACAATTACATTAAAAATATCTTGTTAAATAAATATACCTATATAAAAAGTGAAATTATGATGAGGCATTTAGTGAGTAATTTTCCTTCTAAGAGTAAAGCCTTTTGACCACGTATAGGGATTTCTGAAGTATTTTTTTTGTTGCGTTTAGTTCAGTTTAGTTTTATGAGTCACAATAAATACTTTTATTTTATTTCAGAGATAAAAAAATAAGTAGTAATCTACAAAGTAATCATCATCATCATTATCAACCTTTTTATCGTCCCACTGCTGGGCACCGGTCTCCTCTCATACAGAGAAGGACAAAGTAATATTTTTATGTAATTCGTTTACACAACTCATCAGTAACTACGCATGGGCTACGACTTTCGTAGTGTCGTTTGTAGGCGCTTATCTGAGCCTTTTTTTTACTGTGGCACTAGTTATGACTTTGTGCCAATTTCAGGTAAAAGAAAAATCTTCAAAAGTTGTCCTTTCTTTCTTTTTTGACTTCGCACGGTTTGTGCCTTTAGCCAATGTCACGTAATGAAATATTCATGTCGAAAAAGACGGCCACGTGAACCGTCTACAAGGGAGGTTTGAGGCAAAGTCATGATGAGGTCACTAAGCTGCTATGTCTCAATGTTCTTTATGAGTTATTTACTGTATGCACGTTTTACTACATAAATCACGCACTTTTGTTTAGTAAACAACGCTATAAATAATTTTAAAAGTCCAATGAAAAATGAGCGTGACATTCAACTTGACTTTCCCGCCAAAACTCCTGTCTGAGCCTTCTGTTTTACTTTGCTTTAGGCCAGTACGTCGAGCTATCCAATATGTGTCAAGCATTTATCTTTCATTGAAAAAGACTGCTACTGCCTACATTTTCTGTAATAACATCGTTTTCGGTGTTCTATTGTAATGTTAATGAGTTTCTTTCTTCAGAACATTTTCGATAAAATCAGTGTTTTAAAGATTTACGGTGTAACACAATGTCAGTAGCAAACGCCTCCAAAGCCTAGAGCACAGGCGTAGAGTAGCCAGCCTTTCGGTGTTCTATAGGATGCTTTTTGGGGAGTGTGCGATGGAATGGCATGATTTAATTCCCCCATCTCCGTTCCACCATCGGACGACCCGTCGTACGGCGAGTTTCCACCACGATGTTAACACCACTACGATCCGGACGAAGCGTTTCGCCTCCTCCTTTATACCGCGTACATCGAGGGACTGGAACAACTTGCCGGCGGCGGTGTTTCCGTCGGACTTCAACTTGAGTGTCTTCAAGGCTAGAATGAATAGGCTCTTAATAAACTAGTGCGCTTTAACATCAACGATTGCGTCACTGCTTATTATCAGGCGGGATTGCGGTCAAGCGCTAGTTTATAATTTTATAAAAAAAAACGCTCTAATTTCGATAGTTCAATTCAAAATTCTTTGCGTTGTTTACGTTATTGGGTTCAAAGAAATGACAGCCAGAACCAAAGGCTTAGCGTACTTTCCAAGGCGCGAGAGGTGTCATTATGTAAAGATGGGGTGACCATCTTTACATAATGATACCTCTCGATCCACTGACCAACCGCGGAAAGCGTAGCTTGTCCTTATTAATCGACAGAGCGGCTGTTATTATTTTAGCCAGGAGCCCCTCTTTCGCATTACTTCAATAGATCTAAAAATAGGTATGTACATAACCTCAATACTTACTTCATTACATAATATAATCTCAGACTTCTCAGTAATAAATAAAGATACTACGATTCGGTATTAATCAACACGATTCTGAAATCACAAACATGAATGTTGTAACACGGGGAATGATATTTATCTTCGTTCCTTTGGCGAATATATTTTATATTACATACTTTAAAGAAAAGATTCTTAGATAATTACATTGGAATGGCGGAAATCAAGATGGAAATTTGGATAAGGATTTTCCCAAGAATCATGAATGAAATACCGAAATAGATGTTGTAATGCAGGTAAGTTATGTAAATTTTATAGAATTTCGCGACGTTCTCATGTAATGGCGTTCTATCTATTTTAGATTCAAACCAATTCTATTAACACATTAAATAAAATAAGGCGTCGAAATATTTATTCCTATTGTTGTTGACTCGTGATGTAACCAAAAGACTCGCGAATTTCCACGCTTTGGGGAAGTGACTCATATGCTGGATTGATATTTCTACTTTGGTGTGCTCGGTAACCACACTACAATAATTTTAAAATGTATTTGGGAAAAAAATTATAACGGTACGTATGTACGTATGGTAACGGTAAATATGGTGTAATAATGATTTGAATCAGTTCAGTAGATTATTCTGAACAAACTACAGACATATATGTATTTAGGTAGTAAGAAAAATAACGTATGCTAATCTATCTATACTAATATATAAAGCTGAAGAGTTCGTTTGTTTGAACGCGCTAATATCAGGAACTACTGGTCCGATTTGATATTTTTTTTTTGCGTTGAATAGCCCATTAATCCAGGAAGGCTTAGGCTATATAACATCACGCTGCGACCAATAGGAACAGGGTATATAAAAAAAATGCGGGTTAAACCTCAAGGTGCAACTAGTTCTTTATAAAACTGCAGACTAATAGGTCTTTCATACCTTCATGTAGTGGTGCATTAGTAATAAGAGGGTATTTACACTAAATAATGTGATAATGTATGTAAAATTTGAAACTGCACTTACATCCGGGTCTTAATGACCAAAGTTTTGCATAATACACCGAGGTCTTAACCAAGGTACAATAATGAACATTCTTCATAGTCATTGTCCACACCAAAGTAGTTCCGTCTAGCCAACAAACAACTCGTATAATGAATTAATTAATTATTCAATCAATTCGATTTGTTTCGGTTTCCATTCTGATTGTTTTAATTTGATTTTGCTTTACTTGCTTTTATTTTATTTATGTGTACCATTAATTTTTGTTTGGATGTTATTTTCCTTTGTAAGTCAGGAGGCTTGTGCTCCAGGAGTAAGGATATTATAGTCTGCCTCCTATTCGGCGAACACATTTTTGTCAAATGATTGCAACTAGTTGGCATCAGTTGGGATCGTTCGGACCGCCCATTGGTCCGTTCGATCCAAACGATTCCAACTAGTTCGCCGATTAAGAGGCAGATTTACATTTGTACCGGTACCTACAACGCTACATGCGAACAATGCGTCAGACTGACGTCACGCGAATCCTGCATCTTGCAAGCAGAGTTTTCTGTGCAACTAGCACCCATACAAGTTCCCGATATAAACAGGCGCGCGGCGGGCAAGTGGCCCGCTAGTCAACCAGTTTGGTCAGAGAATCCTCCCTTTTCTATGGAGGATAAGTGAACTTTACTCCCGTTTCTCATACCTCCAAATTATTCCCCTACCTCTACCCTCATATCATTCTATTTTTATTAGTATTATGCGTTTTTTTTTTTAACGAAATAAACGAGTGCTTGACTGCAATCCCGCCTGATGGTAAACAGTGATGCAATCGTTAATGGTAAAGCGCGCAAGTTTATTAAGCCTATTCACTTAAAAATCTTAGTGAGTAGGAAGGAAGACGGCAGTTGAACGAGGTGATGCAATGTTAAACCCAACAATACGTCCAATGATGCTGCGTCAGAGGGAGATTAATCTGAAAGACCCTCCACGATCAAACTCCCGACACAATAACATTTGGCGCATCGTACCTGGCACACATCGCAACACAACTGCTCAGACCCGTCCTCCGTACCGCTTCACTAGACATCATGCCGAATCGCTGGGCGGCAAGATTTTGTCAGGTCAGAAAGAAAATCACAGTTCTGAAAGAAGAACTATGATTTCTCTATTTGCTTTACCTAAATTACTTCTCATTAACTGCCCTATTACTAAGTATTTCAAACCAATAAACACAGGAAGCCCTAAAACCAAAACACTTCATCAAACATAAAATGTTCGCGGAAATAACAATGAAACAGCAGGTGTGATACCAATAATAAGCGGTAATTACGACCGGGCCGTGGGAGCGCTTGAACATTGGCTTGAACACAGAATAATATCTACAGAATGTCGGTTCCATGTACAGGTTCACTGGCGGACATAAGGCCGCAGCCTCGAATCTTGCGGGCAGCGGGGCGGCGGCGGCGGCGGCGTTGGTGCCGAGCGGGCATCGAAGACCCGTTCTCGAAACTAGCGGGTAGATCGCGTGTCACTATAGCCGTGTAGTGTTGTGTTCACGATTGTGTCGATGAGATATTTGTTTTTATTCGCGAAAGAAATGTCTGAACAATGGCGGCAACGTCTTTTTGATTCAAATTTTTCCTAACGCTCGATCACCGCTCGCTGCCCGCCCGCTGCCCGCAAGATTCGAGCGCGAGAAGTACACCGCTCGCTGCCCACCGCCGCCCCGCTGCCGCGCCGCTGTTTTCGAGAACCGGTCCGTTTGATATTACGCATAAGATCCTGCCGCACACTCGCCGCCGCCGCCGCCGCCCCGCTGCCCGCAAAATTCGAGGCAGCGGCCTTAGACTCCCCTAAGCACCGCATTTTGACCAGCTTTCCACATTCATTGGATTGCTGCGACTTTCACAAACTCGTCGGCCCATTTCGTGGACAGACTTCAAATGCTACGTCTACAAACTAATAGTCACCACTCCAAAACGTTTCGGTTCTATCATCCATCTTTTCTGCGAATAATGCACCTTGCCCAAAGCCACTTTAGTTTAACAGTTATTCTGGGTATATCGGCTGGAGAGCGATCTCTTGGTTTCTGATTCGATCACGTAGGGAAACTCCAAGCATTGCTCTCTTCATTGTCCGGATTCACATAATGAATGAAAATGCAAGCTCATATAGACATGCTGAATGGGCAATGAAAACGAGTGCAAAGGCTTTCATCTAAGATTGTTTGCGAGCATAAGATCGCAGCAGTCGTCTTTTTGCAAGCGCGTAGACGTGTGCCTCGCTCATTTGTCACTCCCTATTCTGAGCTGACCTTCTGTATCTACATAGAAGTATCTACTCCGTGGTTCGGACTTCTGTTACAGTGATTAGTAAACATGTGTTAATTACGAGCCCTGAATCATTTTACGATTTACTGTTAATTGTGCTTGTAACTCTAATTTGAATTTAAATAAGTTGTTTGTTTGGGCTGCTAATAGAATTTGGGTGCTTATTCTTACTTCTGATATTTTAGTAGCAAATTAATTAATTAAACATAAGTGAACGCTGTTTATAAAATAATCAGCAGTCGGTTGTCTGGCGAAATGCACATTGATCGTAGAACCGATGGCTGAAGGCTTGGGGCAGTAAGGTTCTGAAGTGGCGACCACATACCGGAAGACGCAGCGTAGGGAGGCCCCCAAAAAGGTGGATCGATGACCTGGTGAAGGTCGCGGGAAGCCGATGGATGCAGGCAGCACAAGACCGGTCATTGTGGAAAGCCTTGGTGGAGGCCTTTGTCCAGCAGTGGACCTCTATAGGCTGAAGAAGAAGAAGAAGACACAATAAAATACATCATATCCTTATCCATCGTATCTTTAGATTTGACAAAATTTTGAAAATAAGTCTTGTATTTAAATCTTACTTAAGTTAGTAAATAATAAATAATGACAACCTAAATCATCTTTGAATTTTATGAACCAATCAAAATTCACCCTCAGCAGTCCCGGACTTCGTTGAAAGCCTTTTACGATAGCAGGTCTTAATTTTATGAACCTCAGATAAAATATATTCTTCATCACAACTTGATTCATGGCCCAGAACTAATGTTGTTTTTCGCTTCAAAAGGAACTAATTTGTGTTTTAATTAAAATGAAATTTCTTTGATAGGATTTTGAGGAATACGAGTTTATAGCGCAGTGAAATTGTTTGTTGATCGGTAATTTCCTTCGGCCTCTCAACTTATTCATGGTTCCTTACTCAAAGGATACCAATAAGACCTTGTTCCTAAGGCGTGGCTGTCCGTCCGTATGCCCCAGGGCTTTATATATTGAACCGTAATCTGCAACAATTTCAAGTACCCACCATACTTGAAATTGTAACAGAATATGTACTACTAAAGTTGCTATATGACTCATGACCTTTTCCCAACTGCCCCATAGTTGGGAAAAGGTCATGAGTCATATACTATGGGACTATTTATTATCTTACTAATGGTACGATCAGAATTTGACGTGGTTTCTTGAGTAGCGACCATGCACCGGAAGACGCAGCGTGGGCAGACCCCTGACAAGGTGGACCTGGTGAAGGTCACTGGAAGCGGGAGGTGCAGGAACGCTCGTCACGAAGATCCTTGGTAGCTATGTCCAGCTGTGGACTTTTTCGGCTGAAATAATAATGATGATGAATGGTATGGTTGTATGCTTAGTGTGCGTGTCTCATTCGCAATTGCTCGCTTTTTAGTAATTAAAACGCCTCCACATTGAAGCTCTAAAAGAAATTAAAACTTTTAAGCAATATTTTCGATAGCTTTTATGTAATGATTGATGGTTAAATTACTTATTTTGTTTCTTTTTTGTTTTTCTATGTTTCAACCAAACATTATGGCATCAGTTAAGTAGAAAACTCAACATCATCATCATCCCAGCGTTAATCCCAGTCGCATCGCCTTTTTCAGCTTTGGAGTCTGGGGTCCGCTTTACCAGTCCAACTGCTGATATGGCTAAACTTCGACATTTTTCGTGAAGCGACTACCGTCTGACCTCCACAACTTGAAGGCGACATCGAAGCATTGCAGTTAGACCAATTGTCGGACTTTTGAGGGCTCCAAAAACCCGTAACAACTGCCACTGCGCTTACCGTGCTTTCCGAGGCACGACCCGACCAGTGCAAATATTCATATTCATGCATACAAATACTTGCACTGTGCGGGGATCGAACCCGCGCCACCTTGCGCAGCGGCCGCGTCCGCTACCGCTACGCCATGGAGGCGTACAAAACTATTTGCTAATAAAACAGACTGAAAGAAATTAGACGTACGGTACTAAAAGGGTGTATTAACTCACAAACTTTTACTACTTAACTATTATGAAAGCTATAAAGACTACGTTTTTCACTACCTACTATGATAATAAAACTATAGAATGTATTAAGTAATTGGTTTCATTTGACATAATAGGTGATACTTTAAAACTAAGTGTAAATAAGTTATTTTCATGTTATGTGGATATGTGTAGTGCCAAAAAACTCACATAATTATATGAAAATCCTTGATGAAAGAACATTGCTCTATACAATATGTAAAGAAAACCCTGTCCGATCCGTGAAGGTATTGTTAGGTATTGTTAATAATGCCTACAAAGCCGGGCTAAACATAAAAAAAATCCCCCTAAAAAATAAATATTGTTTCGTAAAGCGAGGTAACTTAATGCATGTTCGGTAGGCAACACGTTAGGCATACATTCGCGGGGAAGGGAGGCAGGGCAGGCGGCACGTGATCGCATCGCTATTGGCTTCGTCACAAATGGTGTTATCACTTTTTTTAAAAATTACCAAATTTTGGGGAAGTTGGAATTATTTCGCGAAAAAAAAAGATTATTTCAAAATTCATTAGTACTGTCACTATGATGATTATGTAAAATTTCATAAACTAATAAATAAAGCTGAAGAGTTTGTTTGTTTGTATGTTTGTTTTTTGTTTGAACGCACTATTCTCAGGAACTACTGGACCGTTTTAATAATTCTTTTTGCGTTGGATAGCCCATTAATCCAGGAAGGCTTTAGGCTATATAACATTACGCTGCGACCAATAGGAGCGGAGCATAACTAAATCCACGCGAACGAAATCGCTGGTGGCCGCAAGTAAAAGTATAATCAGCCTATAATTTTCCTAATGCCATGTCTTTGCCCCTACTCTGTGACAGGGAGTAGACTGTAGTTTACTTACCACGTAAACCAAATATTTGGTTCTAAGACATTTTCCTCACGGTGTTTTCCTCCACCGTTTCGAGAGCAGTGGTGATGAATTTACCCAATCTAAAGCTCCTGACTAGGTAGTCAAGAGCTTTACATTGGGCTACTGACTGGCTAGTCATAACGGCTTCTGAGTCGAAGGTTGGATACCTACATACGACTCAGAAGCCGTTACGACTGCGGGCCACCACTGCTCGAAGAAGGCATGACTTTATAAAAAGTAAAAGGGCGTAGGTCTACACATTCCCACCCTATTTCGTGTTAAACAAATATCAATTTTATTTCAATGAAAATTAAGTTCATGTCAGAGTAACTAGCACTATTTAAAAAAGTTATTACAATGTTTGAAGTTGTAACGTAACTACTAACTTTATTGTGTTTTGTTTGATAATGCAAACAAATATGTATAAGCAATAACTGCATAATTTATTACTAGTGTGGGGCAACTTTAAAAAAAAATGTTCTTCTTAGCGTATCAACGGCATAAAGTTATAATATGTGTGAGATTGATCTGGAGACCCTTCACGACCAAACTCCCGACACAGCAACTTTTAGCGCATCCCGCGTACCCGGCACAGATCGCAAAACAACTGCTCAGAACCGTCCTCCGTACGGCTTCACCAAACATCATACCGGAACACGACGAGTCGCTTGGCGACAAGTCTTTGTCTGGTGGGTGGTAACTTCTGCCAATCATCATCAATAAATTTCACCATAAATCTCAAAATTCATTACAATCATAAATAAATAAACATAATTATAACTTAGTCCATGAATTCAGTTATACAATGAGTGCTCAATAAGGTATAATTTAATCTATACATAATAGTACTCATCAACTATCGGAATTTATGTAACTTGTGAGTTAAGCTGAATTGAATAAATTGTTAAGTATATAATTCAAGCTCATCTGACTTCATTAGTAAACCTGACAGTGGCAATGAAAGCTATTTTCAAAGGCTTAATTAAGTTTGAAATAGACGATGTCAATGTTATTCCCTGGACATATACAAGGTGTGATTTCAATAATAGTAATTAAAAACGTTAACAATAAGTCGCAAGCTCATCTCAATGAGACTCGATGTCAAAAACTTGCAAAGAATGTGGAAAAGTTTTTAAAATGACAAGACCGTCTAATTTCTTTCCTTTTTTGTATTCATTCACTCTTGCTGCCATTGTACTCATAATTATTATTGACAACTTATTCTATACTACCACCAACACTACCAGCACCTATATCAGCTGCCTAGCCTACTGTTTAAATCTGCTGTTTGTCGACATACGAGAAAAGAAATGTATAGAGCAGCTGATTAATTTTCGTGATTTTAGAATAAGTCCCAAAATACTAAAAGTTCTTCATAACGGTGGTTACAAAGATACCTTTCCAGGTATTCAGAAATTTTAATTACAGGTTCAGTGAATCCAACGCGAGTGTTTCGTTCACTGCTCAGAAACATTACAAAAAGCGGAGCGCTTCAAGAAGCTTTCACTACAAAAGGAAAAAAAAAACAATTGTTACTTTTTTCGCCACAATGTCATTTTAGCTAGCTGATTCATTCATATTTTCGCATAATGTAGACGTAGGAAAACAGTAAATTGGCACTCTGTAACCAATTTACATAATTTTGCGCGAAATCTTTTTTCCGCGTCTATTCGTCCTATGAATTCATTTATTTATTTATTTTCACGCATACATAAACAGACATCTCTTTGTCTGTTCAAGAACAGAAAAATGTGTGGGCACAAATAATGTGATTTTATTTTTAAAAGGATGTCTTTTGCAATAGGAGAGCAGATAAAAAGAGATGTCAACATTGTGTATAAAACTAATCAAATCAAATCTAAACATTTATTTCAAAAAACCAGTTACAGGCACTTTTGAATTGTCAGAAGGTCAATCTGTCAGTAAGGTGAAGCTAGTCGCCCATTCCAAAGAGTAGGTACCAATGGAGAAGAACGGGCAAGAAACTCCATGGACACTGTTTTATATTATTAAATTATTGATACAAAAATATTTGATTACATCATTTATGTTGATATCAACCGTGTGAGAACGATGCTGAAATATACTATATAATACGCTGAGAACGCCCATTATGGAAAACACAAAAAAAATCAATTCAGAAATTAAAATTCGCCGTGGCAGCCAGGAGATGACCAGTCCCCTTTGACGGCGTCCGTTCACGAACATGGCGTATGGATCAGCATCATTCAGCTAACCTAAAAAGGGAACCCAATAACCCAACACACACGCCGCCACCAGCGAGACAATTGAGTGAGCATGACATACTCTCAACAGCCAGAGCACAGTCAAGTCAGTAAAAAAACGACTAACCCAACAAAGGGATGCTTTACAGGACAAACTATGCATTGTGCACAAACTATGTACCTTTGACTTAACTGAATAAATAGACAAGGATGTGATATCGCCAATTCACAGTTCATCATTGCCTGGATTTAATAAGATCGAATGCAAAAGGATTCACTCCATGTCCTTATATAGAGTATCCCATTATTGTCTTACCCAATCAGACCCAGACAATTCCTGAGATACTTGTTCGAATTGGGATCAACCTCAACGAGTTACTTCTCGATGCTTTAAGTAATTAGTTGCTTAGACTTAAGCTTGCAATGTACGAATGATAAAGTAAGAGTATGCCCATACATCTATAAATGCCTCAGTCCCGCTTCATTTAGTATAGATGGATCCATAATTAATACTAAAAATATAGCAGGACATTCTGTTTGAACGCGCTAATGTCTGAAAGTTTCAGACGAATCTTGATTTTTTTATGGATTTATGAGTCCATTTGTTGAGGACAGGGTATGATATGTTATTTAACGGTACTCTAAAACCTTTAGAAGCGGAAAAATGCAGAAAATTCAGAAATAATGCTAAATCAAAACGCGATACTGGAGTATTAACGCGGGCAGGTATTGCGATTCTAAAGTGTGAGAGTGGGATAAGGAATTTCACGGATGGGATCGACGGCTAGTATATGAATAACATTAAAACCACAAGCCTTAATTCAGAAAGCAGTACTGCTGGACACGGGACGTATAGTGAGGAGGTTTGGTTCTGTAGAGCTAGGTGACTACTGGCAGCTTGAACACTATATCTTGATATATATTAGGGTTACAGTTATATTTTTATTGCTATAAATATTTCAAATAAATAAGCTAAAATAAATAAAAACTAACTATTTCGCTGTATCAGTATTTCTCTATTATATACTTGACAAGTAATTACAGGTTATATTTTTATCTAATTCTCATTACGCTTTTCCGTTATGAATAGCAATAAGTTTCTAGGTTTTTCTCCTACCTGCGTAATCCCTTGGTACTTATATCGGAAGCGTACTGAAATATTCCACCATCTCAGCTTCAACCTTTTCCTATGAAATATAATAAAAGTAAATAATTCATTTTCTGTGAAAAAGGATACTTTGTTAAACCCATCGTGAAATCATAGGTAAAGAAAGCTGTAATTCATTCCACCTATTCCTAGGAATTGACGATGGGTTTTTTGAGGGGAAAGCTAAGATGAATGTCACGCGCATTTTTCATTGGACTTTTAATATTATTAGTATATTATTAGTGTCGTTTACTAAATAAAAGCGCGTGATTTATGCACTAAAAAGTGCATTCAGTAAATAATTCATAAAGAACATTGAAATATCGCAGCATAGTGGCCACATCATGACTTTCCATCAAACCTTCCTCATAGACAGTTCACGCGGCCGTCTTTTTCAACTGTCATAGGCGATATCCGCCATTATTGTGAAATAAAATTTTCAAAGAATTTCTATAATTTCTTACACGGGTTATTGGCAAGATTGTGGTATATATTCCACAGAGGCCATTGATCAAGAGTTGAGGTTGAATCTCACCTTGAAAAAAGGGGAAGAAGAAGACAATATTGAAAGCTTCAACTCAACAGCCATTTAGACCTGTTTACAATAATGGCGTCTAAATACGACGCTGATTAATTGACAGAACTGAACTAATATTTATCTTCAGTCAATTTCTTAGTAAAGTAGGAGAAAGCACTCAACTTAAATTTAGTTAGGTTTGTGTAGTACCCTCAAAACTCCCTTCAGTATAATGGACTACGAAGAAATAATGAACTAAAGGGTAAGGTTAAATAAGGTCACTTCCTAGAGTGGTCTGCTTTGATCATGTCTGCAGGATAGGTTGTAGAAAATCGTAGACAGAATATAATTGGATTAATGTCTTTACCACGTAATTAACCATTTTCGTTAAATGAAAAATCTATTTACTGAGACTAATACTACTTGAACATCATCATCATCATTTCAGCGTTAATCCCAGTCGCATCCGTAGCTTTTCAGCTCTGGAGTCTGGGGTCCGCTTTACCAGTCCAACTGCTGATTTTGGCTAAACTTCGATATTTTCCGTGAAGCGACTGCCGTCTGACCTCCACAACACGAAGGCGATATCTAAGTATTGCAGTTAGACCAAATGTTAGACTTTTGAGGGCTTCAACAACCCGTAACGACTGCCACTAGATGTTCGTATGGCAACCGGGATCAACGGCTTAACGTGCTTTCCGAGGCACGACCAGACCAGTGCAAATATTCATATTCATACATACAAATATTTGCACTGTGCGGGGATCGAACCCGCGCCTCCTTGCGCAACGGCCGCGTTCGCTACCGCTACGCCACAGAGGCTGTCACACACTACTATCTAATACTACTTGAACAATACCGACAAAATCGAAGGAAAAACGCCTAGACATATTGTGTGAAATGAAGGAATCCTTAGAACGGATGAATTTATTAAGGTCAAACTTCGTAGTTAAAAATTATGTCCCTTACACCGATACCTATGTTCTATTTATCAAAGGTTACGGTCAATTCTGCAACTGTATTTTTATGTGATAAAGCTACCAATAAATGATTATGTTTACCTTTACTTGTGCTGTGAGATGTCAATTTAAAGTATCTACCAGTAATAATTATGTTGTTATGTTTTTTTATTACGTTAACTTAGAAGCTTCCTCTCTCTTTAAACATGTCATTATAATTTATTTGCTCCTGTATGATGTTTTTTATTAGATGTTTAGTTAAACTAGTTTGATACATTTAACGTATATATTTATTGTATACTCTATGCTAATAGTACACTGTAGACTACCTACACTATTTCTCTCTCCTTCCCCTTAGTATTCCATCCAAAGGTTGTCTGTAAAAGATCGCTCTTAGCGATAAGACCGCCCATTGTGCCACCCTTTGTAAAATCTTTATATTTATGTTCTGTAATCTATATGGAGTACATAATAAAGAGTATTCTATTCTATTCTCTTCTTGACTTGTTTAGAGATTCCAGGGACCGTAGACCTACTTATGTATTATTAATTAGAAAAAAGGTATTCTCAGACAGACGGACGAACAACGAAGTATGCTTATAGAAGTCTCTTTTTTCCTTTTGAGTTACGGAACCTCGATGAAAGATGTTTGACAGTGACACAATTCTAACTTATATTAATCATAAATTATTTTTAACACATTTTTGTTCTCCACTCCCATGTCAACAGACGGAGCTCATTGTGTCATAAGCTACACACATGGGCATACCGAACAATTAATTGCTTCAGTGACTGTCACTCAGGCGTCTAAAATAACACGCTACGCTTGATGACATTCCGTATCTACCCATAAAACAAAAGAAGAAAGAGTTTTTAAGGGCCGATGCCAGATGCTGATAAAAACAAAACAAAAATAACAATTGTGTCTGTGTGTGTGTGTGTGTGTGTGTGTGTACGAGCTTCCAGTGTGATTGCAATCATGATTGTCTAAGTTTCAAATTAGAACCGCATGGTGACTTCCAGTTTCAATAGCTTATATTTTGACAGCTCTGCAACTTTCATAGCAATATTTACGTAGTTGAGCACATATTTTTTTGACCATACAATATGTAAAGAAAACTCCGTCCGACCCATAAGGATAATAAAGGTTAGGTAAAACTTGACCAAATAAAATATATGAAACTTTACATAATTATCATAACAACAATATTAATGAATTTTGAAATAAACTTCTTTTTCCGCGAATTAATTCCAACTTCCCCAAAATTTGGTATTTTTTTAAAAAGTGACAACACTATTTTTGACGGTATTATTATCACTCATAATAATACCACGCGACCACGTGCCGCGCGCCCTGCCCCCCTACGCCCGCGCGTGTATTGCCTACCGCACATGTATTAAGTTATTTATTTTTTAGGGGGAATATTTTGGGTCAGGGTTACGGGTTGGTTAAACAAGAAACCGTGGCGCTGGCCGTCGCACAGGCAAGTGAAGAAATACGGGTGGGTTTTAGTCAGTAAAAGTCTGACACGCCCTTCCGCTCCGCCTAGTCATTTGATGATTTCCCATCCCAACAAAAAAGGGGGAACTTTTTAAGTTTAGCCCGGCTTTTTAGGCATTAGCTGAATCATACCTTCACGGATCGGACTAGGTTTTCTTTACATATTGTATAAAATTGTGTTTGGTAGTAAGTTATGCAATTAGGGTACCGAGTTTATATTTTTTTTTTTGTGTTTTGGCCCGAGGTGGAAAATTCTCATGCAGGTTCGCCGCCCTGGGGTGGGCGACGGGGTCTGTCAGACTATACTGACTAAATACCACCCCGGTGTCTCTTCTCGGCCGCGGGAATCTAAATTCTTCCACGGCCCCACACCCTCGTGCTGGCCCGGTCACCGAGTTTTTACTAACTCAACTAACAAGAGTTACGAGTATAATAATATTAAATTGATAAAGTTTGTGGTTTTGTCATCTGTAACATCATCATCTCAGTCAACAGATATTTATAGGAGCGCATACCCAAGCCTCCATGAGGATTACAATAATTACCATGGCTTGGACCACTTTCAACGAATTCCTACTACCTTCAATAGACCTGGAGGTCTATTGAACTGAACTGGAGTTCAAGGGATGAAGAACCATTTGAGATACCAAATAATATTATTGATCTTCCCTAAGAACTAGTACCATTCTTATTAAAGTGATATTGAAGAAATTCACTGCATTCATTGGCACAAAAATCTCCAAACAGTTCTGACATGGTCACCTAGAAACAGTGTGAAAAATAGAGATGTTTTTCGCATTCCTCATGGGAAAAACGTGGCCGAATAAAATTATCATAAGTCATATGTTTACAAACATTGTGTAATGGCGAAAATCAATCTGCACGATGTTCATATTATCACGACTTGTTATTGTGTTTTATAGTACCTACAAGACCAGTGTTGCCCTAATTTTTGGACGTAAACGAAATTAAGTACCTATACTGTGTCCAGTAACTCCTGGGATATCAAGGCAGAGCTTAAAGTGCTATAGGTACACTTACGGCTGTATTTACGAATAAAGTATATAATAATCCATACTAATATTATAAATGCGAAAGTAACTCTGTCTGTCTGTCTGTCTGTCTGTTACGCTTTCCCGCTTCAAATAAAGTATATAATAATCCATACTAATATTATAAATGCGAAAGTAACTCTGTCTGTCTGTCTGTTACGCTTTCCCGCTTCAAAATCGGTTGAGTTGAACCGATTTTGATGAAATTTGGCATAGATAATCTTTAGATCCTGAGAAAGAACATAGGCTACCTTATATCCCGGAAAAAATTGATATTCCTGAGGGAAAACTAAAAAGCGCGATATAACCGAACTCCACGCGGGCGAAGCCGCGGGCGCAAAGCTAGTATCTAATAAAGAAAAGTAAGTAGTCTAAGTAAATATAAGTATATAATAGGCTAAATAAACTAGTGCGCTTTACCATCAACGATTGCATCACTGCTTACCATCAGGCGGGATTGCAGTCAAGCACTAGTTTATAATTATTAAAAAAAACACTTACACGCACGTCTACACGCTCCGTCTTGCTTGCGCAGTTCAGGCCTGTGCAGTCATGACTGTACAAAAAGACAGAACATTCGGAACTGCGCGCTCTACCGTCTTGCCGTCCACACTCACGCACTTACCTGCGCAAACTGGATTGCAGCTTGCACAGGCATGCTCGCAGGTAAGACGGAGCGTGTAGACGGGGCATTAAGCCTGTTAGTGTGATGAAAATGTTACCACTAGTTAATTACAATACAAACAAAAATAATTAAACGCAAGCGACGCCGCGCCGCGAGCTGTGGGCGCTTGCGGGCGAGCGACGCGTTGACCATATTTTTGTAGGGACAACTAGGTAACATAACAAGCTCATAACTTTGTGACTTTTCATGATAGCTTTTTGAAATTTTGTACCTAAACTCTTTACATAAAAATACTAGACACGTACTTCGGGTTTCGAATAATATATACAAAAAAATATAACGTTGTATATTTGTGTCTCTCTTGCAGACAACACCAACAGACAAGACACTAAAATCATAATAATGAGTCCTGAACAACTCACTTATTATGCACGTTTGCAAACTTTTTGTCTGGCTCCAGTCTTTGTTGGCCAATAACTTAAGGCAAACGAAACGTCTATATTGGTAAAATTTAAAGTACCAGTTTACAAGGTTCTACCCTTTCACTTTATCATTAACGCGGATGTAAGAAGGCACCAGGAGACCATAAATCAAGGATAGCTAGTTACGAATGCAAAACACTAAGCGCTTCATCGCGCAACTTGGACGTGACAGAACCGCTACCCATCAACACTGGCCAGCAAGAATTAATAAGTCGACACACTTATCTGTGCATGTGGTCAAATAAGGAACTAAAATGGAATGTACTGGATTTGACAGCTTCCCTTTACAAGCAGCGCCGACAAGACATGCAAATAAAAGTTTGTCGGTTATACGCACAGTCAGAATTTGTTAGTAGGATATGGGAAATACAGTGTCCTTTATAGTTCGTTAGTTAGATAGGTTAGCTTCTGATATATGTTTAATTACTAATTGGTGATCGAATTCTTAAGTCTATTTTGTTTAAAGATGCTATTTTTTTTTTAATTTCCGAAGACATAAGATCTAGATAGATACTACTAACAACGCTCGATGATTTTGTCACTAACTGTCTTGAAGATTTCGTACCAAATGAGTAATTTCGGCGATAAGACCGCCTACTGTGTCACCCTTAGTGAAATCTTCATTTTTATGATCCTTTATTTGTATGATGTACATTCTAAAGAGTATTTCCATCTATCTTAATGAGATAAATGTACCTATATTATTGCAGCCACATTTGGGCTGGTGCTGCTAAGTGTCATCTGGCCACTTTGGATTCAGTGGAGAGGCGTGCGAAGAGGTGACACTGATTTAACTCGAGACGGTTTCCAAAGCCTAGAGCACAGGCGTAGAGTAGCCAACCTTTCGGTATTTTACAGGATGCATTTTGGGGAGTGTGCGAGGGAATTGCATGATTTTATTCCCCCATCTCCGTTCCACCATCGGACGACCACTACCATCAGGGCGAGGCGTTTCGCCTCCTCCTTTATAGCGCGTACATCGAGGGACTGCAACAATTTGCCAGCGGTGGTGTTTCCGTCGGTGTCGGAGTACAATTTGAGTGTCTTAAAGGCTAGAGTGAGAGGCTCTTAATAAACTAGCGCGCTTTACCATCAACGATCGCATCACTGCTTACCATCAGGCGGGATTGCGGTCAAGCGCTAGTTTATGATTAATGAAAAAAAAAAATATTTAAGCAATGTATAATATCTCAAAAATTTCAAATCAAATATCCTTTTCATAGACACTACGCAAATAATACCTAATTTTTTTCTGTAAGCAAACCAAGTAAAAAAAAAAAGTAAAGTTCAAGTAAGTGCTTATCATCAGGCGGGATTGCAGTCAAGCACTAGTTTATAAGTAATAAAAAAAAAAAAAAGAAAAGTAGCTCTTGAGGTAATTTTATTATGCTTAATATTACGATCGTTCATGTTTAATGAGCATTTAAATCCGCAAAGCACTTCAAAAGTCTTTTGATGTAGATTTTAGGCCATAAAGCTATTCTGAAAGTTTTGTTACTTACTGAAAGTCGAATCACAAAAACTTTCAGTAATAATACATTTTATGACATTAATTACCATAAAATGGCCTTTATTTATACGTCAAAAGTTTGATCAAATAAACATGGCTGAAAAAATCTCAAACAAAAAGAGCTGCTTCAAAACATAATCTCGTTTACCTTGAAAATGAATCTCGTTACATCTAGAAGAGCGTGTTACAAAAGGCTGTAAAAACGTTTATGTAACCCTCGAGACCCGCTGCTAACATTTAAACTTTACAGAAAAAGCTTCCCAAGAAAATACACCAACAATAAATACAATACCCATATACGTACACACCGTAAAACAACATAAATGCTGTTATTATGAACTATAAAAAAGTTGTAAAAGACTGACCGTTTCTGGATAGTTTCCGTATCCGTATTCACCTACGTGTAAAACCAACAAACTTGCAATCACGAGAAGCACAATGAGCTTAATTTTCTAGGCAAGGTGACGAAGTTTTATATACGAAGAAGTTTAAATAACTTCACACTACGTGCATTGTGTAGGTACGTGTCCAAAAACCAAATACAGTTTTAATTTTAAACCAAAAGTAAGTCGCATGAAAGGATGAAATAAAAAGAGACGCTTAAAGGATCTCTTTGATCTATAAATATTTTTAAGTACAATATCGCGTGAAGAATTAAGCGAAAATTGAGCTAGGCTTCATTCAAAAAGTCTTGAGAAAATAACATTAACAACAATAACAGTTTTCACTTTTATACCACCTACGGCGAAATAATTGTACCCACAGTTTTAGGACGTACACATAAATAAATCAGAGTTACAATCCGTCATACCGCTCGTAAAATACCCTCTAAATAAGCAAGACCTGGATTTGAAGTTGATAAATTTGCTTAGTCCTTTACTTAACTAAGCAAAGGACTAAAGCAAATTTATCAGCAGTAAAGTTATAACCAAATAGGAATAAATTCCAGGAAATTCACTACAATAATCTGCGGCTTGACTGAGGTTTTTGCGAAGACAATAAAACCATAGAATTTCAGACTACAAAACGAGCAGCGTCTATTTGAATTCATCAACTAAATACAAAAGACAATATTTATTCAAAAACATAATATAAACAAAAACTTTGGTCGTTACTTAACTGACAAATAATAATACCATGTTACACGAAACGGAAATCTACTGGCCAAATCCAACCAAAATCTACGCTCGAAATACCCATGGGTTCGCTCAAACATTGAATGAAAAAACCCTTTTCGATAACACATTGAAAACTTCCGAGAAAAACGGATATATGGACATTGAGCGTCCCATCGAGCCTGTAGATTATTTTTCAGTATTACGTACAAATGGTTCCAACTTCGACACAAAGGTAACCTGCATATTTTATTCTATACTTTTCTCCGAATCAGAGGCGTATGTGAGGACTATTGAAGACATGTGCAAAAATATATACGTATTCCAACAAGGAAAAATATGATTTTCTGCTCCAAATAAGGTGGTAAATGTAGTTGGCATAACGTTTGATGAATAAATATATACTTCACATAAGAAAAAATCGTGAGAAGCTAACGATTCACTCACACTGCCGAAATATTGCTAAATAATCCCTTCAATTCATTATTTGGCAAAAAAGGTCACTCACGAGCAAACGATGTTAGAATATCTGTTCAAAAATATTTATACATCTATTCTGTTGTAATATTTTTGTAAAAGCTCCATCTCCGGTCTGATAGACTATTATTCATATTTCCATACTAATTCATACCCCGCTGAGCGCTGTCTGAATGTAATGCTGACTCACCGCCTTCCCTTATTTTTATTTCTTTAGCCGCAGGAGACATGGAGGGTTCCATTTAAGAAAAACTGATCTCTATCTAAGCCTCATTGTTGTTAATGTTCTTTGCTCAAGATTTTTCGGATTAAGCCTAGTTCCATTGTCGCTGAATTCTTCATTCGATATTTTACTCAAAAATACTTTAAGGATCCAAGAACTTCCTTTGCCCGTCTCGTTTTTATTTAATCATTTTATAAGATTTTCTTTTTGTTTAAAATTACAACTGAAGCTGATTTTCGGGATATCAACAGAATTTAAGGAGTGTGAATTCATTTAATCTTACTTAGCTTCGTCATATTACCTAGAAAATTGGACTTTTGTGCTTCTCATTGTAGACAATTACTTTGAGACACAAACTTCGCTGCGCAAGTGAAAGAAGTTTCTTGAAAGTATAATCACAGAAATCGGGAACCGGTGTTTAAGCTAAATCATTCCCATATTTTAGACCTTAGGCTATTCATGACCTAATCAAGTTTTACACTACCGTTGGTACTAAAGCTTCTAGATTAGATTGTATGTACCATCACTTAAAACCATACACGGGACGATGCAAAACATGTACCATCTACTGAAAATATTACCAAATTTCTATAGTAGTGACTAAAGGAAATGAAATTCTTTGCTCATGTATTCCGCTTCAGGTATATTTTATGCTCGAGTATGTTTGGTATTCTTAGCAATATAGACGATCTCCTTTATTTACAAATGTTTCTTAAAGTCGTGATTAGCGAGTGTTCAACCATACATTTTGACGTGCGAACGTCACTTAACTTTCATAATTTTAACTTTATAGATTTATATTGTATTAGTCTACAGTAAGTTAGCTTTTACGATTGTTAATATTAAGATTTTTATGACTGTACAAACAGACTTTTTAAACATTCATTGTTCTATGTTTTTTAATTTTTTTTTCGTAATCGTTTAAAAATATGTCCCTCAGTTTCCTCAGATTAATCTATTTATAGTGTTACATCCACTCTGGACTTGCAAAAGTATATGTCGATGGTTCTATCCCTTTATCCTAATGAGTGTAAAGTGCGGAATGTGGGACGTATAGCGGAGCGCACGTTTTGAACTTTATACATCCAAGTTTGAACATCAACATTAGGGAGAGCTGTTTAAACTTGGGTGCTATTACGCATTATGAAGGAATGTAATTAGTCTTCTATTATGAAAGGAATTTCTAGCGTGTATTGCTGTTGCTTTGCCTTTCGATTTAAATTCATCATCAGTCCCTACTCGTCCATTGCTGGACATAGGCCTCCTTCATGACACGCCAACAAGCTCGATCCTGAGCAGTCACACCAACAAGCTCGATCCTGAGCAGTTCTCCGCCAGCCACTACTAGCCACCTTTTTGATGTCGTCGCTCCATCTCGCCCAAGGGCGTCCCACGCTACGTTTGCCGAAACGCGGTCTCCACTCGAGGACTCGTTTACCCCAACCGTTGTCGGTCCTGCGGCATATGTGACCAGCCCATTACCACTTCAGCTTGCTAATCCTCTCAGCTATGTCGGTGACTCTGGTCCTCTGTCGGATCACCTCATTTCTGATGCGGTCCTTCAGAGAGACGCCCAACATAGCCCGCTCCATAGCTCGCTGAGCGACTTTAAACTTATGGACTAGTCTGACCGTTAGTGTCCACGTCTCGGCTCCGTAAGTCATGACAGGTAGGACGCACTGGTTGAAGATTTTTGTCTTCAAACATTGGGGTATGGGCGACGAAAATACCCGACGAAGTTTACCAAACGCTGCCCATCCCAGCTGGGAGCTGCTGGGGGCTGTATCTATTTGCCTCCTTCTCGAAGTTGTTTTTCCCTAATTGCAACGTTTGCCCGAGATTCGATTTAAATTACTTGCAATATAAAATAATCTACATATTCCTAATCATAGTCTCGCCCACATACGTATCTCTCTATTATACAAAAATTAGAGAGGAAAAGCAAGAAATACAAAATTGTGGAGTAAGCTAAAGGAAGCCCTTTACCCGTCGTGGGGTCCCAATAATGGAGTAATAGTTATTTAGTTACAAGAGAAAATGTATCTAAATAAAAATTATTGGAAATAAACGGGCTTTATTATTATTACTGTTATTATTATTATGTACATATCAATAGGCCCTATTGCAACAGAAATATTGAATAAAGAAACTATCTGTGCCCCGCAGTTTCATCCACGTAAGTTTCGAACCCGCTGGAATATCGGGGTAAAAATATTCAATATGTTATAACTGGTTATAAAATATCTGTGTGACAAATTTCATCTAAATCCGTGCAGTAGTTTTGCGTAAAAGAGTAACAAGGCATTCATCCATCCATCCATATTCACAAACTTTCGCATTTTTAATATTACTAGCTTTCCGCCCGCGGCTTCCTCCGCGTGGAGTTCGGTTATATCGCGTTTCCAAGAGAACTCTTCAAAAGTTCGGAATCAAAACAATCCTATGTTATTTCTCAAGGTCAACTCTATCTTTTTTTGTTTAGACGTGAAAGCATAACAGACAGACAGACAGTTACTTTCGCATTTATAATATTAGTAGGGACTAGAATAATGTGCTCCATGATAATTGATAAAACAGGCTGGTATCCTCAGCTCCACGACAATGGGTGCAATTTGCGTACGGGTCGGAATATTAGTCATTTGATCCACCCCAGCTCCTTAAGAAAGGCAGCAAACTTGATGTTACTGACCGTCTCACGTAACGTAACGTAACCCGGGATTCCGAAGTACCGTGGTGAACACCGCGCAGTTTAGCAGCACATGCGCCGCCGTCTCCTCGTCCTTATGCTGGCTCTGTACAATGGGCTGTCCGTAACTTCTATGACAAAGAGATGTTTATTTATTGACCCATGGCCAGTTAAAGCTGCAGTGTCTGTGCGCAGCTTTAGTTTACTTAAACGGAGAACTTGTTTCGTGAGGCGGCCATCAATTGTGAGAAGTACGAAGTGTCCAAAATCAATCATGGTTGTCTCTTGTAAGTATCCGAAGGGGTTTGGTGCGATGGGTTGAGATCCCACTGGTACAATGCTCGATCCCCTACTAACAAGTTCATCGGCTGCAACTTTATCTAGTGAACCGCTCTTGCCTTTCTATCTATCCAATTATATGCGAAACACTGGATCAATATCAAGGAATTCCCAGAATCTACTTGTTCCAATTTCCCCATGCCAAAGTTCTTCATAACAAGTCAAGCCTCTCACAATCCCAACAAAAGAACGAAATTAAACACTTATAAGGAAAATTGAGCCTTATTTTGTAAAAGGAACGGAAAAACTGGAAGATAAAATATGAAATTCGGACCTAATGACCCTTAGCAGAAATACACCCTCTGTAATTTATTTGGCCAATACATGAAAATGACGAAGGGGCCATAAAAGGCACATTAATGCCATCGCCGCGACCAGAGCTGGAATCTTCTCAATTCCCTAATGGTTCTATAACAAATGTCATCAGGCGATGGCCAGACGTGTTTCGTGCGAGAATGGACCTACTAGCTATTAATACAGCCAATGTACTAGATGACAGGGTGCGACCTAGATTTTACGCACGTCTGGCCGTGCTAACAATTTTTCATATTTTACGAAACTTGACTTTGTGTAAAAAAAGTGTATTTGATGAGTGAACTTTAGTAGCTGAGTAGATTATTACTGAGACCTACTTTTGATATTGTATTTCGAGTATCTACTGCGCTCGAAGCCAATTCAATTGCGAGAGAGAGGCAATTCGGATTTAAACTCGTAATTTCGTACTTCTGTGCCAGTAATGAAATCAGATTGTTTCCCTAATTAGACAGCTTTAAGAAACTTAATATTTTAAACCAGATAACCGTTATTAGCTTTATCTGGTGATTTATACAACAATTCTTACAGAAGACTTGCATTGTAAGATAAAAAAATATTATCTCACTGTTTTTTTTTTAAATTTACCGTATATTTTTGGTTCTATACGGATCGGTAAAATTTTCCTTTGTGTACCTGTCTATTGTCCCGAAAAAATGATAAAATAACAGCCCAAATCTTGTATTCAATGTCTACTTAATACGGTTCAAAAGATATGGACATAATGTACGGACTGCTGAGCATTAGTAATAAGTTTTCGTGGACACTCTTTAGGTACGGAACTATAAAAAGAATGGCAGGATTGACGACGGACGCTTTCCGTATTTGTATATACCTACCACACAAGTGGAAAAAAAATAAAATTGATATAGAGCCAATTTTTTTTTTCACTCTGACAATGCACATAGACAATGAAACTCTCTTAAGCGTACATAATTAAAACGGACGAAAGATCAGGATGAAGCGTTTCGCCTCCTCTTTATACCGCGTACATCGAGGGACTGGAACAGTTTGCCAGCGGCGGTTTCCGTCGGACTACACTTTGAGAGTCTTCAAGGCTAGACTGAAGAGGCTCTTAATAAACTAGTGCGCTTTACCATCAACGACTGCGTCACTGCTTACCATCAGGCGGGATTGCGGTCAAGCAGTAGTTTATAACTGAATAAAAAAAAGACGCCTTGGAACGTTATTCTCATAAATTTATCCTTTTTTTAATTTCGATGCGATGAGTGCGATATTATACGAAAAATGTCCAAAAGTGTACGCAAAGAGTGCTAACGAAAATGTATCTCCGTTTCTTTTGAATCGTAATAAGTAGACACACAAGTTTTCACAGAGCATATATTTACAATCTTATTCCGTACTGTCTTTCTATAAGACACCGGACACGGCGGCATGTCACAGCGTATGTTTGGCACATCGTCACATTTACACTATAATAATGTAGTTTGTGACAGCCTCTGTGGCCTGGCGGTGGAGAACGCGTCCGCTGCGCAAGGAGGCACGGGTTCGATCCCCGTACAGTGCAAATATTTGTATGCCTATGGTCTGGTCGTGCCTCGGAAAGCTCGTTAAGCCGTTGGTCCCGGTTGTCATACAAACATCTAATGGCAGTCGTTACGGGTTGGTGGAGCCCTCAAAAGTCCAACAATTGGTCTAGCTGCAATGCTTCGATATCGCCTTCGGGTTGTGGAGGTCAGACGGCAGTCGCTTCACGGAAAATATCAAAGTTTAGCTAAAATCAGCAGTTACACTGGTAAAGCGGACCCCAGACTCCAAAGCTGTAAAGCTTTGGATGCGACTGGGATTAACGCTGAGATGATGATGATGATGAATGTCGTTTGTAAAAGTTTGCTAACATAATTTTGAAGTTATACTACTTATATTAATTGTCTACTTGTTACACGAAATTAAGAATATAAATGGTAATTAGGTACTACTATGATTTATCCATACTAATATTATAAATGTGAAAGTAACTCTGTCTGTCTGTCTGTTACGCTTTCCCGCTTAAACCTCTCAACCGATTTTGATGAAATTTGGCATAGACAATCTTTGGACCCTGAGAAAGAACATAGGCTACCTTTTATCCCGGAAAAATATGAGGTTCCCGAGGGAAATCTAAAAAGCGCGATATAACCGAACTGCACGCGGGCGAAGCCGCGGGCGGAAAGCTAGTATAATATATAAAGCTAAGATTTGAACAATTATTTTTGCGTTGGATAGCCCATTAATCCAGGAAGGCTTTAGGCTATATAACATCATGCTGCGACCAATAGGAGCGGAGCATAATTAACTCCACGCGAACGAAGTCGCTGGCGGCCGCTAGTATAACAATAAATTAATAGAATGAAGTAGTAATTATAAAAATGACATTATAAATTTTAAGGAGTTCGTCATACAAGAATCGTTTTTTGTTTTAAACTGTCCACCCGGCAGCAGATGAGAGTGAATGCTCCGTACGGAACACTCACGCTTGGTCGCATATCATTATTATCTTTTATTACATTATTTAAGATAATGTCACATTCACAAAAGGGCACATCAAATTGAAATGAGCGTAGGGCGGTAATAAAATTAACATAACCTTTTACTGCTCGTGAGCAATTTGGCCATTTTCGAATCAGTAACATGATAAAATCCAATGGGGGTATAAAATAGGAATTTAAAACCCTATAAAAGTGTCTCCAATTTAGGTCGGTGCATATATGCCATGTATGAAGGTTGGAAAACAAAGAGGTTTTGGATACAAATGATGCTGATATATCGTTCTCCGAACATCTGTTTTATAATATCTACATATTATTATAACTGTCTTAAACGTCTACGTCTCCGTTGTTTTAACGTCTTAGTGGCCTAGCGGTTAAATCACCAGCCTCTTAAGTACGAGTGCACGGGTTCAATTCCAGGTCAGGCAAGTACCAATGTAACTTTTCTAAAGTTATATGTACTTTCTAAGTATATCTTGAACACTAATGACTGAAGATGAAGGAAAACGTCTTGAAGAAAACCTGGACTTTATAAGTCTGAAATCGCCAACCCGCATTGAGCAAGCGTGGTGATTACGCCCAATCCTTCTCTCTATGAGAGGAAACCTGTGCCCAGTAGTGGGACGATAAAAAAAAGGTTGATTATGATTACAACTGTTTATACTAAAGCTGTTCTTTATTTTGTTTTTTTTTTTCGGGGATGTGACGCATGTATCAACTATGTCTTATTTTTTGTGTTTTTGTAAACTTTTCCGTCATATTTACGGCAAATAAACGTTTTTTCTTTCTTTTTTTTTTCTGGGATTCTAGTCAGAGTTGAAAAAATATTTTTGCTTTAGATAACCCAATTATGAGGAAGGTTACAAGCAGTCAATTAATTATAACAGGCTATTTAACATAAAATTACGATCTGCAAAAGCCGAGCAATCAGATAAAAAGTGTGTAAAAATTCTAAGCGAAAACTACTAAATAGTGGGTTAGCGTGTGTGGGTGATGCCATGTGACGCGGAAGATCGGGTGAACAATAAACTTCACACGTACGAGTTCGCAGACTGGAGGTGGTTCAAATATAAAGGCATGTTTGGTACCACATTTCAATGAAGCGTAATTAAATTCTAATTTTGGAATGAGAATCGGGTAGGTTTCAGAAGCTAAATCTGTCGAGGATTTGAGAGATTTAGTGGGTACAAAGTAGGTAAGTATGTTGGTACTTTAAGCTTTGAAAGTGTAACTTAGCCGGTGACCTTAATCTCACTTTCTACCTACATAGGAGCCAAGTAGATAGAGTATTTGTTATTTCCGTACTTTGTTTAATACTTCTCTAATTCGGTTTAATGAGTTTTAGATTGGATTCCATTTGGATATCGGAATTTAAATTAGTGTTTTGCTAGTTTCAATAAATACTTTAGATGTAAATAAGTAACTGTGGAGGGTAAGGGAGAGGTCGCCATCACGACGACAAGGCGGTACTCCGCCCAAGCCAGGTAGACCTCCATCGTATGCTGCACTGTGTCCTCAGGGCGATCCACACAGTGGCCACACCCTGGCGTTTCCCCACGCCTGAATATGATCCTTCCGAAACAATCATGGTGAGGGGAATGTGAAGGCACCATGGCGCCTTTCTAACCACTCCTGAACCTATCATCGATATATCTCGTACAGCCGTAGCTACACCACTAGGCTCATTATTCGTTTCCACTTCTCAAAAATAATACAATAGGGTATTTGACTAAAAAAACTAATTATTCCGTCAGACAGATATCCAAAAAGTACTAGACACGTATTTTTTTTCTTTTTTCATATACTTAAACAAAAAATGAAGACGACACAGCGCGTTGAAAACTCGTGTGATGTTACTGCACGCTACACTTTTTAGCGACCAGTGACGTCAACAGCCACCACTCCTGATCTTTGATGCCTTTTATGTTTGTCAATTTTCATTGATTTGATAAAACAAAATATACGTATCCAATATTTTTTCTTTAATCTGAATGACGGACTAAATAGAATCAATTTTTTTTAACCAGGAAACAACCCTATTGTTATGTGTTCAATACCACATATAAACAACGGGGTTGTTTTTTAATTCTTCTCAATCAGGATTTGTTATTTTGACACGATTACACGAGGGGCGCTGAAACAGGCCGAACCCTTTTTCGGGCACCTAATCCTGTAACCGTGTACCTCAACATAGGACAGTACAAAAATCAAATGGATTACTCATAAGCCTTTACAAGTTAAGGTCAGCGAGAATAAATCTCCTAAAGTCGGTACATGAAGGGTTATTCTGCAAAAAGTGGTTCTGTAAAGGAAAAAGGGCGAAGTAACGATGTTAGCTAAAGAACAATTTATTTAACTTACTTTTTTGATATTACAGCCATATTCATATTTTGGCGATAATCATATTATTAACCGACTTCAAAAAGGAGGAGGTTACTCAATTCGACCGTTTAAATGCTTTTTTTTATGTTTGTTCGCGCATAACTTCGTCGTTTATGAACCGATTTTGGTAATTCTTTTTCTGTTGGACGTTCCCAAAGTGGTCCCATGATAAGGATATCAGGGTTTGATGGTGGAAGACCAGAGAAAACAAGGGGAACTTTCAAAGTTGCAGGGGCGGCTAGTGCATTTCTTAGCATTTTCATTAAGTATTATAAAGCACTACAATGTAATAAAGGTCTGGAGTAGATCTGATGATGGAGCCGGGAGACAGTCGAAGGAACTCCTCAACAATTCACAGCAGCTACCTTGTGTTTGGGCTCGATTAATTTGTATTGATAAGAACATTACACCTAGATGGGTTGTGATTGTCATAAAAGCTCTGATGATGGAGACAAAGGCCAGTTCCGGGAACTCCTCAACGGTTTACAGTAGCTACTTTGTGGTTGGACTTCATTCATTTATATTGATGAGACCTTTGCACCCATTAGGTTAAAATAATGGTCTGCAGTAAATTTGATGATGAAGACCATAGGCAGTTGAGGGAATACTTACGGGTAAAAATTAAAGTAAACAAAATTACGTCGTTTCCCTACTATATTTGCGTCAGCTTCTAGTCTGAACGGATGCAACTGAATACATAGTACTTTTAACAACTAAAAAGTGTAAAATAAAAACTTTTTTACAAAAAAAACAACCGACTTCCAAAACCACTACAAAGTGAAAAATAACTAATTTCGGAAGTCGGTGTCTTTGGTTTTGTATATTCGTTTTTTGACACCGACTTCCGAAATTAGTTATTTTTCACTTTGTAGTGGTTTTTGGAAGTCGGTTGTTTTTTTGTAAAAAAGTTTTTTTTTTAGGTTTTTTTTCATAGGTGTTTCAGCTTTATATTAGGTTACATAACGATCATGGTTGAACTCAGATATTGATTAAATTATTGATCATATTTGCTACAGTAATAAAAAGCTGACTGATAATATAATTAATGAAACGGCGAGGCAGTTTTACTTGAATCATATTATATTTTTAGTTATAGGTAATCATCTTCTATAACAATTTGAAACAACGATATAAGTATATACATATTACCCGTAGACGGTCAAAAACATAGCGGAATTCGAGATTTTTAAATGACCATCTATCACTCGCCTGAAAGTGTCCCCCTTAAAGGACAGTTTACTTATCAGATCTAAAGTTTGGACAAATTTCAACCATTTGCCACTGACATTAACTGACAGGTCGGGCAATCAAGCTGTTGGCAAACACAGAAGGGACCGACGGCGATTCAAGTGAATAATTTTATATATTACTGTGTTACCGTTTATAAGATACTTGCTTAGGCACCGATTGTGATTGTGCTCACATGATAGAAGCAACAGAAATATGTAACGAAGAAATGTAACCCATATTAAGATTTCAAAAGAGTGTCCATGGAGTTTCTTGCACGTTCGTTTCCATAGAGATCTACGCTTTGGAACGTGCAATTTAGCTTCACTTTTCTTGGACTGACTGACATTGACTATTCAAAATCAGCAACGGACGGTTAATTTAAAAAAAAAAAAAAAACAATTTTGATTTTGATTTGATTTTGTTGAACACAAACTAAACTAACTTTAAGTTAAGGGCATCTTTTTCTTTCTACTTTATTAAAAAGGATAGAAGATAACATTTTAGTTTAATCCTGTCAAATTAAGATACTCCATAGACATTTTTTTTTTTGGTTCATTTCTTTCCGTTCGGGCGAATGGAAAAGGCAAAGGCATAGTACGCCATACAGCCAAGTCTTCAGTATTTTTTTTTTCCTTCATTAAATATCTATCCTAACTTATCCTAATTTATCCTAACTTATCCTAGCATAACTTAACCTAAACTAACTCCTTTCGTTTTACGCGTTTGGACGATAAGGAGCGGTTTAGCGTAAAGACATGATGAGGCCACTGTGTAATATTTCACTATTCTTTTTGAATTATTCACTGAATGCACTTTTTACTACTTATATCACGCGTTTTTATTTAGTAAACGACACTATAAATAATTTTAAAAGTCCAATGAAAAATGAGCGTGACACTCATCTTGACATTCCCGCCAAACCCACTCCATATACAGTTTAAACGCTATTATAAACATGGCGACCAAAAATAAGCCAAGCGAGGACTAATTTGACAGGTCTAAACTAACATATTATGTTCTATCCTTTTCTTAATGAAATGGAAAGAAACAAATGCATTGAACTTAATTTTAGTTTAGTTTGTAAAGAAGAGAATCAGCGATTTAGAATGTCTTTTTGATTCACTTTATGTGTGCGACGTGATTTTGATTAAGTATTTTGTTGAGTTGAAACAGTCTTTGTAGAGTTCTTATATGTGAGGTATCCATACTAATATATAAAGCTGAAGAGTTTTGTTTTTTTGAACGCGCTAATATCAGGAACTTTTTGCGTTGGATAGCCCATTAATCCAGGAAGGCTTTAGGCTATATTACATCACGCTGCGACCAATAGGAGCGGAGCATAACTAACTCTACGCGAACGAAGGCGCTGGCGGCCGCTAGTTTTATAGAAATTAAAAATTTTGGTGAAATTAGTTTGAAGTACCTAAGCTGTCATTCTACCTGATAACATTATTGTTCGACGTCACGAAAAGACTTGTACAGAATACAACTGAACCGTATTATAGAATGGTGTTAGAGCATGAATCTAAATTAAAGGTATTCCGAATTTATCTCATAACATATCTTCTTCTTCATCTCAGCGTTAATCCCAGTCGCATCCGAAGCTTTTTTTTCAGCTTTGGAATCTGGGGTCCGCTTTATTTATTTATTTATTTATTTGTTTATTTCAGGCGACGCAGGCCCATACATAAATACCTTAACCTAAACATACATATATTTATATTATAAAATAGTGCTTCGCTACTACTAGCATGTACTTATGCTGTTCTGTGGTATTTGTCCGCGGAAGCGACGGAAAACCACGTCTTGCGGCCAGAAGTCCTCTTCCATCACAATGGGCAGAAAACAATTCGGTATGCGCACCACGAAAGCCTTGAAGTTAACGTTGCGGCGCGACTCCAGTAACTGTACCCTCGGTGAGTATCTTGTCTTCTGGCGTACGTACTCCACGATGTCCTCCTCCTTAGTGGTGTAGTGTAGGCGTGAGATATACACCGGTGTGTACGGCTTTGCGGCACGCAAGTTAGCTTCCGTCCCCGTAGGAGCTTTGCCGCAACGGTTCTTGTTGGTTCGCGTTCGGCGCTTCCTCCTTTGCACCGTCACGAAACCCTCATCATTAGCCCTATTCGGCGACTGATCTGGTATAGGCTTCTTTTTAGGAATGTCTGAGACACTCGCTGTGAAGCTAGCGGATTCCTTTTGCGAAGGCTTCGCTAGAGCTGCAGACACTTGCAGCGAGACTGGGCGAGGGGTCCGGGCGACGTTGCGTGGAGGAGCTGCGATGATAGGTGCATGACTGCGGGACACGCGGGCAGGGCACTCTGCAAGCTCAGCAAACGACGGTTGCGCTGGCGACGAAACTGCTGACGCGGAATTTGACGACGATACATCGAGGCCAGCTCCGCGACACATGTTTACGTTAGATGCATCGACTGATGACCTAGTTACCGCTACACTATTGCGCAACTCGCTGAATTCCTTACGCAAAACGATGATGGTGTTTTGGGATTCATCTAACCTTGCTAAGACATCCGCGAGACGGTCCTTGAGAAAGACAATATCCTTCAGAAGGCTTGTTACGTCGACATGGTCGAAAGTAACGGGTAGCAGCTTGTGCAGTTCCTTCGCCACAAATGTTGGCACGTCAACTGGGTCGGTCTCCTTGAACAGCGTGATAATATCCTGCAGGCTTCTCTTAGTCCCGTCACGTCGACGGGATACCATCTGGTCGCGCTTGTTTAGCACACTAAACAACAATAGCTTGGCAGCAGCTATGTCATCTTCACTGAAGTTCGTTGCACAGATTTGGACAGCGGATACCTCATCCATCACATCCAGCTTCTGCAACAGTCTAACTGCTGATTTTGGCTAAACTTCGATATTTTCCGTGAAGCGACTGCCGTCTGACCTCCACAACCCAAAGGCGATATCGAAGCATTGCAGTTACACCAATTATTGGACTTTTGACGGCTCCAACAACCCGTAACGACTGCAATTAGATGTTCGTATGGCAACCGGGACCAACGGCTTAACGTGCTTTCCGAGGCACGACCAGAGCAGTGCAAATATTCATATTCATGCATACAAATATTTGCACTGCGCGGGGATCGAAGCCGCGCCTCCTTGCGCAGCGGCCGCTTTCGCTACCGCTACGCCACGGAGGCTGTCAAATTATCTCTTAACATATGTAGATGTGTTTTCATAATAGTGAGCGCTAAACTAATCTATTTCTAAACAATACATTATTATTTATTATTGACATGATTCTATTATTAATGTTCGTTTATTTTTTACAGATTTCTCCGCCTGTCTACTGCGCCAAAAAGGTAAGTTTCTGTTATTACTTAGCACACCAAACACGATAGGTACACTCAAACTGCAATAAGTAGGTACGTTTTTGCTTTAAAAATGTAAAAAAATAACATTCATCTCAACCCCATATTATTTAAATAAAAAAAAAATTAAAAGACGTATGGCACTCGGGGACTACCGTGGTAAAGCTATTGCATAGCATTTTTTATCAACTTATACAATTATAATTATTAATTTGTTTATTTTATTTATGCAGTATTTTTTATCCTTTGTTTTTTAGGGGTGGGGGGTGTTAAGTTATTTTCCGACGATAAAAAATGCTATGCAATAGCTTTACCGCGGCAGTTCCCGAGTGCTACACGTCTTTTTTGGATATTTGCTATGTTCTTACGCATTTATGAGCACCTGGTAGGTTAGCATATATAATAATAGTTGTGGTGTCAGGTTATTTTCGTTACCGAATTTCTGAATTCGGTCTCCACGCTCAAGGCCCGCGATAGAAGCTAAGCAATAGCATAAAAATATTTTTTTAAATAAATTATGTGTCTGTTCAACACACATTACCTACTCAAATTATACAATATCGAGAAAACACGAGTAGGTACCTAACCGTTAAATTAAAATAATCACGATGACGTAACAATTAAAACACTGGCAACTTTATTTGCTATCAAATGAATAATGTGACACAGCCATAACAAATATTGGCTCCACTCAGACCAACAACGTCCTATTTACATAACGAATAGCCTCTCAAGCTCGCCCCAGATACAGAAGTAATTATGGTTTTATATCGCCAAAGTAAAAAAAGGTTAGAAGAGAAAAGACGGGTAATTATAAGGAATGGTTTTCAAAGTAAACGGTTGGTAAAGTTAAGAAAGTATTTTAATAACACCAAGCTGTTCCTGTCCCAATACATAGAAAAGGGAAGGCACTAACATTGATGACCGTGATTTCTTAAGACCGGTTGTCGATTTCAGATTGTTAACTAAATGACCAGTACGGTAATTGCATAACATTATACAACGTGTAACATAAAGGGTATATACATAACAAAGGCATGGCATCTTTACATGATATCAAACGATATTGGAAGGGTTTTTTAATCCTATCTCTTTATGTTAGGAAGTTATGAGGAAAAACACCACCTGTGATAGGCTACTATCATACTAGTCGCACAGAGATATTGAAGACATTTATCGGATTTTGGTAAGTAACGTGACGGGTAACGAGTAGTTATTAACGTATGTAGTGTGCTGCCACGTTTGTTATGATTTTATTTTAAGAATCACACGAAACCGAAAATTTGGTACCATTTTTTTGAGTATTTTATTTTGAGTTGAAACCCTTCCGATATCGTTTGATATCATCTAAAGATGCCATGCCCTTGGTATGTATATACCCTTTTTGTTACACGTTGTATAAGTAGCAATTGGTTTCATTTCGACAGTTCAGCAACATTAATTGCGTTATTTACGTTGTTGAGTAGACACATTTTATGAACTTGTAGAGCAGTGGATTAGCAAGAAGATAAACACACTCTTTGAGTTTATCTGTGACTTTACCTAAGAATAGATCAAGTGATATTTAGCCTGCAATGGCGCTGATGTTTTTATTCACAAATTAAATTACATTTAAGTTCAGTGCATCTTTTTCATTCTGTTTATTTACGAAAAGGAAAGAAATTAAAATACTAGGTGTAGACTATTGTGTAGATTCAATTTCTTAGTATTGTATAATTGCATGGCAAACGTGTGAGCATAATGTACGAATGTGCTATTTGTTGGGTTAGTCTTTTTTATTGACTTAATTGTGCTCTGGCTGTTGAGAGTATGTCATGCTCACTCAAATGTCTCGCTGATGGTGGCGTGTGTTTTGGGTCATTGGGTTCCCTTCGATATGGTTGAGCTGAATGATGCTGATCCATACGTCATGTTCGTGAACGGACGCCGTCGGAGGGGACTGGTCATCTCTTAGCTGCCACGGCGTATTTTAATTTCTGAATTGATTTTTGTTTTCCATAATGGACGCTCTCAGCGTACAATATATTTCTGCATCGTTCTCACGCGGTTGATTTCAACATGAATGATGTAATCAAATATTTGTAACAATAGCTTAAAAATTTAAAAGAGTGTCCATGGAGTTTCTTGCCCGTTCTTCTCCATAGGTACCTACTCTTTGGAATGGGCGACTAGCTTCATCTTATTGACTGACCGACCTTCTGACAATTCAAAAGTGCCTGTAACTGGTTTATTTGAAATAAATGATTTGATTTGATTTGATTTGATTTAGGACTAAAAAATAATCGGACTAAACATACGTCAAGTTACGTCAAACTCTGACAAAGACAGGCCTAACTAATATGAAGAATACGATGCATTGAACTTAAATTTAGTTTGTGAACAAGGGAAATGGGCCACTGTCTTGCAAGAGAGGAAAATTTAATTAGTTCAAATAATAATATAACCGTAAAAAAGTACGTTTTAAATTGTATTTTCTTAGATGGACAATAAATGTCAAAGGCTGAATAAAAATAATTACAGGAATATAATTCTGAGAATTCTTAAGGAGGATACGTCAGAGTGTTTGAAATTTTATTTTTGTGAGTTGCTTGACACCCTCTTAGTACTTATAGCCAATTGTTATATAAATATAATAGTATATAGATGTTACCGTAAAATTTTAAGTAAAGTGAGCTTAAGTGTCACTAATTAACCTATTAAAATATGTCGTAGACATACTACGCCAGCGATAACTGTGGATCATAATTACACATCGGCATTTGGGTTAGAGGTTACCTTCTCCAGCTACTTTTTTGTAGCTGGAGGTACAGCCTTGTATGTATGGGAAATCATCAAATGACCTCTCCCGCTCTGGGCTGAGCGGAAGGGCGTGTCAGACTTTTAGTGACTAAAACCCACCCGTGTTCCTTCAGTTGCTTGTGCGCCAGGGTCACGGTTTCTCTTTTAACCAACCCGCAACGCTGACCCAGGCATCGGTCTTCGTGAACCCCGTCACGATGTGCTGACATCTCTTTGAGGCGCGAGTAAAACACAACGCGCCCTCGACCCGGGCCTGTTCCTTACCGGGCGGCGAGCTGCCCACTGCTCGCAGTGCGCAATCACGAACCTACGTTGGCCGGGAGGTCAATATTGTTTTCCGACCAGGGAGTTATGACCTCCCTCTAACCTTTAGGAACCGAGTATAAAAAAGGAAATAAATACGGCTTATAGAAAACGAAACGATAGCATATACAACGTGTAACATAAAGGGTATATACATAACAAAGGCATGGCATCTTTACATGATATCAAACGATATTGGAAGGGTTTTTTAATCCTATCTCTTTATGTTAGGAAGTTATGAGGAAAAACACCGCCTGTGATAGGCTACTATCATACTAGTCGCACAGAGATATTGAAGACATTTATCGGATTTTGGCAAGTGACGTGACGGGTAACGAGTAGTTATTAACGTATGCAGTGTGCTGCCACGTTTGTTATGATTTGATTTTAAGAAACACACGAAACCGAAAATTTAGTACCAATTTTTTGAGTATTTTATTTTGAGTTGAAACCCTTCCGGTATCGTTTGATATCATCTAAAGATGCCATGCCCTTGGTATATATATACCCTTTTTGTTACACGTTGTATATAGGTCATGGGAGCCAGAAATTTCAAGCAGATAGAGCTACGAGCAGAAGTTAATACCTGTTGTATCAGTTTATAATAACATTTCGACCTTAATAACCTGGCGGTCATTTAATAATGCCACATGAATAACTTCGATAAAATGGGTCAAAACCCACGAGAAATCCTTTTATAGGCAGGTAACAGGTTCTATATCAAAATGTTTAGAGCTTTCATGTCATCCTATTTGAGACATCCAATTATGCGAAAATTTATATTAGGAATATTAAATTATTAGACATATACATACTTCATAGTTGAAGAATAGGTACCAAGTTCAAGATCATATACTTCGTTCATTTTAGAAGTTCAGTATGCGACCGGTCCATCATCAATATCATCATTTCAGCCGAAAGATATCCACTGCTGGACATAAGCCTCCCCCAAGGATCGCTACAAAGACTGGTGCTGCGCCCCCCGCATCCAGCGGTTTCCCGCAACCTTCACCAGGTCGTCGGTCCACCTTGTCGGGGGTGTACCCACGCTGCGTCTTCCGGTGCGTGGTCACCACTCGAGAACCCGTCGACCCCATCAGGCATCGGTCCTACGAGCAATGTGCCCGGCCCACTGCCACTAAATTGTTGCAATTCCTCAGGCTATGTCGGTTACTCTCGTTCTTCTGCGGATCTCCTCATTTCTGAATTGATCACGCAGTGAAACCGTAAGCATAGCAATCTCCATTGCCCTTTGCAGTCACCATGCACCGGTCCATGCAGTTATTATTACTAAAAACAGCAGAATGTCAATACGATTCTGTACGTTCAATAAGCAAGCTTTCGAGGTCCCGTACATCGCAATGAAGAATATTACCAATTGAAGTCCTTATAACGAAGCAATAGCGAATGAAGTCCTTATATAATATCTTCTTCACGTAAGTAATTGACACATTTCAACTTTATGTCGGTTTTCTATCGTTATTTTCCTTCATCGTTTTGAGAGCAGTTATGAAATATTTTTATACAAAACTTTTTACCGACCTTTTTTAGCCGGTGAGAATTCATCGACTTCGGAAATTATTTATATTATATTTCACTTTGTATTGCGTTCTTGGAACCTATTACTTCTTATTCTACATTTTTAGTTATGAAAAGCTTTCGCGGTCAGACTGGACGCTGCCCCCAATATAGTTGGGAAAACCCATAATCTTGATTTTAAAACCGAACACCTGAACCGATTTTTGATAAAATTGCTATGGGACCAAACTCAAAGTAGGTATCTTACCTTTATCGTACCTTTCACATAAAAATTCTTTCATAAAAATTATCGAAATCGGACTACCTCATATTGTGTTATTTCATATATTTGTCGTGCATATATGTGCTCAATCTAAATTTAAGATTTATAAGGTTTTCTTGTAGAAGCCATTGTCAGAACTAAAATGGGACAACACTGGAAGCACCAGCAAACAAAAAAAGAACTTATTTCATTTAAAAAAATATAATTATCTAAATCCAAACAAATCCGGTCAACCAGTTGACAGTTCTCAGTTGAAGGCTCAGAGTCACACAAAAGGGAACCCTTTAAAGAAAGAGCTATGCTCGGAGTTTCTCTGCGTGATGGAATCAGAAATGAGGAGATCCGCAGAAGAACCAAAGTCACCGATATAGCTCTTCGATCGCTAAAATTAAGTGATAGTGGGCAGGGCATATTGCTCGTAGAACCGATAGCCGATGGGGCAGTAAGGTTCTGAAGTGGCGGCCACATACCGAAAGACGCTGCGTAGGGAACCAACAAGGCGGATCGATGACCTTGTGAAGGCCGCGGTAAGCCGATGGATGCGGCAGCACAAGACCTGTCATCGTGGAAAGCCTTGGCGGAGGCCTTTATCCAGCAGTGGACATCTATAGGCTGAAGAAAAAGAAGAAGAAGAAGTTGAAATTTCTGAGGTAACAAACAAAAAATACAGTCAAAATGACATCCTTCTCCTTTTTTAACCCGAACTCAGTCTCAAAGTCATTGCTACCAGGCTACCACTGCCCTCTTAATTAAAATTAATTGATAATAATCCACAAGTAATTTAATACAGTCGACCAAAAGTTGACAATTCGCAGACTAGAGAATTCAGATTACCTAATAATACAATTAATTAAATATTCCAGATTCCAGTCTACAAAAGTTGTTAACCACAACCAAGTTTGAGCATTCAAGTCTTTGTCAAAATACTTAGATACTTGCTCAAGTTTAAATTCGCTTCACTTATTTTAGAGTGAGGAGAAACCTTGCAGGGCGTTACTTTGGATTTTGGATTGGCTATCTCAGCGCAACAAATATTCCCTGCGCAAATTAAAATGCGAACCACCTTCAAACAATGTCATTGTTGGGAAAAGTTTTGCATTTTGATTAGTTAGCTGTGTCAAAGGTGCACTCACTAGCTCCACAATGTTTGTTGCCAATTATTTTAACGACTAAGTAGGAGTGGAGTATTAAATTATTCACGCTTCTATTTTCTAACCTCTAAAGGGTAGTTAGAAAAAATGGAAGTCCATTTTTGTTGTTGCTTGTCGTTAGCACCAAACAAGCACTATGCACATTTTATACAATATAGTTTTATGTTCAACGTAGGTAGAAGAAATTAGACTTCTTAATTAATAATTCAAGCACAGATATTACAAAGGCGGACCACAATGCGAGCGAAGTCTACAGAGCAATAATCTTTTGCAGATTTCGTTCGCAACTTTTACTTTTCATACCAAGAAAATCGGTGTCAAGAACTTCAGAAATAAAGTTAACCGCAACTTTGTTTAAAGCGTTTTTTAAATTGAAATAACTAAGTAAGGATCTACCTTGATCCTATCGCAATGAAATATTTACTAAAACATTTTATCTTGCTGTTTAATTGTTTTGGTTGTTTAGCTGTGGTGATAAGGTTTATAATTGCGCAATATGCTTATAGATTACAAGAGATAGATAGACAATGGTTAAGAACGAAATACCCTGAAAATTATTATTGCATGAAACTTTTTGGTATGATTGTGTACAAAGAAAAATTGTCATAATCACTAGCCTCGCTAGACATGATATATAAGACCTATTAGACTGATAAATGTAAAATCAAAGTGATTCGTTCAGCTTCATGTAACCAATACCATTGCGTTCCTCAAACATACGTCTATTATCTTAGTTTCTAAAAGTATTTCCTACGAATATATTGCCGGTAGAAAAAGCCGTGTAAAATTATACTTCGTCGTACATAATATTACTATTGTAAATTTCACATGAGATTATATGAATCAACTACAAGAAACGAGCCCCTGCAAAATGGCGGTTGACTATTTAGCCTTATTTATGTTAAGGTCATACAATATAATATATCAAGTAGACGCTTCAAGGGTTCTTTCAACCATATTTAGTCTACTTTTTTCCTAAAAAAAACATATGTTGCTGTCAGTTTAACGAGATGTGACTTAACATTAGTATTAGATATGGTGCGACTTGTTACCCTCTGCTGTTATGTTTTATCCTACTGTCATACCCGTTGCCAGCCTTAGCAGCTTCTATAGATATTTTTTATAGGATCAACAACGGTCACTATGTTCAATACTTTGCAATACATCTGCTAGACTGAAAGCCGATCCCAACAAAGTTGGAAAAAGGCCAAACAGTTGACAACAATATGTCCAACTAATGTTACCACGAAGTATGTTACACAGTAGGCAACTGGGTTGTAGAGTTCGGATAGCCAGCAGCTTTATGTATAATACTGGTATACAGCATCATCCGGCTAGATCCAAAGCTGACCCGATCACAATTGGATTAAGGCAGATATTGATAACGACGTCGTGTTCTCTGCGATTACGAAGTTACTTGTACCCAAGTACCCAATCTCTGCCACATGGGACTTCGCTATTGATACCGTCAGAAATGAGGGTACATTTCCGCATAACTCTTTGGGGTGGGAATGACAGTTATGTAAAGAGATTCACATATTACGTATAAAACAGAAAAACTTACTTCGAGAACTGTATAATTATATAAACAACTTTTGCGGGATAACTTTAATCGGATTTGCAAAAAGACCGCGGTCATTTATTTTCTCCGCAATGGCTAAAGGCTTACATGTTTAGTATATTCATAATATTTGATAATTATGGACAATATAAGTACCGATTAAATAAAGACATGATAATTACTCGTTTTCTGCGTTGCAATGGCAAAGTGTCTGTTTTTGAATCTCTTTATCGATATCAAATTTAAATTACGAGTAAAAAGCCTTTGTGTAGCTACATTTTTAATTAAGATTATCTAAATTGGATTTGACTTCAACATTCTCACATTCTTAACTTTAACTTTACCTTTTATTTTCTTAACTTTATTCACATTATTAAGTACTTCTTGCTGTATTTATTTATGTAATAAATAGCGTATGTTCATGGCCCCGGACGTTACCCTCTACGTAAGACCAACTAACACTATTCTCAATTATTCTTTGAGTAGGTACATACGGTACTAATATACTAAAAAGTATTTTATTCAACAGTGCACAAAAAACAATGAGTTTGGCCATTGAAGCGCATCTTGGATACTATGAAAATGAGTTTTCTTTTTGTGCCTATAAATCTTTGATATTTGATACCAGGGAAGTGTTTAGCGAACTATGTCGCTATTAAAATTGTTTATCGCTCATCCAAGTTTGCTTATTGACCTTCCCTTGATAAAATATGAAGGGATTTAGTACTTATTGGACGTGTAGATAAGATATTTTACTGAAGTATAAGATATTTAACCAATATACAATTTCCGATGAAGATTTGATACTAAAGTGAGTTACGTTGTTGCTGGTAGCCTGCTTTTATTAAATTTTAGGTTACTTTTGTTGCCTATTGGAAGTAAAAGTGGGTAAGCAATATGAAAAAATAACTATGCCTGACCACCGTTATTCCTGCTTACTGCGCATAAAAGTCGATCCAAAAAAGATACTCTTTTTGGCGCAGATGTTGTCATCTTGTGACGGGATTTTGTTTTCAAAATGGTCAGGTGTAGGGTTTGGTGATAGTAAATACGGTTACGGGCTTTAATATTTCTAACTGGCAAACATGTAGGTCTACTATAGGTGTATATCTGCCTTCTGCGAGGAATACAGGCTAGAGATGATAAGTTATGTTGTTAAATAAAACTTAAAAATATTAGTAGACAAAAAAGTAATGAAATTACTAGAAAAATATCAAAGCGACCATCATTCATTACCACTTTATTTTATCCATTCATTTCTCAATTAATGTTAATTCCATTAAAACATATTATCGATACATCGGCGCCGCAATTATCGATTCAAGTGGCTCAAAATAAATCGATATTGGAACTTAGGCGCAGGCGCAGAATGCAAAGTACGAAATTATATTGACTTGCATATAAATGCCTCATCTGTCTGTGACGGAAGTTACATCACTCACACAGGGACATGAGTAAATGTTTTATTTCATTGTAAATGTGTTATTGGCTTACGATGGATAAACAAAGGTAGACAAACATTCGTTTCTGTCAAAAAAATGTCCATACTAATAATATAAAAACAAAAGTGGTAGACAGAATTACCTTAATGTCATGTCTTTTCAGTACAAATAGAATGAGCAGTTTTCCAGAAGCATTCTGATCATAACTTAATAAATCGCGCAGGCGCCGTCTTTTGTAATAGAAGAGCGTTGTATCATGCACATTAATTGTATTAATTGTTTAAATCAATCAAAATATGACTTATGACATTCTATCACTGTCAGTTTTTTCTTGCCACAGACTAAATTAACCGCGACAAATCAAATTTATAAAAAATACCAAAAGATATGGTAGCGCCATCTCTTGATGACTTTTGAAACTAACCCATCGGAAAACTGCTTGCGGAAAATTGAGTAGTTTTTAAAACGGTAACCATGTAGGTAGGTTTGTTCTATGTTAGTATCAAGAGTGTCCGTAGATTTTCTTGCCTGCCTCTATAGAGACCTAATCTTTATAAAGGGCAACTAGCTTCATCTTTCTGATTAACCGATTAGTTAACAATTCAAATGTACCTGTTTATTAAACAGTGCGACGTTTATATTGTGTATTGCGTATCGTGTCAGTTGCACATTGTAGGAACTGATAAGTGTTGGTGATGATCCCGAAAAAGCCAAGGAATGGCCCAGTTGTGGTCCCAGTTCATTAAGATTGCTAACGACACGCTAAGAAGACCGATTGGTTAATTTGAAGTAAAAATAAATGCTTTGCGTTTGAATTTGTAACCCTCATCACCATAGGTCGGAATAGGTAGAGATTACATTCCGGGAAAATGGCTTGTCCACGTTATTCTTTCTGTGAACATTTATGATACAAGTACCAAAAATCACTCTACCTATTCCGACCTATGCTTATCACAAACTCAGAGCTTGAATATATTTTTTTCTGTACGAAAAAGTTGTCTCGTAGAAGTGTTTATAATTTGCCCAATTTTCATCTATTGGAATGAAAATTGGGTAAATTATAAACATGTGTCGGTGTATCTATTACCCTTTCACACCTTAAAACTAATTTAGTTGATATTCGACACACGGAGTGACACCAGAGTTTGGACAAAGAACCCTTCTTCTCTTCGGCTCGGGTAAAACTATTCATAAATATTTGCAAACAAATGTCAATCACGAAAGTTATCGTCGGAGAAATCGATTTCGGATGTCGAATTTTTTATTTATAGATTTAAAATGTTCGTCAGTATTATGCGTGTTTCCCTTACAGGATGTCTCTAAGAGCATAAAAAACAACTGTTTTAGTAACGATGTGAACACTGGCAAGTAAGCATGAATCATGACTCCATTCCCGGAAAGTTTGCGAGAGAAAATTAAACAATATTATTGTTTATTTATTTATATTACAATTATAACACCTTCATAGGCTCATTAAAGGATTTTTGAAGTCACAAAGTTACAAAAAAAACCTATCCGAAAGTCAAATTATAAAGAATTCTATTCTCACTCGCTGCGCACGCGGTTCTACCCACATAAGTTTCAATCCCCTAGGAATATCCGGATAAAAACTCCTATAATGTTATTCCTGGTTATATACCATCTGTGTACCAAACTTTAACCAATGTTCATTAGATTTTGAATGAAAGAGTAATGTGTGTTATTTTTTCATTCAAAATCTATTGAACATACACGTACATAGATACATCCTCACAAACTTTTCCATTTATAATAATAATAGATTGCTGAATCAATACAACAATTATTAGCAACAACAAAAACCTTTATAATATCTGACATCCCTCGATTATCATCTGTGCCATCGGATTATATTTAGACAGATTTTGCCCAAATACCTATATCCTCCGATAACGTTATATGTAATAGTAACACGTGCGACTCGTGACACTTAAACTTGATACATTCCCTATACATGTTAACATACGTATATTAGGGGATTCTCCTTTTAGGTGTGGTCTTAATGATATTCTACTCTATTCTTTCTACTTCTTCAGCCTTCAGCTTTCATTTCATTTGGGGGGTTTGCCATAATCCCCATGCTTGACTGGCGGGTTGGGGATCGCAGTAGTTTGATATTGCACAGGAGAAACGCTGCTAACCGCGTTCCCTTAGTCGCCCCTTACGACACCCACGGGAGGACATGGGTATTACTACTCTATTCAATCTATACTACTACTACTTCTACTGTTTTCAATCTCTATTATATAATATTATTTTTTGTTTATGCGAAACCCGAAACACGTGTCCAGTATTTTTAAGTAAAGTGTCTATGTACAAAATTTCAAAAAGATATCATTAAAAACCACAAAGTTATCAGATTGTTGTCCTACTTGGTTGTCCCAACAAAAAAATGGTTCACGCTCCGTTCAGGCAGGCGAGCCGGGGGCATTGACCTGTGGCGTCAGCTGAGCTCGGGCCTGCGCCCGAGTAAAGTGCATAGCGCGCTCTGTAACCACACCGCAGCAACTTCTAAATGTATTTGTGAAAAAAATGTAACATAGTGTAAAAATTATTGGAATTGATTCAGTTGCTTAATCTGAACAAACTATATTCTGGTTTCGCACAAACAAAAAATAACGTTGTATAATCAATCTACCTAATCTTTTCCCAATCAAGTTCGGTTCGGCTTCCCTTAACCAGATGCACTTGAATTCCAGTATTATACATAATACGGCTACCTCCACAAACCACTGCAAGACATGTGCATAGTTGTTAGACTGTCAAAGTTCCGACTACCCATAACGCCTGTCAAAAATCGACGTATCAAAGTGTGTCTGCAAACCTACTTACAAAATAAAATTGCTCAATGCGCTCTCCGAAGTACAGAAGGGTTTGGATATGTAACGGATGACCATCCGTCCGCGAACTGACAGCGGCCAGGATGGCTTAAACTTCGACTGATTCATGAGGCTGATACCATTTACCACAAACACCTTTCTTTTTTTTCAGTGTCAGTCTTCTACCGACTAAAATCCACCCGTGTTCCTACATTTTACATCTCTTTCAGCAAGTCACCCCTGAACCAATCTCATTTATTAATAAAAAATACCGAAAGGATTTTAAATTGAACGGATAAAATCAGCTTTTTTTTTTTTTGTTTATTATCCTTATAAAAATATACTTCGCCAAAAAAAATCGCATAACTCGACCGTAATAAAATCATGACCTCACGAGGTTCATTCAAATTATTGTTCGTTACCACACATACGAAAAAAGTTGCGTAAAATAAAATATAAATATAGATATAAAATAAAAGCTGAATAAAGTCTAATCTAATTATCTAGGAGGCTGAGAATACCATCACTTGTCATTATTGAACTACCTGTTCAAAGTAATAATAAAAATAAAATATATCCCTATGACTTCAAAAAGAAAAATATATTCTTGTTGAATAGACTTTTTTTTGGGTCTCCTAGTTACAGAAACGGGGTTTTTCCTCACATGAGTTTTGAATGTCATAGGCTTAATAATATGTATACAAATGGAACTCCTTTAATAACCAGTCAACCAAAAACGAATCATTTTTTAACGAAGAAATGAGCTATTTTCGTGTTGCTCATGTCAAATACGCCGTACAGAGAAGCTCCATTGTATATACAATATGTTAAGAAAACCCTGTCCGACCCGTAAGGATAGTAAAGGTTAGGGAAACACTTGACCAAATATAATATAAAATTTTACATAATCATCATAGTAACAATAGTATTGAATTTTGAAATAATCCTTTTTTCCCGGGAATTAATTCCAATTTCCCGGAAATTTGGTAATTTAAAAAAAAGTGACAACACCTGTATTATTTTATGCGAATGGTCGCGTCGCTAGACCACGTCACAGGTGCCGCGTGCCCTGCCCCCCGCCGCCCGCGGAAAGGGTTGCTTACAGCACATGTATTAAGTTACCTCTTTTTGCGAAATAATATTTATTTTTTTAGGGGTTCTTTTTTTAAGTTTAGCCTGTCTTTGTGAGCATTAGTAGAATCAGTTATCGATACCTAACAATACCTTCACGGATCGGACAGGGTTTTCTTTACATATTGTATAGAATGTATAAATTATTAGACGACATAATAATGTTGACTTGAAAATAACTCAGAAAGTTCTGTTATTAATTTTCAGAGCCAAATAAAAGGTAGAAACTCAGGGAGTATTACCAGCTCATAAGTATTTCAATATTCCTTCTCATTTGAATGTTTATTCAAATAAGGAGTAAAGAAAATTATTCACGTAATTAAAAGCTTGTCAAAAATGGAGAGAAACTAGAGATATTTTTGACAGATTAGTTTTTTTTTAATCTGTACTTAATATATAAAGCTGAAGAGTTTGTTTGTTTGTTTGTGCGCGCTAATCTCAGGAACTACTGGTCCAATTTGAAAAATTCTTTTTGCCAATTAATCCAGGAAGGCTTTAGGCTATTTAACATCACGCTGCAGCCAATAAGAGCGGAGCATAATTAATTCCACGCGAACGAAGTCGCTGGCGGCTGCTAGTAAGTTATAAACCAGCGCTTGACCGCAATCCCGCCTGATGGTAACCAATGACGCAATCGTTAATGGTAAAACGCACTAGTTGATTGAAATATAATTATAAAACGCATTAGTTTAGAGCCTATTCACTCTAGCCTTGAAGACACTCAAATTGTAGTGAGACGGAAACACCGCGGCTGGCAAATTGTTCCAGTCCCTCGATGTACGCGGTATAAAAGAGGAAGCGAAACGCTTCGTCCGGATCGTAGTGGTGTTTACAACGTGAGGGTGGAAAGTCGTCTGATAGAACGGCGTTACGCGCAGAACGGCGTTAGGTAGAACGGCGACGGCGGAATTAAAACATGCAATTCCTTTGCACACTCACCAAAATGCATCCTATAGAATACGAATATTTAAAAAAATATGGCAACTGCTGCTCAAAATCGTTGTTATTGGCAGTAGTATGAAATAGTTATAATACTGAGAATCTACGTAGGGTTCCAAACGACGACCACGACCGGACTGAATAAATTTTGTAATGTTCACTACAAAATGCTTTATGCTCAATCCTTTTGCGGTTGACCAAATGAGACAAGCAACTATACAAAAAGTTACATTAGAGCCACGGAGATGTCTCGTCAAATGGATACTCATTTGACGAAAACTCCCTGTGTCCACTAATTACCTCATTAAGATTAGGGACAGTCGAGTGCATCTGCAACTCAGGAACTTAGAGACCCGTAAAATGAGATTTTAATTAGATCTGACAATATCCAAGTGTAGAAAGACTTAGTTTTATTAGTAGGTCAAGTCGTAGATGGATACAGAAGGAGGTGGGAGAGGCCTATGACCACACTGAGATAGGCTGAGTTAACTGAAACCTATACTAATATTATAAAGCTGAAGAGTTTGTTTCTTTGAAAGAAAGAAAAGAAAGAAAGATTTTTTTTTATTCCGCACAAACAAAAAGAATCTCAGGAACAACTGGTCCGATTTGAAAAATTATTTTTGCGTTGGATAGCCCATTAATCCAGGAAGGCTTTAGGCTATATAACATAGGCTATATAGACAGGCTCCGTAGCGTAGTGGTAGCAAACACGGCCGCTGCTCAAGGAGGCGCGGTTTCGACCCCCGCGCCATAGAATAAAGAGGGGAAGTAGGTTATCTGCGACCCAATCCGCGATTTAATTGCCTACTGTCTTAGGGTTGACGACTGTCCGCGCTTCGTCGGTTACGGTTGTCGCCCAAACTGCTAACAAATATTTATAGACTAAGAGCTTATGTTTAAATTATTTGCTTAGTATTTAGTTTACATATACTAGTCAGTTTTTTTTTTGTAATTTATATTTTTAGTTTTGTACACATAAAGAACCATATTTATTTTTATTTTTAATTAATACAAATATAAATAATACAAACATAACATCTATTGAATCACATATTTAATACAAAATTACAAATTAGCTACAGAAAAATACCTACTTTCTTCGGTTTCGACTATTACGAAACGCGTTGTTATTAAACTTTAATGTGTAATATATCCGTATCCTTGTAAATAACTTTTAGAAATATAATTTGAAAAATATAAGTCTTTTATTTGTTCATAAATAGACATACCAACTTTGCAGTTTATGTGATCATTTTTTAAAAGCTAATGTGCCGAAAAGCCGTGACGCGCGAACCTCGTTCCGTGCTAGCCGCGACTAGCGCAGTCATAGGCACTCTAATATTGTGTTTAGGTGTGCGTGCGGCGACGCATAGATACTATGGCGCACACATACAAGCCGCGCGCGGTCCGTTTGTATGAAGATAACGTACTTCCCTCTCTTTATTCTATGCCCGCGCTGTGCAAATATTTGTACGCATGAATATGAAATTGCAGAGTTATTTTGCGAATAGTTAGGGTAGGGTCATCTCAACACCTCTCTCACAAGTTTTATTTTTGTATATATTATAGTAATAATATGTATACATGTATATAGCTTATTTAAGTATTTGTTTATATAGTGTTATGAGTTTTTTCTTTTCCTTTTCATTGTTTCTGTAACTAAAGCACCTGCCACCATCTAGTCTCTTCACCACCCGTGGTTGACTGGTAGAGAATGATTAAGGCATTAAGTCCGCCTCTGTGCATTTTCTTTGTGCAAAAGTATAAATAAATATGAATATTTGCACTGGTCTGGTCGTGCCTCGGAAAGTACATTAAGCCATTGGTCCCGGTTGCCATGAGAACATCTAATGGTAATCGTTACGGGTTGTTAGAGCCTTCAAAAATCCAACAATTGGTCTAACTGCAATGCTTCGATATCGCTTTCGGGTTGTGGAGGTCAGTCGGCAGTCACTTCACGGAAAATATCGAAGTTTAACCAAAATCAGCAGTTACATTGGTAAAGCGGACCCCAGACTCCAAAGCTAAAAAAGCTTCGGATGCAAGTGGGATTAACGCTCAGATGATGATGGCTTTAGGCTATATAACATCACGCTGCGACCAATAAGAGCGGAGGATATTAAAATAAAACATATCGAAATCTACGCGGGTGATATCGCGCGGTACAGCAGCTATTGGTAGTTATGACAGGTCTCTTTTTAGTCATTTTCGCTTTCATATCCAAAAACGATAAAATAAAAATATCTAACAAAGATGTGTCTTTAGAGGCCAACGACGAGCGTGTGTGAATTGAGAATGATCGTATTAGAACTCGAAACGTTTGTGAAATTTACAGACAAAAAAAACTGATTATTGAAACTGAAATTCCAAATTCCATTTTCTCGGTGGTAGGCCATAACATCGGCTGTCGGCAGAAGTTACTACCCACCAGACAAAGCCTTGCTGCCAAGCGATTCGTCGTGTTCCGGCATGATGTCTGAAGCCGTACGGAGGACGGGTCTGAGCAGTTGTGTTGTGATGTGTGCCGGGTACGAAGCGCCAAATGTTGTTGTGTCGGGAGTTTGGTCGTGGAGGGACTCCAGATCAGTCTCCCTCTGGCGCAACATCGTTGGTCGTGTTATTGGATTTAACATTGCATCACCTCGCTCAACTGCCCTCTTCCTTCCTATTCACCTAGTTTTTTTGAGTGAATAGACTTAATAAGCTAGCGCGCTTTACTATCAATGATTGCATCACTGCTTACCATCAGACGGGATTGCAGTCAAGCACTAGTTAGTAGTAGTCATTGACGCGATAAATCTTTCTATTAAATTCGTTTCGTTTGTGTTTCATTGTTTCGATAATGAAATCCGCAACCTTTACGGTGTTTCGCTAAGTCATAAAGTTTGACCCTTTATATTTATCAGCTACCTACTAGCGGCCGCCCGCGACTTCGTTCGCGTGGGCATAGTTATTTGAACTTTTTATTGTAACCCCAAAAGAGTTATTTTAAAATTGTAGTGGAATTAAGTGAGGTCAAGGACAATTTTGTTCAAAATTAAATACTATTAATTTATTTGGATAAAGATTATATTTTTTTTTATATGTGCCGCTCCTATTAGTCTTAGCGTATTGTTATATAGCCTAAAGCCTTCCTGGATTGGGCTATCAATGGGGACGCGCCCCACTATTTCTCCTAACCGTTATTAGTATTATATGTGCAAGCTTTTATTAATGTGAGTGTTATGTAAACATTAATTACCAATGAGTTCACACGCACACTACAATAAATAGACTAATCAGGAGAGAGTGACGTGGTCAAAGTGGACCCTCAACCAAAAATTGTAGGGGCGCGTCTTTGTGGACTGCACTATATGTAACTGGGCAATTGCGAAAAGGCTACGCAGATGAAGGGTCTGAATGCCATCGTAGAAATAATAGTATGTACGCGCTACGCTCTATGTTGAGCCGAACATTGAGAATTCAACCGAGCGTATATAAAAACACACTGTTGGAGTTTCAACCCTCGGGTAATAGGTAAAAATGCGACCGTGGAACCTGCGAAATTATTCTGGTACGCACAACCAGTTACAAAAGGTTTAATTTTGACAATATTCAGTAACGTTCATTACGTTACGTTACTTCTAAATTATTTAGATTTTTATGGACTGTGTGTTACACATTTACGATGCTGGCGTACATATATTGAAGATTTTACTTTTGGAACTTATTCTGTTCCATTCTAAAGAAAATTATCGTGTTTCTATTGTTTATTTATGCCGTCAAAACAAACCCATTATATCCACAGAATTAATGACGAATACATATAAGTTTATAGATATAGAGAAAACCGTTCCCACATGACAAGCTATTTCTAGTACGACATCATTCCCTTTCGAACAACTACAAGACCTTTTCTAGGAGCTGTAAACGTCTACAAATAGATATATGTATGATCAGGGCTTTATCAAAAGGTTGACATTGTGAAATTTACATAAATAAACAATTAATGAAGTCGTGGGGAAACCGGCATGTTCTAGAACTATAACTTTGAAGTCGTGTGACATTTCATGACCCTTACTAGATACGTGGGGTAGATGACATCCCACTCCTTCTCATGGGGAGTCCATGGCCCTCCAGTGGGAGCATTACAGAGTGATTTTGATACTTGTCGTTACATATCTTAAGAGGGGACTCTAGTGGCGTTTTCTCCATACAAACGTATTCCGCTGCTTTCTTCGTGGATAACGCTTTCAGAGCAACGATTTTTTTCTACAATTTCACACCTTGATTATACATGCCCCTATTATTTGATTTTTTCGAAAACTTAATTAATAAAAGAAATGTGATGTTTCAAAATCACGAAAAATAACACATTTTTACCGCGATTTTCAGACGACTATTACACAAATTTGATAAGTATTTTGACAAAAAAACTAAAATAATAGAGGCATAGGTATAGTCATCATCTAAATTTTTATATAAAAATAATTGAGATCTATCGTGATTTGAAAAAGAAAACAGCGGAATACGAAACATCTTTTGGTCAACTTTTTGTACGTAAAATCAGCCTGAGTTGCAACTGTCCCTTTCGCATTTTACGGGAAAAGGCTGAAAGCGGCGTGACGGCAATAGTTTCTTTAAATACCTATTTCTCAAATTCCTCGGCACTAGAGTCCACTCTTAACGCCTGTAGTCTGCGAAGAGTTAGGCAGAGATACATCTACAGGGTGTGAAACGGAAAGGGTATATGTGTAGGGACGACAGCACATCAAGCTACTAGAATCTTTCAGATTTAATTATTCGATTTTAAACTCTATCTTTAAAGCGTTAAGGCTCAAGGTCGATCCTTACTAATATTATAAATGGGAAAGTGAGTTTGTTTGTTCCGCTTTCACGCCGTAACTACTGAACCGATTGCGTTGAAATTATGCAGACGTAAAGTTAGAAGTCCGGATTAAATAATAGGGTACTTTTTGTGCAGGAAAAAATTGATATTCCCGGGGGAAAATAAAAATATTATTAGCTTCATACCAATTCGGTGATAGATGGTGCTGTGTGTCGTTTAAAACAAAGTAATATATTGCAAACGAATATGCACATGTAAACTTAGAAGCTAAATGATACGATAATAATGATTAATCCCAGAAAACGAGGAATCGAAAATGCGCGATATAACCGAATTCCACGCGGGCGAAGCCGCGGCCGAAAAGTTAGTAGGGAATATTTGACAGTTTTGGGTAGGCTTAAGATTGATAGGGAATATTTGACAGTTTCGGGTACCTTGACCTGCTGTCTTCCGTATATACCAAGTGCACGACTTCTTTGGATCATATCAAACGATATAAGAAGCATTTCTACTCTCTGAACTCTGAGAACTTATACTAAAGTTTCGGTTTCCTTGAGTTCTTAAATTCAAATCATAATAAACGTTTCACCGCTCTACGTAAGTCTAACACTACATGTTACTTATCAATAACATGATAAATCTTTTCCGTATTTGAAATGTATTCAAATTACGGAACATTATAGAAGATATTTGAATTGTAATCAGACGGGAAAACCGCGAATCATTTGCATGCCGAAGTGACGGTAAAATATTGAGAACTTTATTATAAAACACCTATGTACACTGGTGTTAGGTACCATAGTACAGTAGTTGTTAGGACCGCTGTGGCGACACTAAACCCTTCACCATCACCGACGGAGTCCACCAGGGATCCGTCCTTAGTCCGTTTCTGTTCAGCGTGATGTTAGACGTCTTGTCGGACAGCATCAAGGACTCCAACATGCTACACATGTATGCTGACGATATCGCGCTGGCGGACGCGGACAGGGAACGGTTGGTGCGGCTTGTGAATACGTGGAAGGACTCGCTTGAGAACGGCGGTCTGAAACTCAACGTGGCGAAGACCGTGTACTTGGCCAGCAAAACGACAGACCCCATGTCTGTGTGCATAGGCGAAAACATGGTCGAGTGCACGGACTAGTTTAAATACTTGGGGTCTGTGCTCCACACGTCCGGCGACATTGATTGCGACGTCAGGGCACGTATTTATACGTAGGTGTCATTTGTGACCCCAAAATGCCGGTTAAGCTTAAGGGGCAGGTCTATAAAACCATCATTAGACCTGTTCTCCTGTATGGCAGTGAGGCGTGGCCTGTGCTTGAGCGACAGAAGCAGGAGCTGCGTGTCACGGAGATGAATATGCTGCGGTGGATGTGTGCAGTTACGCGGAAAGACCGCATCAGGAACTCCCACATCCGGGGCAGCCTTCGTGTCCGTGACATTGCAGACAAACTGCAGGAGGGTCGCCTACGCTGGTACGGCCACGTCTTTCGCAAACATTTCGCAAAACTTTCATGTTACATGGGTAACAAATATCTTGTCATGGCGCCTCCGCCGGGCCGGAACAAGGGGGTAGACCAAAGAAGTACTGGCTTGACGTTGTAAGAGATGACATGCGTGCCAACAAGCTCTTACCACAGGATACTAAAGATCGTGCAAAATGGAAGAGAATATGCAGGAAAGCGGACCTCGGGCTCCAACGCGAAAGCCGCGGATGCAACCGGGATAAACGCTGAGATGATGATGATGACGATGTACACTAATAATTATAATATGTAATTATAATATGTATACTAATTACTAATAATTATATAAAGCTGAAGAGTTTGTTTGTTTGAACCCGCTAATCTCGGGAACTACTGGTCCGATTTGAAAAATTATTTTTGCGTTGGATGCCCATTAATCCAGGAAGGCTTTAGGCTACAAAACATCATCGCTGCGACCAATAGGGCGGAGCGTTTCCAAAAAAATAAAAACATATCGAAAACTACGCGGGTAAAACCGCAAGGCGCAGCTAGTGTACGTACCTTTACCATATTGCAATAATAATAATAAATGATTGATAGTTGATTGATATACGATATACAGCTAAGTATTTATCTCTTGACTTCCCTTATAAATACTAAACCAACTCGATCTTTCGATTTTTGTAAAAGCCTGTTCACAATTCAATAACTTATATTAAAACGTATTTCAAGGACCTTTGAAGCCCTATCTCTAAAAGTAATGAAGTTCTTTATAACAAAAGCTACCATTCGTTTCTCGGAACCACTTTTATAGAATTCAATGTTGACGCTCTCCCACGAACCACAAAATGGTTGAAAATTCTAAAAAGCTATTATTGTTAACATTGCCAATCTCTTATTACTTACCAGCTTTCCGACCGCGGCTTCGCCCGCGTGGTGTTCGGTTATATCGCGCTTTTTAGATTTCCTTCGGGAATATCAAATTTTTCAAGGATAAAAAGTACCCTATCATTTAATGCGGACTTCTAACTTTACGTCTACAAAATTTCAAAGCAATCGGTTCAGTGGTTACAGCGTGAAAGCAGAACAAACAAACTCACTTTCCCATTTATACTATTAGTATGATTCGGTTATATCGCGCTTTTTAGATTTCCTTCGGGAATATCAAATTTTTCAAGGATAAAAAGTACCCTATCATTTAATGCGGACTTCTAACTTTACGTCTACAAAATTTCAAAGCAATCGGTTCAGTGGTTACAGCGTGAAAGCAGAACAAACAAACTCACTTTCCCATTTATACTATTAGTATGATTCGGTTATATCGCGCTTTTTAGATTTCCTTCGGGAATATCAAATTTTTCCGGGATAACAAGTACCCTATTATATTTTAATCCGGACTTCTAACTTTACGTCTACAAAATCTCAAAGCAATCTGTTCAGTGGTTACAGCGTGAAAGCAGAACAAACAAACTCACTTTCGCATTTATAATATTAATATGATTCGGTTATATCGCGTTTTTTAGATTTCCTTCGGGAATATCAAATTTTTCCGGGATAAAAAGTACCCTATTATATTTTAATCCGGACTTCTAACTTTACGTCTACAAAAATTCAAAGCAATCGGTTCAATAGTTACGGCGTAAAAGCGCAACAAACAAACAAACTCACTTTCCCATTTATAATATTAGTATGATTAGTAAGGGTAAAGTCCTGATAGAAACTAATTAAAGTACAGAAGAGAAATAAATGTAGATTTCTTTAGTAACTTTGTATACTATATGTAAAGGAAACCCCGTCCGACCTGTAAAGTAAATAATAAAGGTTCGGTAAACACATGACCAAATAAAATATGAAATTTTACATAATCACCATAGTAACAATACTAATGAATTTTGAAATAATCTTTTCTTTTCCGCGAATTAATTGTAACTTCCCTAGAATTTGGTTTTTTTAATAAGTGACACCACCTTTTTTGGCAGATTATTATGAGCGAATAGCGATGCGACCGCGTGCCGCGTGCCCTGCCCTCTTTCGCCCGCACATGTATTGCCTACCGCACATGTAATTATTTACCTCCTTTTGGGAAATACTTTTTTTTTTTTATAAGGGGATTTTTTTTAAGTTTAGCCCAGCTTTGTAGGCATTAGTAGAATCAGTTATCGATTCCTGACAATACCTTCACGGATCGGACAGGGTTTTCTTTACATATTGTATATACACAATTTTGATATTTTCTTCTTGATTGTGATTGGAGTACATTTTTAAATTTGGAATATTATGATTAGCTGTTTCTGATAAATTATGTGTAAATATTATAATAATTTTATGAAATTAATTATACATACTTACAAGTAGAAAAGATTTCACTAATGGTTAAATCAAGAATTTCCTCCAGTGATAATAAGAAAATGTCATAGGTGTACATGTACTTATGATGTCGACAGTACCTTTGGTACAAATAAAATTATACTTACTAAATCTAGGGATAAGTACGCTAACCGAATTGGAATGCTTTCATAATTAATCCAGGTTAAAGGTAAAACGGCAAATGTCATCCAAATAACATATGACTTATTACTTTACCCAAACTAGGGAGAAATTACTGAGAATTTATTGCGATATTCGAATTCAGATAACGGTCTTAATCATGAGGTACAATTTATTGCCAAAGGTGCTCAGGAAGCCTACTGATATAATTCAGATCGCTTCATTAAAATAAACGTTTGAATAAATTGAAGCTAACAAAAAGTAAGAGGCAAAATAGTAAGGTTACATGAAAAGCAATCTAAAAGTAAGGAATTTCCGCTCCACTTGAAAAAGACAATTTATTTTGTAAGGAATTGATTCCTTTTTATAGATAGGTATTCTTTATAATCTAACTTTCTGTCTGCGACTTCGTCCTCGTGAGATTTGTTATTTCTCCGTCACATAGTTTTTTTTTTTTGGCAGGCGTGAGAAATCCTCATGAATGCCAGACTGCCCTGCGCCTGACTTACCAGCTAAAACCCACTCCAGTCCTTGCTCAGTGTGCCTCTGACATGATCAGAGATCTACGTCACATAAATTGCCTGCTCGCCCTATTAATTAATTCAGTTTATATTTCTTTCTACTTTCTGTTTTTTTTTTATATATATAAATTTTAAACTAGCGCTTGACTGCAATCCCGCCTGATGGTAAGCAGTGATGCAATCGTTGATGGTAAAGCGCGCTAGTTTGTTAAGCCTACTCACTCAAAAGAACTGAGTAAATAGGAAGGAAGACGGCAGTTGAGCGCGGTGATGCAATGTTAAACCCAACAACACGACCAACGATGCTGCGCCAGAGGGATATTGATCTGGAGGCCCTCCACAACCAAACTCCCGACACAACAACATTTCGCGCATCGTACCCGGCACGTACATCACAACACAACTGCTCAGACCCGTCCTCCGTACGGCTTCACCAGACATCATGCCGGAACACGATGAATCGCTTGGCGGCATGACTTAGTCTGGTGGGTGGTAACTTACGCCGGCGGCTGATGTTGTGGCCTACCACCTGGTTGTTTTCTTACCCTGTAACTGAGTGAGCTTATTATCTTACTGTCTACAAGTTATAGGCTGTAGGTTACCATCAGATGCTTTACTTTCTGTAAATTATTTCATCACCACTGCTCTCAAAACGGTGATGGAAAACATCGGGAGGAAACCGGCATGTCCTAGAGCCAAAAACTTCGAAGACATGTGACATCTACCAACCCGCACTGGGCCAGCGTGGTAGATTTCTGCCTACTTCCTCTCATTGAGAGGAGGCCTGTGTCCCAACAGTGGGAATAATATAGGCTGATTGCGTAAGTTATGTAACTGGATTGTGGAAGTCAGATAGGCAGTCACTCCATGCAAAATTCTGATATTCGGTCGCATCTAGTTACACTGGAAGCTGACCTCAACATCATCAGGAAAATGCTAGACAGATGATGATGAAAAAGATTAAATAATCGGGAGATGGGTTGATGGTTTTCGGAGAGGTCTGTTCTTCTTGGACGGATCAACAGAATAGGCCCTCGTAAGAATGCAATATGACTGGTCCGATGAAGACCAGCTCGCGCCGCAGCTCAGCCAGTAAATATACCTATGATCTCTGAGTTTCTTTCGGCGTTTCTCCTCAGAGCTAATAAATACTAGGAAACACCACGGTCATCAAACCGAATTAATAAAATTTTGATCAAGCCGTCCCTTGCTGTTCTCTCCAGCGACACCCTAAGCCGAGGTTCGTACCCCACAGGGGGAGCCGTTAGCGTGTTGTCGCTTAATTTTTAAATGCCCCTAACTGGAGCTTATAAATTCATTTAAAGCAGCCACAGGATAGTCCGGTTAAGTAGTCATGACCTTTCAAGTTCATCTTCAAATAGCCATATCAAAATAATAAAAAAACGCAATATCTCTGCAGAAGATGTGTACAAACGTGCACATTTCTAAGCAATAAAACTGCAACAATAAACGAAAGAAAACATAAACGCAGATGTCCTCATTTTATAGTCACCATAAACGGGAAGATTTCAAGCTTATCAAAGTATATCGCCGTCCAATGTGTTCGACATATGATCGCCGGTAAAATGAACAAAAGAGCTGTCCCTTTGAGACAACACGTGTGGTTTGTGTGGTGAAGATGCTGAGAAACGAGTCCGGGACTACCAATTAGGTATAAGTGGTTAGGGTTATCACGGATCTAATACAGTAGTTATGAGAAAGTCCAACTGACTATTTAACAATATTAGTTTTTGTTTCCGCGAAACCTGAAAACAGTTTGTTCAGAATAAGCAACTGAATCGATTCCAATCATTTTTTATTTTTGTTTTAAATAATTATAAACTAGTGCTTGGCTGCAATCCCGCCTGATGGCAAGCAGTGATGCAATCGTTGATGGTAAAGCGCACTAGTTTATTAAGCCTATTCACTTAAAAAACTAAGGAATAGGAAGGATGACGGCAGTTGAGCGAGGTGATGCAATGTTAAACCCAAGACACGATCAAATGAAGCTGCGCTAGAGGGAGATTGATCTGGAGACTCTCCACGACCAAACTCCCGACACAACAATATTTGGCGTATCGTACCCGCCACACATCGTAACACAACTGCTCAGACCCGTCCTCCGTACGGTTTCACCAGACATGACACACACCATGCACACACACCACCACCACACCACCACACACCATGTTATACTTTTTCCAAATACATTTAGGAATTGTTGCAGAGTGGTTGCCGAGCGGTTACGATAGATAGTACCTACTTGCGCCATGTGCCACAGCTAACGCCAGAGGTCAACGCACCGCGCTCACCCGCGCGTGCGGAGCTTTGACCATATTTTTGTCGGGACAACCAAGTAGAATAACAAGCTCATAACTTTGTGGTTTTTCATTATATCTTTTTAAAATTTTGTACGTAGATTCTTTACTTAAAAATACTGGACACGTGTTTCGGGTTTCGAATAAACAAAAAATAATGTTGTATGTTCATTCCATAATCAATAATTTTTGTATCAACAGTAATCAAATATAGATAAAACAAATTGATTTATATGCTGTAAGTACTATTAATTGCTTATAATTGCAATTGAATGTCAGCGTTTACAACAACTTATTTTACAAGTCAAAATAAATTATTCTTATGAAAGAAATGAGGATAAATACATAATGTATTATATGGGACTAGATACCGAGTTCGAATCTTGTGATATTTTTTCTGTGATATTTAAATTTTTCCTTCTCAAAGGCTCAATTCCTACACGTAACATCAAACAAAGTTATTTACAAAATGAAAGCGAACAATCAAATGTAGGTAGGTATTTTTATGATATCAAGAAATAATGTACATAGAAAAAAATTTACAACCCACATAACTGATTCAGTTCTTGAAAACATGAATATTCCTCTAATTAACATTTGTCCAAGTGCTATTGTAATCATGTATGACCATGATTTACTAAGCCCGGCCTCAGACCAAACAAAAACCACCGAGAAAACGTTTTAGCAGTAAGAAAAGGATACTATAAATCGTTAGCCATATTATATAACATTTCATTAGGGCTTAGCATTGTAGCATTTCAATGAGAGATCAAGTCACCAACGGCGTGGTACCCCTGATCAAGGGAAGTGAAACCGTTTGGCGCGGCGCCCGCGACTGTACCGGTTACATGACAGATTTCTGAAGATAAATCACACGATTTCGGCTTCCGAGTGAAAATTCTGCTATTTGAGGTTGAATAAACAAAAATTGAAAGCGATATTTTTGTCAGCTATATCAGTAATCTATTTTTAGTTTCGGTAATGCATGGGATAGTAGGTAAACAGTAGGTAAAGTTACTTAGACGTCCGGCAGTGGACGAATACGTATTAATTTAATAGTGAATAATCATGGCTTCTTCTTCTTCAGCCTATAGATGTCCACTGCTGGACAAAGGCCTCCCCAAGGCTCTCCATGCTGACCGGTCTTGTGCTGCCGGCATCCATCGGCTTCCCGCGACCTTCAACAGGTCTTCGGTCCACCTTGTTGGGTCCTCCCTACGCTGCGTCTTCCAGTACGTGGCCGCCACTCCAGAACCTTACTGCCGCATCGGTCATCGGTTATGCGAGCAATGTGCCCTGCCCACTGCCACTTAAGTTTAGCGACTCGCAGAGCTATAATATATGTCGGTGACTTTGGTTCTTCTGCGGATCTCCTCATTTCTGAATCATGACTACTATCAAATTATCACGAGTCATGCTAATTCGCATAAAAATTGGCATAAGTCCATACACTAACGATTATTAAACGTTCAAATGACCCCTTTCCCACAAACTTTTAGTCGGTCCCATCCCACAAAAACACTAAGGTACGGACGACAGCAGGTCTAATCTACCTTGAGCCTTAATGCTTTAGAGATAAAGTTCAAAATCAAATAAAAATCTGTCAGATTGTAGTAGCTTGATATACTATCCTCCGTACAATGAGGCCATAATTCATAACACACAAACTTCGAGCATATGCCGAACTATATAAAAAGTAGATTAAAGTAACATCTTTCATCGAACTCGTCAATTATAGCGGATATTACAAACTGTAGTCACATCAACATTACTCTAGAAACAGCGAAATAAATTTCATTTCCCGCGTCAAAAACAGAATGGACAGCAAAAACAGTACGGACATCTCGAAACAAAATGGACACAAGTGTTTTTCTCCAATGGACACTTTATACTTTGGCCAAAAACAAAAGCTATTTATTACGGCATTCTTCCCTGCAACATGATATATCTGACTTAATATTGTATACTAAGATTGCTCGTAAACTGACCTAAAGCATTGTTCGTTTGACCCATATAACATAAGATGAACTGCTCCTTATTTCTCTACTACATCAATGTGACGAGAGACCAAGTTACTCTGGCGGTTCTCTCGCCAACATGTGTGTGCCAATGACCGCTCCAATTCATCGTCGTGTATCAGGAATTAGACACATGTAACATTTTTAAATACCCGCTCTTAATTAACCGAAGCGTAAAGCTTAGGGTAAATAGGTTGAATGAAAATAACACATGACTTCCATTTACATTCATGTGAAATATTCCTTATAATTATACTGCTCTGAATGTAAACAGATGGCGAAACGATTCGACGATTGATCTTGTTTTAATTTTTGGTATTAATGTAACGAGGGCGGGGTTCTACTTTCTTATGCGATACAAATATCATAAAAAAGCAATTAAAAGTTTGCAATTTTAGCATTTGAGTCGGAGGCATTGGAATATATCGTGCCTGGAAGCTTGTGTTATGAAATCGAAGTTTTGGGCCAGAAAACCAATTTACTTGGTTATTGATGAAAAATATTATGAAGCATGTGACGTATCGGTACCAATACATGTCCCCACACCGTGACCAGCACCGTGTCACGAGGCCCAAATCAGCTGAATCAGGATATTATAATTATTTTCATGCAACTGAAGCTGTACGGAGTATTACAACATCTCAACGGCTGAGTCGTCTCCTCGTGTCGCCGCCTCGTGCCCAGCCGCGAATCGCTAAATCATCAATCACCTCATTAGATTGGACCTCGATAAAACCTACATATGGAGGAATTTCGACAGATGCAATATAAGAATATACGATAAGCAGTGCAGCAGTGTCGTCCTAACCTCGGACGCATTCGCACTTAGGATAAGTAGATATAGGAATTACCATGTAATCTTAACTATAATAAAAGTAGTATAAGTGATTATAGTTCCCATTTGCACCCTCCGTCGTGGCCGAAAATGTAATTAGCACTAGGAGGTTATAAACAAACTTTTTCCATCATACTATATATCAGGTTGCCCAGTGGTGGTCGCGCCTTTCATGTACGAGATTATAGGTTTTCAAAATTGAGCAATGTAAGTTTTCCAATTTGTATATACTTTCTGAGTTTACCTTAAATATTACAGACATCGGTGAAAGAAAAGATTGTCAAGAAATCTGGACATACCTCCGTCTTGAAATGGTGATCAATACTCGACCCTTTTTTGTATGAGAAGGAGCCGGTACCCTGTATTAATGTACAATATTTTACAGGCTGGTGGTATATTATTCAGATAATATTCACTAAAGCATAAATAAAACGAAAACGAAACGACACAAACGGCAACACACAAATTCATAAACAAATTTATTACCATTTATTGAAAGAGTTATTGTTCTTGTTTAGATGTTCAAAGCTAAGTTATATAGGTACGTAGCTTTGAACTAAGTAAAATAAATATTTATTCAGTTACTAAAGACAGAATTATGTCTCAACATTTCTGTCTTGGGTAGCTAAATAAATAGTTGAAATCGAATAAAATTAAATGTTTACTTCTAACAGTAACTAGATAATTTTAAGAGTATTTCACGCAGGAAGCTGGCAAACTAAAAGCCTGACAAGTGCTCTCTGATAAGCGCTGGTTAAGGAGGAAAATTTCAGATAGAAATTTGTCAGTGCTTAATGGCGACATTAGGCTCTGATTGGGTAAAAAAAAGTATGGAAAACGACTAGCAATGGCTTATCGGCGCCAGTTATTAATTTTGTAACTGAATATGTCGTGTCCGGATCTTAGAATTAATGGGGAAGAAAACTGACAAATCTCGCCACTAGAGGCGCTGATATCGTTTGACCCAAATAAATTGTCAAAACCCATTGTAATTTGTTCGAGTTCACGTTGTTTATAAAAAATATGTCGCGTTGTGTAGCAATTTGTAGCAATAATAATGGAAATCACTCTTTCCCTAAAGATACCTATGAATTTCAATTAAGAACAGAATATATAAATAGATTTCAGTAAAGACTATGTTGATGTCTCCATAGCTTTCTGGGGCGGTAAATCTATTTTTTTTTTTCTTGAATTTTTTGTTCTTGAGGAAGTAAAGAAGTAAAAATTTCGGACATACGATTCAAGTCTGGATAATAACTTTAGGTTAATAGGGTTGAAACTTTCAAAATGTGGCAATAATAATTACACTAATATTTACTTAAATATAACTAAAGAAACATTAAAACTAATACAAAATTAATCTAACTTAAAACACTAATAAGTCTGCATTCATTTTAAAGTCTGGGCATTATTATTTGCCTGGTAATTAGATCAGCTTTTCGTCCTTTTACTGAAGCTCCTCTAGACTTTTAACTCCTTTTTTAACTTGAAACAGTCCATGTACAATACATTGCTCTGCTTTACCTAAAAAAAACTCGTCGAAACACAAAAAAAAAACTCAACTTAAAACGTGATACGACTGACAGCTAATTATTATGAGTCACAGCGACATCTGCAAATAGCTTTGCGTTTTCTTCCCCATTGATCATTTCACTATGTTATTACATAATACTTAAGTCAATGTGACAGACGGATGTTTTGATTTCTATAGACTGTCAATGTCTAATTGTCAAATACATGTGTGTCTTTGACCCGGTTTATGACATCAGATTTTTATTTTATTTTTTATTTTGAGTAAGAGGCTTTTAGTAGGTTATATTTCTTTGTTCTTTTTTTTCTTTATTACGTGTTCATTATTATTTAAGTGTATCATTATTGTTATGTGCGTTCTGTTTGTGCGGAATAAACAATTTTTCTTTCTTTCTTTCTTTCTATGTGTTCACCATTTCAAAAATTGGTTGTGTTTCTTGGAATAGAACATCCTCCTTGGTCACATCATGGTCTGACCATATCATTGAATACAAATGACTATTTCATGGTGTGGTCAAGCATTAGTAATCATATTGTCAACTACAATATTTACCAGTTGAGACTTTGATGATGCTTTATTAACATAATACCTACCTACCTACCATCTATCAGATTTTAAAGCTAAAGGCCAATTCCCGTAACTGAAAACGAACTGAAACGTGGTCGCTCACAATGGGCCTCATATGAAGGCTCAAGGTCACACAAAAGGCGCTGGAAAGAGCGCGATCGTATCAGAAATGAGGAGATCCACAGAAAAACCAAAGTCCCTGACATAGCTCTTCGAGTCGCTAAAATTAACTGGCAGTCGACGTGGCACATGGCTCGTAGAACAGATGGCCGATGGGTTCCTAAGTAGTTGCCACGCCACGCACGCCGGAAGACGCAGCGTAGGGAGGCCCCTAGCAAGGTGGACCGACGAACTGGTGAAGATCACGGGAAGCCGATGGATGCGGGCAACTCAAGTCCGGTCTTTGTGGAAAGCCTTGGGCTAGGCCACTGTCCAGCAGTGGACCTCTACAGAAGAAAAACCTTCAATATTTAATAGCAATCACATTTTATCATAAACAACTTGTTAAAATTGTTTAGGCCTTTTTGATAAATTGACTGAGATCTGTGTGCTAACGACGTTGGTAAAATTTCAAAAATTTTATTATACAAATTTAAAATCTTTAATCTTGAGAGTTAACCGCCCCTAAGTTATCAGAAGTTGATGAATCAGCTCACGGTATTACCATCATCATTCTTTCCTTTACCTACTTTATTTTTGGTCGGCACATCTTTTATACGTCGCATATATGTCACCCTATGTAAAAAAAGTTTTTTCCTATAGCATTTCACACTAAAGTATACGTAGGTAATATAAAAAAACATAGCTGACTTATCGGGTAATAAATCCTTTAAGGATCACAAGCTCAATGTTCTGTAGATACATAGGTACGGAATATTACTACCGCCGATAGTAAGGGCAGATTAGCTCCGGTCACCACAGCGAGCTTTCAAGGGTAATTTGCATTCTGAAGTCCGTCCGTAAATTTGGTGTTCTATCGACTATTGTGGGGACCCCCGCTAACATTTGGATTTAGCATATGTAAGTAATGTTTAACGCTAAACTTTGGCCAAATAATTTAATCTGATTTAGAATTTATGAATCCTAAACCCATGTTTGAACAGATTTAGTTTCATAATTTGCGTTTTGGCTTTGTGTCCGTATGTGCTTCTATAATCTTTGTGGATTTGTACGGCTATCTCCTGATTTCTGAGTTCAGAATTTAAATTTTAGATCTTGTCACCTCCGGAATTCATAATTTCTAAGTTTCTATTTCTTCAACATTTTTAATTCAGAAACCGAGTGTTTTACGTATATGCTTGTTAGACACACATTTAAAACACTAATTCAAAATAATAAAAGTAACATTAATTTCATCACGCTGTGCCTATAAGAGCTAAGCAGTCTATCATGTCATTTACAAGAAGGGTTATTTTACTTAAATTTCAAGAAAGCAAATAATTTTGTGGATTGACTTACAGCAATTTATATTATTGTACTTCTGTTTTCAGAGATGTTTCAGAAATGTATGGAGCCTGGGCCGGCACATTGTACATTTATTGCTAGGTATAGTTACGCTATAGTTAACTGTTTTTAATGTTAATTTCCTATTTTTGGCTTAGTTTTTGTACAGATTCAATTTAACTCGGCCAAGGAGTGCAACACAACTACTAATAAATATGGTGGTCAGCAATAAGCGAAATAAGATTTTGACAGTGACATTTCATTTACGTGTAAAAAAACAAATTAAGAATTCCGAACATACGGCCCATTAAATAAACACTCAACCAAGGAATTTCTATCTAAACTGGAATGTGAACTTGCATACGTCTCTTATTTAAAAGAAGACTCTATCGCAAGAGCAATAAGTTCGATCGGAAATAAAACACATTCACATTTCATTTTAGTTCACATTCCAGTTTAGATAGAAATTCCTTGCAATCAACTCAAATCAAAGTCGCCAATCAAACGTCATAAAAAGTGTCATGGCTACCTTAATAAAGGGTTATCTCACTTAAATAATTAATTTTATATATTTTTATACGTTTCAAATAATTAATTATATATACTTGTATTTTTATTCAAATTAATTTAGTAATATTTTTATGAAAATCCTATATTTTTCCTTTTTATTTATATAGCGCACATAGTGGTGGCCCAAAATGAAACATCTTTCGTTATTATATGGTGGTAGTTCGTAGATTGTAGATATTTAAAAAAAAACACATGAAGTTTAGAAAGTAATTCCCATAGTTAAAAAAGTTCAAAATCTAGTCGAAATCTCATCACACCTACCAACCAGTGTCCAAAAATATAGTAAGTACCATGTATTTTTGACAGTTTGAGTTTGACATGAGAAAGAAAAAAAGAAATAATGTTTATTCCGCACAAATAAAATGCATTACAAGTAAATATTAGTAATAAAAAAAAAACACAAAAATAATAGAGTCAAAAGCCTCGTACTCAAAACACTAAAACTTATAAACAATGAGACTGTGACCGTTCTTAAAACTACGGGAACTTCCTGTCTGATCTCTTCTACCATCTATGCTTATAATAAAAATCTATAGCTATGCTAAATTTTCGAGAACCAGCTACCTTTGTACTTAATTAAATACCTGACGTAGACTGGAAGAAATGGGCTCTCATATCGCACACTACATCCCGTGGGATCTTTAGTTTAAAGGGGATAAATCTTGGTGAAACAAAAGATCCAAAGCGTTATTAATATACTTAAATGCGTGTCGGTTTCCAGTTAAACCAGACGCAGCTGAATACCATTACTTTACATGGAACTAATGCCTATCAGACTTCTAGAACTCAATTACTGGACAATACGGTACCCTTTAATAAAAGTTATTGTCAGGCTTTCATGCTTTTTAGACGACTCAATATCTGAATTTTAATTTATTATCCCTTTGATTGTCTTAAGTTATTCAGTTCGACATAAAAAAAAAATGCTCCGAATATCTTAAGTCGAACAGTTACACTTAAGGGCTTGGTTGGGATTGGTCGACAAATATGCCTGGACGACTAACCCGTAGGGGTTTCCCTCCCTCCCTATCGACTTAAGACATTTGGAGCATTTTTTCTTATGTCGAACTGTGTAACATAAGACACTCAAAGGGACTTCAGACAGCGGTAATAATGATTGCAGAGGATTCAATCTACACGATTTCGTCTACAATCTACACATATATATCCAAATAATAATTCTTACAGCATGACCTATTTTCCAACATTTGTTACATCGGCTTTGATCTTACAAATTCTTAGAAATGTATGAGTCAGTTCCCGTGACACGAAAATCAATTCACACGTGTGAATAAATCATATTGTAATTTTACTTTGATTTAATTCTTGAAACTTAGGTCTTACGTTTGAAATATTATTAAAGTATGTATTTGTTTCTGCACCATTTTCCAAGAATTATTCAGCGAAAGCACTAGGAAGTGGCGAAGGGCGGGCCTTTCTCAATCTAGTTTGAATAAAGGACTTTTGATTTTGACTTTTTGTGTCCTAAGTACTTCGGCCCAGTCCTAGCTATTCTGTTTCAAGTTTTGACCATCGCCTGTTATTCTCTTTAACATCTTTGCATTATCACCCAAATTTGTTATCCGTTGAAAAAAAAATTGAACCATCACATCTGGCCTGAATTCCATTTTCGAACATAATTTTTAAATCACTGTTTTTTTTTATATTTTGAGTAGCAATAGCACGTGTTTGCAATTATTCCTTTATATCAACAAGTACGTATATGTTATTTTAACAAAAAGTATATTTCTTTTTTATTATTTTTACTATAACACCTTGAACTACTAAACTTTTAATGTTTTTCGTTATGAGTGCATACCTAATTATATTTGTGTTGGTTTTTTCCTCTTCCTCTTCTTAAGGTTTTTGTTCGGTGTCAAAGACAGAATTACAGTATAGGTACATATTACATACACTAGCCTCATCTCTTCAAGAAGGAGTGCGCTGTACCACCACGCGGGCTCAATGTGGATTGATAGATGCCACATGGCTTCGAATATTAGGTTTTAGAATGTTTTCTTTCACTATTTTGAGAATAATAGTCATGTAATGCGATCTTCCCATGACATCATACAGCCGAATATTGTTGGAATCCATGCATTTTAGATCTGTAATATGATTTACAACCCATTAGAACCATGTCATTAAATATGACAATAATTGAATGTCTGCCACCCAATATAGACTCGATCATAATGGAAAACACGTGTTTACTCAATATCACGCCACGTGCTGCCATTTGATCTAAATACTGCATAATGCATCAGCTATGACAGACTGTAAGCAATCTAGGAACAACATTAATTACCTAGATTTCATTCTATTTTGAGATGATAGATTTGTACGGCTGAAATGATTTGAAATCCGATTGGTCAATAATGGACTCGATATCCAGGTGAATCTGAATACTTTAGAAACTTTCTTTGTGATCTAGTACCACCGTCAAAAATGACAGCAGTGATTTAAACTTTTTTCATATAAAGAAACTAATATCCTACTAATATTATAAAGGCGAAAGTTTGTAAGTATGGATGTATGGATGTTTGTTACTCTTTCACGTAAAAACTACTGAATGGATTTGGTTGAAATTTGGCACAGGGGTAGATAATAGTCTGGAATAACACATAGGCTACTTTTTATCCCGGAAAAATATGCAGTTCCCGTGGGATACGAAAAATATTAGTCCACGCGGGCGGAGCCGCGGGCGAAAGCTAGTTTATTATAAAGGGTGACCCAGAATTCAACCTCAAACCGAAACGTAGTGACAGGGTTGATGTTACAATCAATCCTGTCACCACGTTTCGGTTTGAGAAAAATTATCATCATGAGAAAAAGCAGAAATATAGTTTAAAAAACTAAAAAAACGTGCTTTATATCAAACTAAAAAGCTAAAAATAATTAAAAAAAAAACCGTGAGGCGCTTTGTGTCATATTTTTTAGAAAAAAAAACGAACGAAAACGGTGGGACATTTTACACTATTGAGCCGCTCACTCGTAGTCCAAAGAGTTAGAGACGGAAAAACAAACAAACAAGCAAGCAAGCAAGCAACCAAGCAAGCAAGCAAACAAGCAAGCAAGCAAACATACAAGTGAAGCTACTAAAAAGCATGTAAAAAATATCCCATTTAGTTTGAATATTATGGGCATTTAAGAAAACCTAGAAATTGGTCAAACTGTAATCATTTTTCTGTTATTGTGGTCAAATTGTAATTCAATATTATTATTATTGTATTTACAATAAATTATTTATGCGAGTAACTTCTTCTATTCTCGTTTTATGTTTTGAGAACGTACATTCAGATACATATACGTTTTTATGTAAATGATTTCTACGAAACGATACATTATAATTTAAATGGGCCCACGCACACACATAAAATACATAATATTTGCATTTCGAAGAGTAAGATAATTTCAACCATAATGTATAAATTTTTCTTCTTTTCATCATACGTGCATAAACCAGAATTCCGGTCTGCTACTGGGAAATTCCAGATGGCCCCAATAACAGTTTACCGGGTATTGTTGTCAAAAGTAATAAAGCTATTACGTGGTTGACTAAACGTTCTCAAAAGTATTGAGATCAGCTTTACCATTCCAATTTTCTTACTGATATTTTAGTTTTATTCTTTGGCTATTAGCAAAGATATATATTGCCTGACATTTGATGTTCCTCAACTATACTATGGAGTGTTTATTTCATTTTTGTCGTCCGTAATGTCTGTAGTATTATGGGTAATCATATTTACTTTTCACTATGTACTGCGTTCACATTACCAGATAAGTTTTGTTGTACATGGTTTCGTACTAGCTAGATATATTTTGCGCCATACTTAAACTGATGTTGTATTTAATAAGGTATTGGAAAACGATAAGGGAAAGCGACAGGGAAACTCGCGAATTTCAAAATATCTTACAATTTACAGCTTAGTCTCATATTGAATTTAAATTAATCTGTACTAATATATAAAGCTGAAGTGTTTGTTTGTATGTTTGTTCTTCGCGCTAATCTCAGAAACTACTGGTCCGATTTGAAAAATTCATTTTGCGTTGGATAGCCCATTAATCCAGGAAGGCTTTAGGCTATATAACATCACGCTGCAACCAACAGGAGCGGAGCATAATTAATACCACGCGAACCAAGTCGCTGGCGGCTGCTAGTACTGTATATGACTTCAATGCTTCAATAAAGTCATGTGTTTTCTTTAAAATAAACAGGCAGCTGTGCTGCTAGTTTGTTCCGCCACTGCTTCCCACCAAAAGCACTAGGAAGTGTCGATGGGTGGGCGTTTTGGGGGGACTGTCTTATGTAATATTGACGTTCAAAAGTGCTGATTCTCAGCCTACTTTGAATAAATGTCTCTTCTTTTTTGAATGACTCTACGGAATTATAGCGAAGGGTGGGCGTTTTGAATGACTGTCTTATGTAATATTGACGTTCGAAAAGTGTTCAAGTCTAATTTAAATAAATTGCTTCTGTTTTTTGTAATCGTTAAAATCATCAATCAAATTGATAGATAGTCAGAAAAATTAATGAAGAATGGTAAGCAAATTAACGAGAAACTTAAAACATCCGTATAGTCAGATCAAACTGTTATTTCTTGAGAGTTGAAAGAATTGGCTATAATGCGACAAAGTGACGTATGGTATATTGTTTTACCATTTAAGTTAATTGATCCGTTATGTAACCAATAAACATATTTCTGAACCTTTTTTTTTAGTTTTTTTTTAGCTCCTAAAAAGGATCCTTAAAACAAGCTAACACCAAATTGGGCATCAAAAACTCCATCCGGATCGATGTTCGCTCGATAAGTAGGTACCCAAAAGGCTGGCAGTATTGCCACGTTGGATGGTACTCTTTGGGATAAAAATAAGACCTCTAGTCACTTTAAGAGTCAACTAACTACGGTATCCCGAAATACTCGTTGATTCATCTTTTTAATTTCCCTGACTAAATTTACATAAGTTAGAGTGAACAAACAATAATAACACATAGTTTTGAAACGGAACGGTAACTACAGTTAGTTAATCGTATTCCAATTACCGGCACAGAAGCCCGGTTTCCCGAGAAACGTGAAACTTAATAAAAACAAATTAATATTACGTTGGAAAATTGTTTTCTCTCTTTGAAATATAGTTGAAGTATAGGTCACAGGAAGTTTGTGGAGAGCAAACGATATTATCGTGGTTCTTCTATCTTCGTTTTTTTTTTTTTGGCGTGAATGCTAAGATGAGTGTCACGCGCATTTTTCATTGGACTTTTAAAATTATTTATAGTGTCGTTTATCAAAAAAAGCGCGTGATTTATATAGTTGAAAGTGCATTCAGTAAATAGTTCATAAAGAACATTGAAATATCGCAGCATAGTGACTACATCATGACTTTGCCTTAAACCTCCCTCATAGACGGTTCACGCGGCCGTCTTTTACAACTGTCATTGGCAATATCCGCCATTATAGTGAAATAAAATTTTCAAAGAATTTCTATAATTTATTACACGTGTTATTGGCAAAATTGTGGTATCTATTCTACAGAGGCAAGAGTTGAGGTTGAATCTCACCTTGAAAAAAAAAAGAAAGGTATTAGTGGTATTAGCGTGAGTTTCGGCCGCTATATTTTATATAACAAAACTTGGCCGTGGTCCTGAACGTTACGGACCTATTATTATCATGTACCCAAGTGTAACTTTTCCATATTGTATATACCTGTTTGCTGAGTTATCAGGAGATAGAAGAGTCTGTATATAGGAATAAATCTTAAATCCGAACAAGTACGCACCTGTTGAAAATTACAAACTTTGAATGAAATTCCTAGAAAGTTGTAAGGCGTCAGAATTGAGTATTTTGCTTTCTGTTTACATAGAATTTATACTAAGTTTTAATAGGTAAGTTCGAAGTTTAAAAGTACTTGCAAATTAAAAGGGAATATGTACAAAATTAGAAGTAGAAAAAATACAAGGAACTTAATGTTATTCGAACTACGAAGTTGAAACCAACATAGAGAAAGTCAAAGCATTATATATATCAAATAGACACATAAAGGGATATTTTTAAATGTCAAAATTTACGATAAATTATAACTGATTGTCGAAAAGGTTGAGAGGCACTCTTTGATAGCTTGTATGTATTGAATCAATTGAATTTAACCACCAATTGTGCTAAAGGGATGTATCCAAGGTATGAAAATCAAATAAATAATTAGTCCGTCTTATAGATAATAAAAAAAAATTAAGACCCGTATTTTTTATTTTGTCGAAATTAATAAAAACTACTGAGATTAAAGCGTATTAAAGTTACGGAGTGGGGGCTAATTACGTGACGCCGTGGTATATCTTGTACCACGGCATGACGTCATGCGACATTTCGAATCAATATACAGTATGTTAAATAACAGAGGGCGTTCCCTTAAACTCGTTAATATATATCATTAATAGATTAAAATAAAAATATCAGTATAGAAAAATAAGCATAAAAAAATCCGAATAAAAAAAAATTCTAATTGGAAATAAATTTGAAACCTCCTGTTTTAAATCAAAATAGTAGTCGTCATGTATAAATAAATTGCGACGTTGCCGTCTTTCATGTTCGCGTGTACAGTGTGTTTCTTTTACATGTCAATTTAAAATTTTTATTGAATATTTTCTTATTGGAAAAAATTTTAAAACATTTTGTTTTCGAATGGAAATATTTTTTTTAGCATATATGTATGCTATACTATTTCGGGTTAACGGGAACGCCCTCTGTTAGTTAACATACTGTATGTTTGAAAGATAAAATAAAAAATACGTGTTCAATATTTTTTATAAATATATCTGACGAACATTAAATTATTTTTTAGGATACAACCCAATTTACAGGGATTTTTGGGCATTGTTAGGAGTTTAAAATTAAGATACCTAAGTACAGGCAAAAAATTGCTGTAAAACAACCCAATGTATCATAATAGGACCTTCGCACAGATACACGAAATAGATAAGTAAGGTCATGTGTCTTTTATCTGGTCTGAGCATAGATGTGTAGGTATTCATCCAGATTATCATAAAGGTATGGACGACGGCAGATCAAACTACCCGAAACTACCAAACATTGCTATTCAATCTTGAACCTTAACACTTTGCGATAAAGTTGAAAATCTAATAGAAATTTGACAGATTGTAGTTTAAGAGATTAGCGATCCTTTAACCATACATTTTTGACCCTTTAACGTCACTTAACTTTAATCATCGTTTATGAATAAATACCACAGTGTTAAAAGGGTTTATTCATAAACGATGATTAAAGTTAAGTCATGTGCAAACGTATGATTAAATAATCGCTAAACACTAGTTAACTTTAAGCAACGTTTGTGAATAAAGGGGTACATTCCCACACCAAAGTGACATCTCTATCAAAATATTTACAAAAACGCGAAGAGTTCATTAGACCATCAAAGTAAAACGTTCAGCTTTTTTTAGAAACGCCCTTAGCGCTTCAGTCAAAGTTTTTTGTGTCACAACCAGTCAAACTTCGACGACCAGCTAATTAGGCTCAGGAGATATTGAGGAGCCTTTTGACCTCGTACAAGATTTTCAGAATTTTGTTACTGTTTTTTATATAATAGTATAGAATAGACTATTATATTAATCTTTATTATGTGTACCATGTGGATTACAAAACATAAATATAAAGATTTTACAAAGGGTGACACAATGGGCGATCTTTTACAGACAACTTTTGGATGGAATACTAAGGGGAAGGAGAGAGGAATAATGTAGGTACCTACCTACATTACTCCTCTCTCCTACAGTGTATTATATACATAGATTATACAATAAATATGTACGTAAAGTGTATCATACTACTGTAAATAAATATATACAGTACATCTCATTAATAAATATTATACAATAGCAAATAAAATAATAATAGGGAAGTACCAATGTAACTTTCCTAAAGTTATATGTACTTGCTAAGTATATCTTGGACACCAATGACTGATTACAAGGTGAAGGAAATTATCTTTAGGAAACCTGAACTTTAAGTCTGAAATCGCTAACTCGCATTGAGCAAGCGTGGTGATTACGCTCAATCCGTCTCTGTATGAGAGGAGACCTGTGCCCAGGACTGGAACGGTAAAAAAGGTTGATGAAATAAAATATATGTATAATATGTATGTGTAATATATGTATGTGTATGTATATATGTATATGATATGTTTAAAGAGAGAGGATGTGCTTTTTTATCAAAGTTTTAAAAGAAAGTGGACAGAGTTTGATCACGCCTTACGGACACGGGCAAGTCATTCCATAGCCAAACTGCTTGTACTGTACAAGCAGTTTGGCTATGGAATGACTTGCCGAAAGGATTTATCACGGAAACTAGTGGAATGCATCTCTAATATCAGGTTTTCCGATGACGTCGGATATTTTTTTATTATGTTTAAATTAGTTTTATGATCTTCCTGTATACTCATAGTAAATTCTATTTTTCTTATTTTTTCATTAAAATATGAATTTCATTAACATAATTAGACTGGTAAGAGCGAATATTGTTGAGAATTCATTAGCTTCAGCACAATCGGCTTAAAATGTTACCAATACTGCGTCACACATCTCAGTGAAAGGGCCACTATTCACCAAGCGGACTCAGAGCAGGTAGGTGGATTTCACATGTCTTCCTTTACATATACCTACCTACCGTAGCACCTTGACAACGTGTGACTACGCCTTTCCAAACGTGAAAATTTATCTCTACATAGTGAATATTGCATACTTCAGAATAGTATTGTATGACATTATTGTCAATTTACAACGAAGGTATCTTGGTAGAGTCTACTGTGTCCATTTACTTGCAACTACATTAGCAACTTTGTTCAGTTCAGTATTCTGAAAATCTTGTTTTATACTTTTTCAGCGTCGTTTTTTGTCGTAGTTGGGTTTTAGTTTTTTTTACTTTTTATTATTATGTAACCCATTTTCACTACCCTGCTGAAAAAAATGCCGATATTTACTCAAAACAAGAAGCATCTGCTTTCACTACAACTAGAAAACTGACACTAATTATTATTAACAAAATCTCGCAAAAAAAAAAAAAAAAGATCGGGCACCAACCGAGTGCATCGGACATCGAGCGAGTGCACAGAGCCACTGCTCACCGGTGAGGTCGTTTTCACCGTATTTCTAAGTAACAGTTCGCAATTTGGAAGTTAGTAATGTGATACTACAGTGCCTCGGAAAGCACATTAAGCAGTTGACCCTAAGCCTGGTCTCTCTCCGGTCGTGTCGGTTGCTGTACCATCGGACGAGAGAGAGGAGTGAGTGCATCTGTATTTGTACCACACTTGTGCATTATAATAACTTTCTGAATTCTGGTCTCCACTGAGATTGGTCGCGTTGACATTCGGTTCGGAGCAGTTTTTTTAAACTTTATAATGGCGCAGAGTTCTTCACGTCTGATTGGGCAAATTGTTTCAGTCTTTCAATATACGCGGCACAAAAGACGACGTGAAGCGCTTCAACTGGAACGTAGCGGAGTCAACAACTTATATGGATAAATACTCACCGTACGACGGGTCATCCGATGATGGAGCAGTGATGGATGGGTCGTGCCTCGGAAAGCACGTTAAGCCGTTGGTCCCGGTTGCCATACGAACATCTAATGGCAATCGTTACGGGTCAATTACGGGGAACAATTGGTCTAACTGCAATAATGCTTTCATATCGCCTTCGGATTGTGGAGGTCAGACGGCAGTCGCTTCACGGAAAATATCAAAGTATAGCCAAAATCAGTAGTTTGACTGGTAAAGCGGACGCCAGACTCCAAAGCTGAAAAAGCTTCGGATGCGACTGGGATTAACTTTGAGATGATGATGATGAATCAATTTCATAATACTTATTTATGCTAATAGAATAACCGAGCGTGCGAATCGTTGAGGAAATCCAACCAAACATCATTGAACAAAACTGTTCATGTTTTCATTTACCGTGCAAAACAAATGCTAACTCGCTCGTATTTTCTCGTTGTTTAGGTATTTTGGAGTGTGTTTGGTCTAGTTTTATGATCTTCTTTACCAAGCACAATCAATATTTTTTCTTTCTTTCTTTTGCTCAGAACTGTTCAGAACGAAAAGTGAAAATGCAGCTTTACATCACAATTTAGATCAAACAATGAAGCTTCCATACTTAAACTTTTTATCACGTCGCATTCTGCAATATATCGCGGGTCAAAGACCGCCAACTATACTTTTTTTATTACGAAGGGCCTCCTATAGCAGCCATGCCATAAAATATACGTTTATGTAGATAGCGCCTGAAGGGTCCATTCTCCTTTAAACCTTTTGATATGAAGAAGATCTCATAGACAAACACGCAGACGGCCGTAAGATGACATGCATACATGTGTACATTCTCTATTGAATGCCTAGCATGTTAAAGTATGAGAATTCTTGTTTTCGGATATTTATTGATAGTATTCTTAGTACCTCCTCAAATTTTTAGGCCCAGCGCACACCGCCGGAGGCGCGGCCGAACGCATTTCCTTGATTTTTCTTTTGTAGATCGTATGTCAAAGTAGTTTAGGTTTATATTAAATTGTTGTCTTCAATTGCACTCGACCGCACCGCCAGCGGTGTGCAATTATATGTGTGTGTACTGGGCTCAGGATCCTTTGGGCATCTAAACCCAAAAAATAAGGTATTTTCCTCACGTAGATTATTAACCACACTGGGCCCGCGTGGTAGATTTCGGCCCACTCCCTCTCACCGAAAGGAGGCCTGTGTCCCAGTAGTGGGAACATTATAGGCAGAATATGTATGTATATTTATTTATTGCAACTAACTATGGATCATAAACATCTTGAGGAAACCTGGACTATAAGTCTGAAATCGTCAACCCGCATTGAGCAAGCGTGGTGGTTACGCTTAATCCTTCTCTGTATGAGAGGAGACCTGTGCCCAGCAGTGGGACGATTAAAAGGTTGATAATGATGGATCATACAATTAAAACTAAAACAAGAAATGATTAAATAATTACATATACATTGAAAATTGGACACAACATCAGTCTGGTTGAAGGATCCTCCCTTTTCTAAAGAGGATGAGTTAACCCGCACCCTGCACCCTGTTCCTCATACGTACAAGTTAGCAAGAAGTTAAAAACTCATCGACTCAGCTGTTCCATTAAACCTCACTACGTCATCTGGCGGAGACACCCCCAGAGAAAAATTGCAAAAAAATTGGATGCCTGACCCTGACCCAAATACTTGAAACGTTTACATCCATCGACAAAATGTTAAACGGACCGACGACGTCCGACAGTGTATTATTTATTATAGGTACCATGCAAGTTCCGCTACAAGATCTTTCGCGGTTAGATTTCATAACTGAATGACGTCACATCCCTTATTTTCACGACTGGGTAAACTACTATCTGTTATTGGGTTGACGGAAGGTTTATAATTAAGAGAATATGGACTAAATTTATGTAGGTTCCTGACCTCACCGGTACATTTGGTTTGTAAACTGTGTTGGAATCGATATGTTGTAGGTATTGTTTTCACTACTCCGCCGAGATGTTCGTTTGTTTTGGATAGAGGAGTGTGTTATTTCAGAAGAGTTATTATTAGTTGGGAACTTGCCTGTATACACACTGTTATTAACCACGTCAGTAATGGGTGTATATAAGGTACTTCATCACAAATCAGATGATATGTGAAGTGCCTTATACACGGTGGTATTAAATTCGTACATATTTTAGAGTTTCCTTGAAAAATGTCGTCGGTTACATTAAAAAAAAAGACGTGTGGCAGGGACTGCCGCGGTAAAGCTATTGCATAGGATTTTTTTATCAACTTATGGAATTATAATTATTTATTTATTTTATTTATGCAATATTTTCTTTCCTTTGTTATTAAGCAGTTGATAAAAAATGCTATGCAATAGCTTTACTCCGGCAGTCCCCGAGTGCCACACGTCGTTTATAGATATTTGCTATGTTAAGAACATGCGCAACGCATTTATGAGGACTTGGTAGCTCAGCAGCATATATAATAATTATTGTGGTGTGATTGTATATTTGCTATGTTCTTACGCATTTATGAGGACCTGGTAGGTCAGCAGCATTATTAGCCACACCTCCGTGCCCGTCGGAGTGGGGAGCGTGAGGTTTTTTCGTTACGGAATTTCTGGATTAGGATTTCAATAGCTTAAAAACTGCTATTGATTACAATTTAATTGCATTTTTATTGCGCTTTTCTATGAAACAGCATTTTTTTTTTCTATACTTACCTGTAGAAAAATTGCTACGCTAATGAGTCTAGGACCATGTGCTAATTGTATGGTTACCGTTTGCGCATTGACTGTCACCCTGTATCCGCTTTGTATTAGAAAAGCGTAGTCTTTTTTTAAAGATATGGTGTGTACGGGCCATCTAACTGAACAACTTTCTCCATCGTAACTGGGAAAAAATATCGGCCGTCTCATATATTTAGCTCAAGTAGGTTTGGTAGGAAAGATGTTTTTCAAGGGAAAGTGGATAATTTTTACGATTACGATTATTGTTTTAGTCCCATAGGGAAAGTTATTTTTGATCTTACCTGTCTAATACATGCGGTATTTACACATCACATCTTATACTGTATTCTATTTATAACCCGTTCACTTGTGATTACGTGATTGAACTTTCACATTTATTCATTTAGTTGAATGTATTCCAAAATAAACATACCAGAAAATCACATAACAAGTTTTATAAATAGATGTCCTAATATTATATTTAACAGCAACCAATGCCAAATTGTATGATATTAACCATGAAAGTATAAATAAATACTGCAATGTCTGGTTATTATGTGTAAGTAGATAGAGTACACATAAAGACAACGGCAAGTTAAGTGTTAGGTGAACTTGGTTCAGAAAAGTTTGAACTTATTGGCTTAATTAACTACCTTTGATGTAACATAAAAATCCCTATACTAGGAGTACTTAACTAATTATTATTTTTTAATCATAATGTGGCAACACAGCTGACGTGGAAAAGTGAAAGTTACTTTTGAAATTTTCAATCAATCCATTGTATTAGACATTTAACTAATAGCTAACTTTAGGTTATGTACTTAGAATGGAAAAAGGGCCGGTATAGTCATAAAAGCATTTTTATTATAAATTTAACCAATTTATTCAATAGGGTATTATTAACTAAATAATGACAATACATCGTTAGGTTTGGCTTATGTTACATGACATAAGTAATTTAGAAAAGCATTTTATTATACAATATGTAAAGAAAACCCTGTCCGACCCGTGAAGGTACTGTTAGGTATCGATAACTGATTCCTAACTGAATGCCTCCAAAACCGGGCTAATCTTAAAAAAAAATCCCCCAAAAAAAATGAATATTATTTCCCAAAAAGAGGTAACTTAAAACATGTGCGGTAGGCCATACAGGCGCGGGCGAAGAGGGGCAGGGCACGCGGCACGCGGTCGCATTCCTATTCGCTCAGAATTATACCGTCAAAAATAATGCTGTCACTTTTTAAAAATTTTGGGGAAGTTGGAATTAATTCGCGGGAAAAAGTTCACTAGTATTGTTACTATGATGATTATGTAAAATTTCATATGTTATTTGGTCATGTGTTTACCTAACCTTGATTATCCTTCTGGGTCGGACAGGGTTTTCTTAACATATTGTATAAGTTCAAATAATAAAGAAATATGTAATATGGAATAATAATATATTTTTTTAATTCAATTTTTTTAAGTAAATTAATAAATAGGTATATTCGGTCAAATCATACAGATTGAGCTAGCCCCAAAGTAAGTTCGAGACTTGTGTTATGGGATACTAACTCAACGATAATATATTTTTATTAGATACGTATACAATATGTAAAGAAAACCCTGTCCGATCCGTGAAGATATTGTTAGGTAAGTATCGATAACTGGTTCTACTAATGGGTACAAAGCCGGGATAAACTTAAAAAAAAATCCCCCTAAAAAAATAAATATTATTTCGCAAAAAGAGCTAACTTAATCATGTGCGGTAATCAACCCTACTGCGGGGGGCGGGGGGCAGGGCACGCGGCACGTTGCGTCGCGATTCGCTCATAATAATAACGGTGCTGTCACTTGTTTAAAAATTACCAAATTTCGGGGAAATTTGAATTAATTCCCGGGAAAAAAAGATTATTTCAAAATTCAATAGTATTGTTACTATGATTTATCATCATCCCAGCGTTAATCCCAGTCGCATTCGAAGCCTTTTCAGCTTTGGAGTCTGGGGTCCGCTGTACCAGTCCAACTGCTGATATGGCTAAACTTCGACATTTTTCCGTGAAGTGACTGCCGTCTGACCTCCACAACCCGAAGGCGACATCGAAGCATTGCAGTTAGACCAGTTGTTGGACTTTTGAGGGCTCCAACAACCCGTAACGACTGCCACTAGATGTTCGTATGGCAACCGGGACCAACGGCTTAACGTGCTTTCCGAGGCATGACCAGACCAGTGCAAATATTCATATTCATGCCTACAAATACTAGCACTGTGCGGGGATCGAACCCGCGCCACCTTGCGCAGCGGCCGCGTCCGCTACCGCTACGCCACGGAGGCGTATAAATATAATATTATTTCCCAAAAAGAGGTAACTTAAAACATGTGCGGTAGGCCATACAGGCGCGGGCGAAGAGGGGCAGGGCACGCGGCACGCGGTCGCATTCCTATTCGCTCAGAATTATACCGTCAAAAATAATGTTGTCACTTTTTAATAATTACCAAATTTTGGGGAAGTTGAAATTAATTCGCGGGAAAAAGAGATTATTTCAAAATTCACTAGTATTGTTACTATGATTATTATGTAAAATTTTATATTATATTTGTTCAAGTGTTTACCTAACCTTTATTATCCTTATGGGTCGGACAGGGGTTTCTTTACATATTGTATAGATAAACATCCAAGACCCAGGCCAATCAGGAAAAGATCGTTTTCCATCATAACCTGGCCGGGGATCGAACCACGTCGCAGGCAGGCGTGGTGACCGCTGCGCCACGGAGGATAATAAATATTGTGACGACATATTTATTACCTTGCGTTTTATTGTCAACTAATTTTAGAAGATATTCATTTGGGGACTGTCGGAGAACGACTGACGATTAATCCCAGATGTTATCCTTCCTAATTTCCAATTCCTGCAATTTCAATAGTAAAATGGGCGCGTCTTTGTCACTGATTGGCTTTTAACCAATCAGAGATAACGGCCAATGAGAGCACTTGGTTGAGTGTTGCCAATTAATAAAATAGTAGTAGTACCACCGATAAACTAATGTTGAATGCTAACAAATCAAAAACATGCGAAAATTAATTATAGACGCTAACAATTATACATAATGTACACTCTATCTTTTTGATGTTGTAACGCTTCAAATAATTTCCTTAAATAACGTAACTTTGTGTCAATTATGTACTTTACTTGGCGTCTTTTGCCTCCTACATATTTCCTGGCTAAGTAGGTGTGTCGAAGGTCGACGCACAGACTTTCTGGCTGCAATATTGTCAACTAAACTTTTTAGTGCAGTTATCCTGATTACTACTAGGTATCGTTGTTAGTCGTCATGCTGTACGATTACGCTTTGGGCCACAAGTCGAAACCTTTATAGATTTCGACTCGTGGCCGACAGTGTATTTACATTGTATTTAGAATACTCTGTAATTACTATTTTCTATTGTCCATGTCCCACACTATGACTTACTCCTGTGAATGCGTTTACAAACATTTAGACTCAAATACACAAGCAGGTAGACAGCCTCCGTGGCGTAGCGGTAGCGGACGCGGCCGCTGCACAAGGTGGCGCGGGTTCGATCTCCGCACAGTGCAAGTATTTGTATGCATGAATATGAATATTTGCACTGGACTGGTCGTGCCTCAGAAAGCACGTTAAGCCGTTGGTCCCGGTTGCCATACGAACATCTAGTGGCAGTCGTTACGGGTTGTTGGAGACCTAAAAAAATCCAACAATTGGTCTAACTGCAATGCTTCGATGTCGCCTTCGGGTTGTGGAGGTCAGACGGCAGTCGCTTCACGGAAAATGTCGAAGTTTAGCCATATCAGCAGTTGGACTGGTAAAAGCGGACCCCAGACTCCAAAGCTGAAAAGGCTTCGGATGCGACTGGGATTAACGCTGGGATGATGATGACACAAGCAGCTAGACCCGGAACAACTACCTGTAGCTAACACAAATATATTTTGGTCCGTGCAAAAATAAAACGCGCGACAAGCAACGCAGCAGACGATCGGTCACTTCGGTCAGCCACTCCCCCAACCTCTTGTACTTACCTTCTCTACCTCTCATAGTCGACCTCTTGTACCTAGTATATCTCGTAAATAAATAAGTTTTCAAAAGTATACACAAAGAAATAGATTTACCCAGTTTCTATGGCTACGTACACTGCCCAGAAAGAATCGTAGAAAGCGCGTTTGTTTTTGCATTGCATTTATTTTTGGTATATATTTTCTTGAATACATAAACGTAGGTATGTATAAATAAGTATGATCTTGGGAAGGCACATCTTCTAACTTAATATGTGAACCGTAAACCTCCTTAGCGAAGCAATAATAACATGCCTCTAACATATACCTACATCAGAGAAATATTACAACCAGAGTACAAACCAAACTCAAGACTCAAGACTGCTGAATCAAAACTAATTACTTTACAAAGCGTAATACGCAGTCTACGTATCAATTACGTATGGCATAGAATAATTCATGCGTATAGATGCGAAAATCATGTTCTCTCGTGGTAACTATGTAGGTATCTGCGTGTGCCGATAACGCTGATATAATCATCGAAAGCGCTCCCATCGCTTCAACCCTAAGGTTTAGTTTCCTATGACAGAGTTGCCCATATACCCGCTTTATAACGGCTTTAGTGATTGCTGTCATGAAATTGATGACATCGGGGTTTGACATCACAATGCCCAAAATAATTCCCACTTTCATAAATAACGTATCTAACGTTTCCGTGAAGTCATTCGACGGCATATTGCGAACACTGTGTAGCGGCCACTGCAGACTTCAAACAAATTCAAATTAATATCAGGGTTGTCAGTATTAGCAAGCCTAATGGCTTTCAATATTGAAATTCTATGTTACCATTCAATTAAGTTCAATAATTGTTAGAGAACATTTTGCTACAAAGGCATTATTTATCAGATATAGGAGTACCTAACACCCTGTCGAGTAATCGGCTATTGTAACGTTTGGCGATTCGGATTGTACCTATTGTGTTTCCAAAATGTTTCAAAGGAAATAAATCAATGATCCCTACCGAGAATTTATACGGCTTTCTTTTTTCCTTCTTTTTTTGTACAATGTTATTTCTTTTTGTGTTAGTAAGGGCAAAGGGCACTAGACTATGTAGAAAGTACTGGTTCGTACATTAACAGTAAAAGCTGATGTCTGGTTGTACAAAAAGGGATTTAGGTACAAAGTTAGCTAAAACTGGAAATTTCAACGTGATACGTCATCATTATTTTGTAGTACCTACTTACCTATGTACATGTCGCCAAACGTGAGCATTGTGTTTTATGCTCATTATATTTTAACGGTTGATATGACTCTATGATCACTTTACCAAAAGCTAAAGGATACCTTCTCAATACTCTCCAGAAATATACAATTTACTTAAATGTATTTATTTATTATAAAGACCTAACAAAAATGTTTTATTTCTTTTATCAACATCCAGAATTGACAGAATTCACTTTTTTTATAATTTATTATAAACTAGTGCTTGACTGCAATCCCGCCTGATGGTAAGCAGTGATGCAATCGTTGATAGTAAAGCGCACTAGTTTATTAAGCCTATTCACTTAAAAAACTTAGGAATAGGAAGGATGACGGCAGTTGAGTTGAGTTTTGTTTACAGCCTGGCAAGCCAGCCCGGTTGAAGGCAACCGGCGTGATAGTGACGAAGTTTGCGAGTACTACACACCTGACCTTTATTAAGTTTTAAATTATAACCACAAATCACACCAAACATAATTACTGTTATGAATATCTTCTTCAATCCTCTATCGCAAACAAAAACACAATCATAATCGAGTGCGATCTATTAGAAGCCCCAACAAATAACCCCAAAGAAACTTTTTGTGCAAATCCGCAAATTCGCAGACAATAATTTATCTGCTAACACCCAATCGCTAGAAAAACGATGCTAATGGAGACGAAATAAGTTGTAAGTACTTGGTAATTTATGGACACTCCATTAGTAGTCAGTAGACTATAAATCTGAATTCCGGATAGATACAAACAAAGGTGGGGAAAGTTAGGCAGCAGGTGAATTAATTGTCCTTCGCTTGGTTATCCTTATTTCTTATTGAAGTGCTTTGCAAAATGACCTAAGTTGTTCTTGAATTGGGTGATATAATGTTCCTACATGCATAAAGGCATATTTCAAGGCATGGTCCACATTTCAATGTCACAAAGAAAAATTTAAAGCAATTTTTAGTCACCGAGTTGCCAAAGTCTCCGCTTTGGAGTTTGCCAAAGCACCATAGAACGTAGCAGTTGCAGTTTTTTACTGGATGTAAAAGGACAGGACAAAATTCGGAAAGTCACACTGCGTTCCTAAACTGGTATTATGGATAGAAGGTAGATCAGAAGGCTGCTAGACTCAAATGGCATCGGGCGGGTCACATCAGACAGTCTCCAAAGGTGTCGCCGAGGTCGGCCCAAAAAGAGATAGCAAGCTGACTTTGACATGTACCGTGAAGATTGGTTTCATGTGAGAAATGTTAGAATAAGAATTGATCAACTTGACCAATTTTTGTATTATTTTCAATCAACACCTATCTATATAATTGCCACCTACTATAAATATCCATAACTGACTAATGTTTATTTAATAGTGCGTAATTATTACATTAATTATTTTAATTGTTCTAACAACGCCATCATTTATCTTTCGTTTCCTGACTAATCACACAGGCTACTTGTATAATAGATAATTAATTAATTAATTTGTTATTGTTTGTACTAGCGGCCGCCAGCGACTTCGTTCGCGTAGTTTAGTTATGCTCTACTCCTATTGATCGCAGCGTGATGTTATATACCCTAAAGCCTTTCTGGATTATTGGGCTATCCAACGCAAAAAGAATTTTTGAAATCGGACCAGGAGTTCCTGAGATTAGCGCGTTCAAAGGGACAAGCAAACTCTTCAGCTTTATATATTAGTATATATTTTTTTATTGTTTAGCAGGCTATAGACTACAAAATAATAATATGAATGCTCAATTAGACCATGGCCTCAATTCCCTTGTTCACAACCAAAATTTAATTTAATTTCAGTGCATCCTTTCTATTTCATTAAAAAAAGGACAGAAGATAAAATCTTAGTTTGGACTTGTGAAATTAGTCCGCTCCTGACGTATATTGACGTATTTTGGTCGCCATGTTTATAGTCGCGTCTAAACTGTCTATGGAGTGGTTTGGCGGGAATGTCAAGATGAGCGTCACGCTCATTTTTCATTGGACTTTTAAAATTATTTATAGTGTCGTTTACTAAATTAAAACGCGTGATTTATGTAGTAAAAAGTGCATTCAGTGAATAATTAAAAAAGAACAGTGAAATATTGTAGCATAGTGGCCTCATCGTGTCTTTACGCTAAACCGCTCCTTATCGTCCAAACGCGTAAAACGAAAGGAGTTAGTTTAGGTTAAGTTATGCTAGGATAAGTTAGGATAAATTAGGATATATATTTAATGAAGAAAAAAAATTACTGAAGACTTGGCTGTATGGCGTACTATGCCTTTGCCTTTTCCATTCGCCCGAACGGAAAGAAATGAACCAAAAAAAAATGTCTATGGAGTATCTTAATTTGACAGGATTAAACTAAAATGTTATCTTCTATCCTTTTCTTAATAAAATAGAAAGAAAAAGATGCACTAAACTTAAAATTAGTTTAATTAGGGCCATTAATTATCCATTGCTTCATAGGTTTGAAAAAAAAGTGATCTCAGCAACGCAAGTGACTCAATGAACGTCACTGAACTGTCAAAACGAAAGGCACTGCCATCAGTTGATCTTATACATACCTAAGTATGTTAAGCAATGATCCCGCTGTAATTACCATAGGTCGGAATAGGTAGAGTGAATTGGGACCATTGATCGGAAACGTATGTATATAATAATATGGACATTCCTCCGGATTTACAGAATTGGTTGATTGTTAAAAAAAAATATGTAAGTATAAATTATATTAAGTCGTAAAACCGTTTGATTTGGCTAAAGAAATGTATTATGTATTAATGCTTCTATCGGATTTAATTGTTTTTATTTTTCAACAAGTAAATAATAAATTAGTTTAATTACCTTCCTTTAAATGAATTGAGTAGTAATAATGTCACTACCAACATTAACAATATTTACTTGGATCCGGAATTACATTCTGGGAAAATGGCTTATCCAAGTTCTTCTTTCTGTGAACATTTATGATACAAGTACCAAAAATCACTCTACCTATTCCGATCACTGGTAATTACCTACTTATATCAACTGAAAATTAACTGTCTCAGGCCGAACAGGCACAATGACGCCATTCCGATTAACGAATTCGACCGTGAATTTCAATTTAATAATTTTGGAAACCCAAGCCGACATGGTATTAAAATGTCCCAATCTACAAACCATTATCTACAACCAGGAAAATTCGCCAGTTATAATAATCGCAAATTTAAAGAATTCAACAGGAATCAGATAAAACAGACAATGCCTACGTGGGCTCGTTAAAAGATGGAAAGAATGGAAATCAGAGCACTATTGAATAAAAATTAACGATAATTGGTACGAACCAACAAAGCCAAATTACCCGCTTTTCCTTAGATAAACCTACGCATTCGAATGGACGGCTAGCTTCATCTTACAGACCGACCTACCCTTTGACAAATTCAAAAGTACCTGTATACCTAAGTACCTGTGTACCTTTGACTAGAATATTAATTTCAAACTCAAATTATATTTTTAATTTCAGAACAGAAAATCCATATAGTGTTAATCTGAACTTATCCCATGTTAAGTGTAGTAACATATAAGAATAATATAGATACTAATTGGCATTGAACACGAGCACACGTGTTTGCCAGCCCAGAGCAAAATTTTTAAACTGAGTAATCTTTATGCGCTATAGTCATAGTGTAAAGAGGGACAGAGTAGGTTATCTTCATACAAACGGACCGCGCGCGGCTTGTATGTGTGCGCCTTAGTATCTATGCGTCGCCGCACGCATACCTAAACACAATATTAGAGTGCTATCAGTGCGCTAGTCGCGGCTAGCACCGGAAGTTCGCGCGTCACGTGTTCTTGTTAAAAAAATGCATGGATCGTCACGAGGATTGCGAACAACTTAAATCGTATTTAAATGCTAATCAGCAAGTTTGCAATTTAAGTGCAGAATCTTGGTATCTTCACTACAATAATTATTCTAGAAACCAAATTTTATTAGTGGTTCCACCTGACGACTTTGTAGAAAATATTATTTCTTAATAATATTTCTCAGAGGATGGAGCAGATGTTCCAAAAAGCATTTAAAAATGATCACATAAACTGCAAAGTTGGTATGTCTATTTATGAACAAATAAAAGATTAATATTTTTTAAATTATATTTTTAAAAGTTATTTACAAGGTAGTAGATAGTCGAAATCGAAGAAAGTATTTTTCTGTAGATAATTTGTAATTTTGTATTAAACGTGTGATTCAATAGAAGTTTGTATTATTTATATTTGTATTAATTAAAAATAAATATGGTCCTTATGTGTACAAAACTAAAAATAAAAATGACTAAATAAAAAATCTGACTAGTATATGTAAACTAAATACTAAGCAAATAATTTAAACATAAGATCTTATAAATATTTGTTAGCGGTTTGGGCGACAACCGTAACCGACGAAGCGCGGACAGTCGCCAACCCTAAGACAGTAGACAACCACACATTAGAAATGAAAATGTTTACAATAATTAACGTGATTTTGAAAAAAAAAAGAGTGATTAATATGTCATAATTGTAGCATAATTACGCATATTGCTTAATGACAGTGCTTAGCGGAGCGATCAGCTCAATCCCAAGCTTTATTGTCTTCTAAATAATCTGTGATTTTATAATACCACCCAGGGGATCACAGATTATTATTCACCCTACGCCCATGATTGCCTGGTTAGTTTGCTTATTCGATATTATATATTATCTTATTAACAAGTCACTGACATGATGTTGTTCAGAAATAAGTTTCTTTTGCCTCACACTCGTCAATTATATGACAATTAAGACGGACAAAATTACACAATTTTCCCCAAAACTCGGCGGTTATTACGTGAAAATCTGCAAAGGAAGCTTCGCCCTCCTGATTTATTCTCGCACTTTATCGTTAGCAACCCCGTTTAGTGAATAGAGTTTCATCATATTTTACATTATTATTGTAATCCAAGTTAAGCGTACAATGTTTTTGTAAGTCCCTTAACGCGAAAATTGTGCGGTTTCGACAAATTGTTTGCCGCAAATGTGGGCTGGCTTTTTAGGGATGTTCGGTTAGTGGTTGTGAATATCATGTTAGTTAAAATGGCGCAATCTGGGTAGTAATTATAACTTTTTGTATCCCAGTGTAAGAAATGTGTGAGAGGTTTGTGTGTATTACGGCAGATATTCATAAATCTTTATTTTACAGGCTTTTCAACCAATGTTAACAAAATGCGTAACGTAAATATATTGAAGAAACATGCTTGAGATAGGAGGGTCACAGCCGGCATCCGGGTGATCTGTTTGTCTAGCTGTCTTAGATAAGATATGTTACTTTAGGCACAAAACGGTTAGAGTTAAAATAGATTTGTTATGAATATATTCAACATTTTGCAAATAACACCTTCACAGCTAAAACGATAATGTAATGTTATAAGCTCAAAGATACATCTAACTTCAATTTGCTACCCACAAATACAATTAAAAATAGCATCCAAATTGTGCAAAAATACAATTTAAAAAAATACAATTACAATTGCCATTAAAAAGAAAAAAAAGAAGAAAGTGGTAGGCCATAACATCGTCTGCCGGCAGAAGTTACCACCCACCAAACAAAGTCTTGCCGCCAAGCAATTCGTCGTGTTCCGGCATGATGTCTGGTGAAGCCGTACGGAGGACGGGTCTGAGCAGTTGTGTTGCGATGTGTGCCGGGTACGATGCGTCAAATGTTGTTGTGTCGGGAGTTTGGCCGTGGAGGGTCTCCACATCAATCTCCCTCTGGCGCAGCGTCGTTGGTCGTGTTATTGGGTCTAACTCAACTGCCGTCTTCCTTCCTATTCACTAAGGTTTTTTAAGTGAATGGGCTTAATAAACTAGCGCGCTTTACCATCAACGATTGCATCACTGCTTACCATCAGGCGGGATTGCAGTCAAGCGCTAATTTATAATATTAAAAAAAAAAGATTCATAAACTTTAACGTCACTTCTGAACTTCCTGAACGCACGCGCACTTCAATACTACTCCTGTGAACTTTATCAAGCTGCAGTGTAATATTTACCTCATTTAAAATTATTTTACCATATTTAACAATTTCCTGACGCCTGAGAAGGGGGCAAACAGGTCGATAGAATAATCTTGATATCTTAATAAACAAATTTAATAATCTGGTCTAACTGCAATGCTTCGATATCACCTTCGGGTTGTGGAGGTCAGACGGCGCCTCACGGAAAATATCGAAGTTTAGCCAAAATCAGCAGTTAGACTGGTAAAGCAGTCCTCAGACTCCAAAGCTGAAAAGCTTCGGATGCGAGTGGGATTAACGCTGGGATGATGATGATCTTAATAAACAAAAAAAGACTTTATAAGTCTTTCTGCTTCAAACATAAAAACTAACATTAAAACCATTATTTTCATTCCTCTAATTGACATAGCCATATCTAATGTATTTTTTCCAAAGTGATTGTGAAGGCACAGACGACAGCTCATCAAGCTACTACAATCTGCCATATTACTCTATTAGATTTTGAACTTTTTTGGAAAGCATTAAGGCTCTATGTTTAATGGGATTATTTGACAGTTTTGGGTAACTGGGGTGTCTTCCGTACTACTTATGTAACCAAGATTGTACCGCTTCGTCTTGCGGGAACGAACAATGGCGCTCGCTCTTATATTCAGTAGGTAAGTGATGATAGTGGCATAGATAAATAAGGAAAGAAAGAAAAAATGTTTCTTTGCCTTGTGAGAATAACACGTTTTTTTTTTTATTTATCCAGTGAAGTTGTAGTGAAGTCCTTAGCTTCTTGTCATATTTCGAGCAGTTATTTAAATAACAGCCGAAAATGACCATGTAGTCTGAAACTGTCTAGACACAAGTTTTTCTAATAAAAGTAGGCCGAAATTATTACAATATATTATAATACGCAAACACAATTATTTCCTATCTAGGATAACAAATATTTTCATCATTACGATTATGAAAATCCATAGTAATCCATACTAATATCATAAATGCGAAAGTATCTCTGTCTGTCTGTCTATCCGGCTTTCACGTAAAAACTACTTGAACCGATTGTAATGAAATTTGGTACACAGATAGTCTAGAGCCTGAGATAGAACATAGGCTATAAAACATCCCTCTATGACCAATAGGAGCAGAGCAGGAACAAAAAATGTTGCGGAAACGGGAGCAAACGCGGATGTACTACATATTGCTCCCATTATTTTAACAGGCGCTTATTTTATATCAACTGAGCTCATTTGGCCAGAAGGTTACGCGGGTGAAACCGCGGGGCACAGCTAGTAATTAATAAAAATAATCTGTTGTGCCTTTATTAAGATCATGAAATACGATTATCTTCCTGTATTCAGTAAAATATGACCAACCCGATGCCCGATGGGGCCGACGGGTTCTGGAGCCGACCACGCACCGGAAAACAAAGCGTGGGTAGGCCGCCGACAAGGTGGACCGACGACCTGGTGAAGGTCGCGGGAAATCCCTGGATGCGGGAGGCGCAAAACCGGTCGTCGTGGAGAACCTTGGGGGAGGCCTATGTCCAGCAGTGGACGTCTTTCGGCTGAAATGATGACGATGATGATGATAATGAGATCTTAATTAATTGAATTAACAGCTTGTTAAATTTGAACCTGGAGCAGTGGTAACCGAGTGGATTGGCGCGACTTACAAGTTTCTTTTCTTTAGAGTGAATAGGTACTACTTCAACTCTTCAATGGCCTCTGTGGTTAGATACCACAATTTTGCCAATAACACGTGCAACGAATTATAGAAATTCTTTAAAAAATTATTTCACAATAATGGCGGATATCGCCAATGACAGTTGAATAAACGGCTGCGTGCGCCGACTAAGAGGAGATTTGATGCTAAACCATTATGTGGCCACTATGCTGCGATATTTCAATGTTCTATATGCATTATTTACTGAATGCACTATTTACTACATAAATCACGCGCTTTTATTTAGTAAACAACACTATAAATAATTTTAAAAGTCCAATGAAAAATGCGCGTGACACTCATTTCAGCTTCCCGTCAAAAATCCGACTTACAAGTTGTATGTCGTATGTTCGAACCCCGTCAGGCACTTTACTGTGAGTAAATCATTACATCACCCCTGCTCCCAAAACGGTGAAGGAAAACATCGGGTGGAAACCGACATGTCCTAGAGCCAAAAACTTCGAAGACATGTGACATCTACCAACCCGCACTGGACCCCGTGGTTGATTACGGCACACTCCCTCTCACCGAGAGGAGGCCTGTGTCTCAGCAGTGGGACTATTGTAGGCTTATTTTATGTAGTTATGCCTGTGCCTGCAGCACATTTCCTTTTTTAGTACGATGAGATCATAAGACTCACGTTACTCAATTACAGATAGGTAGATTTTTAAGTCAGTCGACCAAATACCTCTGTACAGATTGTATGTCTTTCAAATATAAATAGTTATGCGTTTATGGAGTTTCATTGAAGGACCCTTGGAACACAACTTACACTAATAAGAGGACACAACACTGGTGACCCCGACGTGATCCTGAACCTGAACCTGTAACATTTTCATTTCTAACCTGGATAAGTCTGAAACTACAGACCAAACTAACTCATAAATCTCACAATAAGCGAACATTACCAGGATCCAGTAAAAATATATACTTTTCATCATCATCATCATCATCAATCTTTTTATCATCCCACTACTGCATACAGGTCTCCTCTCATACAGAGAAGGATTGAGCGTAATCACCACGCTTGCTCAATGCGGGTTAGCGATTTGAGACATAAAGTCCAAGTTTCCTCAAGATGTTTTCCTTCACCTTATAATAAATATACGTAAAAAGTACATTTAACTTAGAAAAGTTACATTGGTACCTGCCAGACCTGAAAATATTTACTTTTCATACCTATTACAAATCACAATCATAAATCTGAATTAAAAGAATAATAAAATAAAAAATAACGAAAACCTTAAATAGACGTACCCTAATGTGGTAACCGAAACCCTAATAGCCACTAACACGAACCATAGACATGATAAATGATATTTAAACGTACCGTACGTTATATTATTATTCTCGTGAGAGATCGCCCTGTCACCGGCGAATACCACCGTAATCCTTCACTCCCTTTATAACCGGCACAACACGGTTACGAACTAAGCTCTGTTCTATAAACAGTTACCTAATAAGATAAACAGGCCATCCTACGTATATTCTGTTTGGAATTTGTAGGTTATGTTTTTCTCATAAAGCATCAAGGAATGTATACGCGTAGCTTTCAACAGGAAAAATGCTCAAAAGACCTAAGAGCATTGCTTTATCATCATCCATCCTTTTATCGTCCCACTGCTGGGCACAGGTCTCCTCTCATAAGTACAGAGAAGGATTGAGCGTTATCAGGTATCACCACGCTTGCTCAATACGGGTTGGCGATTTCAGACTTAAAGTCCAGGTTTCCTCAAGATGCTTTTCTTCGCCTTGTAATCAGTCATTGGTGTCCATGACATACTTAGAAAGTGCATATAACTTGAGAAAAGTTACATTGGTACTTGCCTGGAATCGAACCCGCACACTCATACTTGAGAGGCTGGTGTTTTAACCACTAGGCCACCACGACTTATTGCATAGCAATACTGATTCTTTCCAGAAATGTTCCGGTCACGTGAAGAATCGACCAACAGCTTGACGCTCTCTTGAAATACTAATTGGACACTAGGACTATATTTAAACGCATATTCTCGTGATGAAATATCGCCTTGTCACCAGCTAATTTGGTTGTAATCTTTCATTCCCTTTTAAACCGACACGAAACGGTAATCAATTTAACTTAATGTGTAGTCTGTTTTAGATGTGTGTTATGTTTTCTATAGAATAGGAAATGAAATACTCGTATAGCATCAGAGAATCGTCTGCAGTTGTTTCTACAGGAGAAGTGCCCAAAACACTGACAGTATTTCCCAGGTGGTGTGGTATACACCGCCTTATAGAAAATATTCGAGTAAGTTTATTAAACAGCATTTCGTCGTACAACACTAGAGCTCACACGTCCACATCGTCGATCTGGAGCTCTCATCATCAACGTTTTATCGTCCCACTGCTGGGCACAGGTCTCCTCTCATACAGAGAAGGATTGAGCGTAATCACCACGCTTGCTCAATGCGGGTTGGCGATTTCAGACTTATAACGTCCAGATTTCCTCAAGATGTTTTCCTTCACCTTCAGTCATTGGTGTCCAAGATATACTTAGAAAGTACATATAACTTAACAGTAAGCTAAGTGAAGTAAGTTAAGTTGTATTGTTTATTGTATTGTTATAATCATAAGGATGTATTGTTTTAGTTGTAATTTTGTGTTAAGTGAAGTAAGTTAAGTTATTGTGTAGTTTTTTATAATTTGTGAGCCTTAACTATCGCATTAGGTTTCTAAATCTGTAATGATAGTTTAAGTTTTTAAGATAAATAAATAAATAAATAAAACTTCAGAAAAGTTACATTGGTATGTCTGTGCCTGACCTGGAATCGAACCCGCGCACTCATACTTGAGAGGCTGGTGTTTTAACCACTAGGCCACCACGACATATGGAGCTCTAGTCTGCTATTTTTATAAATTTGTCCTTCCAACACGATTCCATTGTCATTCATCGACCAATATTATCGGTCAGTCGTCTAGTGGACCCCGGGTTCCAAGGCGAAAGCCGCGGATGCAACCGAGATAAACGGTAAGATGATGATGATGATGACTCCTACATATGGCAATGCTGCTTCTATAAAATAGGTCAGCCATCTGATCACGTGAAGAGTGGATCAACCGCTTTGCGACGTCCGAAAACTAAGTGGGCAATGGAACTTTATTTCAACGTATACTTTCGTGAGCCGTAATCTTTTATAATAAACTAGCGGTCGCCAGCGACTTCGTTCGCGTGGAGTTAGGTATGCCCCGCTCCTATTGGTCGCAGTGTGATGTTATATAGCCTAAAGCCTTCCTGGATTAATGAGCTATCCAACGCAAAAAGAATTTTTCAAATCGGACCAGTAGTTCCCGAGATTAGCGCGCACAAACAAACAAACATACAAACAAACTCTTCAGCTTTATATATTAGTATAGATTTACTCCATTTATAACCTGCACGAAACGGTTATCAACTAATGTCTTTAAAGCTTTTTTTTTTTTCTACAAATACCTGACTAGTTAAATTATCTCACGAATATTCTATTTTAGGAATAAGTGGGTTATTTCTTATATAGAACAGTATCACGCGAAGGAAAGAAAAAATATTTTTCTAATCAAATCAAATCGTTTATTATGCAACTAGGATCACTGATCACTTTTACACGTCATATTTTTTTAAACTAGATGGAGCTGGCATTTCCTAACCGACTACCGAAGAAAAGCCGAAACAGACTCAGGGATCAACGTTTTTTTTCAAGTCCAGACATTAAAAATGAAAATATTAGCAATAATTTACGTGATTTAAAAAAAAAACAGTGATTAACATGTCATTATTCTGCATAATTACGCATATTGATTAATGACATTGCTTAGCAGAGCGAGCACCTCAATCCCATGCTTTATTGTCTTATAAATATTCTGTTATTTTATAATACCCCTTTTTGATTTTTCGGTTTTCATTAGTAATTTTATATCAATTTCAGACAGAAATGATTTTGTTATGAAATTACAAACTGCACATCATAACTTGTTCATACTTATGCAAATTCTGAAGATCAGAATCTGGCTTAACGGTAAAATAATATAAGAACGTCATATGCATAGAGATCGCCTTGGCACCGGCAAATACCGCTGTAATCCTTGGCTCCTTTATTTACTTTTACTTATTTAAACACACACTAAGTTATCAACTTAAGCTCTTTGATACTTTCGTTCTATACACAACTGCTAGGATCATCTAGGCTGTATTCTGGCTGCGAATAAGTCGTAAGTTTATTACATACGTAATCCAAGTAGGACCTACAGACAGAGAACAACAAAAATCCATTTTGAGTTTTGTTTTTCATCAGAAACTGATTTTTTCCTCTAATGGAATCTTCATTTAGAGTATTACTATCTAGATTATACTATACAGGAAGCTGACACCGTCTTATTTGGGAAAATGCTAGGAAAATAATGATGAAACTGTTATACAGATTACCAGTTATTTTGACTTCAATAGGGTATTTGACTAAAAATCACTAATTAGCCCGTTAGTGACATTTCGAAAAAATACTAGACACGTGTTTTTTCTTTTTTCATATAAACAAAAAATGAAGACGACACAACGCGTTGAAAACTTGTGTGACGTCACTGCACGCTACACTTTTTAGCGGTCAGTGACGTCACCAGCCACCACTCCTGATCTTTGATGCCTTTTATATTTGTCAATTTTTATTGATTTGATACAACAAAATATACGTATCCAATATTTTTCTATTATCTGAATGACGGACTAAATAGAATCATTTTTTTTTTTACCCAGGGAACATCCCTATTCTACACCTACTTCGATTTTAGACAAGATTTCTTACTCATACTTATTGATAGGAATGAATTTTTAATAAATATAATCGGGTTTACAGTGTAGTTAACATTGCATAATTAGCTAGATTAGGTATTAAGTTTCCTCGCGATTTTTCAATGCTCTCACAAGAGTAGCGGAGGTGAAGTTAATATAAACAAAATGCCTGGATGATATCGAAATCAGGACATACATCTCGGTGCAGTTACCTCCGTTACACTAAAAAAAACAACAATACTGATTGCGAATTGACTCTCAAATAATAAACTCCGATTGATGAAATAATAATTTTCCAGGTCCCAAACTTTTGTTTATTTAGTTTTTTTCCACACAAACATAATTCATTATTTCAGCCGAAAAACATCTACTGCTAAACATAGGCTTGAGACCACAGAAATCGTAATAACAAGTCAAGTTATTACGATTTCTGTACCTGAGACCAAGGACTTCAGCTTCAACTGGTTCTGTGCTCATCACGTTCAACTGGTTACTACGGCATTCCCAAGATCGTCAGTCCACACGACCTTACATCTGGAAAATTAGGTAACTCTTCAATGGGTCATCAATCTACATTGCAACAAAATATATTACCGTACGTATGAACGTAAGATATATTTTATTCTTCTTCTTCTTCTTCCAGTGCCTCTTCAATCCTGAAGGTTGGCCGTCAGCTTCTTGTACTCGGTCTTGTCAACCGCGAGTCGGAACAGTTTTTCGACTGAAGTAATGCCGGTCCACTCCCTGATGTTACGGAGCCACGACTTTCTCTTTCGTCCAGCGCTCCTTTTTCCTTCTACCTTGCCCATCATAATGAGTTGGAGTAGCGCATATCTACCGTGTCGGAGCACGTGACCGAGATAATCTATTATATATTTTATTACCCAATATATATATTTTATTACCCAAATTTTTTCAACGCGATTTGTTTAAAGGAAGACAATATGTTGTTTTCTGCTTATGATGCTGCGCACGAACCGGAAAACAAATAAGAGTGATGGATACCATTTTACTAGGAACTGGGTCACAACAGATATACCTACATATGTGGCTGTGGAGTGGTTTCAGAGAGAACTTCTTTACTGACTATCTTAGAGATTTTGGCACAAGGATATTAATCAGCGCTCTGTTTCTCAGCCTTGAAAAATGGCCTGTATTCATTCGCGTTTATAACTGAAAATATGGGAGACCAAATGGTAACTATACTGACAAAAGAAACGTTTTTACATGTAAGTTTAGGTTATGAAATCATAGAGGTGGAAAACTGCGGTGGTTTTAGTTGAAAAAAGTCCGACGTAACCTCAGAAGAAGTCCATGAGAATTTCTGCTGCGAAACCAAAAAAAGGCAACAATTTCCTAAAAGAACGGTGGCCGCCACATAGCATCTGCCATTTACCGGATCGGATTTTAATTTAGTTTACCGATTTAATTCCTTTATATGTTCCAGTTGTAACAGGAACTTACAAAAAAGGTTAAGACACATTTAGAATTACCATTAAACTGGGGCACTTCCTTCCTAAAATCAAGATCTTCATGTTAAATATCTTTCCGACAATCAGCCATTCTAATGTATTTAAGTCGATTAGGTGTTTTTATTTTGTTTAGAATAGTTGATAATATATTCCTCATTCCGATAAATTTGTTGAAACCTTTCTTATACTCGCTGGTGCAACATACCCTTAGTAGGTTTCACTTCGGAAGTAAATATGTTAACTTCAGTTCGTACCGAGATAAAGATGATTATACTTAGAAAACGGACTAAGTTCGCGACGTTGGCAGGAAATGGTATTAAAACTGATTTTGCTTACTATTTTCAACTATGTTAGCTAATTAGTGAAAACAGTTAATTAAACTGTCAGCTGCTGAACGTGTTTCAATTACTGCTGAAATCCGTCCTTCGGATTCGTGTGTCTGATACCAAATCTAATGTAGCAAAGTCAGCGAGAAAACATACTTTTAACGCTGACTCTGCTACCTTAGAATTATCCATAATAATATTATAAATGCGAAAGTAACTCTGTCTGTCTGTCTGTTACGCTCTCAACCGATTTTGATGAAATTTGGCACAGACAATCTTTAGATCCTGAGATATGACATAGGCTATCTTTTATTGAAACATTTTATTGATATTCCCGAGGAAAAACTAAAAAGCGCGATATAACCGAATTAATTCTACGCGGGCGAAGCCGCGGGCGGAAAGCTAGTTATTCATAAAACTGAAAAGGATGATTATACTTATAAAACAAACTAAGTTCGAGACGTTGTTGGCAGGAAATGGTATTAAAACTGACTGACACACGTATACAATACTAGGGAACAAATATAATTATGCTTTGGATAAAACTAAATGGATTTTTTTTTTTTGTCAAAGTTTACAATAACTTCAGACTGAAAAAGCCTACAAAAAATATGAAGTTTCATTATAACGACAAATAATTATTCACTTAATTGTCCACAATACTAAGCTTTTTCGATAGAATAAGACTTTGATGTCGATATGATTCTTAGAAGTATGTTAAAATTTACTTCTAAGAATTGTACCTAAGAGTTGTACAAAAGCTTGTTAACAATAAATATTTTGACCTTTAGCCATCCATAAAAAATACCGTCTCTTTCTACCGTTCTTTTTTTTATTAAAAAAACATACCGTTATTTTTTTAATACGCTCTGCTCCTATTGGTCGCAGCGTGATGTTGTATAGCCTAAAGCCTTCCTGGATTAATGGGCTATCCAACTAAAAAATATTTTTTTTAATCGGACCTGTATTCCTGAGATTAGCTCGTTCAAACAAACAAACTCTACAGCTTTATATATTAGTATAGATTTCAAGTTGTTACATTCTTTCTCCAGTCAGTCAATCAGAAATCTTTTTAAAACTTCTTTACAGCTGCCACGAACTGATATTCTCATTAAAATATTTTCCGACATTTTAAACGAGTTCTTTGGACTTTATAAAAATTAGTTATTACTTCCATTCGATTGAGAAACTTAACTTTTAATTAATATTATATTATATCTATATACACGCTGGAATTTTAATGGTTGTTTTCCCGCGGCAGAACGATTTGCTTTAAGGAGTACTTTCGATAAATAGAGCAAAAAACAAAAATGTTTGTATTATAAAATAATTAAAAAAGTAAATAAAAAAAATCATCAACTCGAAAAAGTGAGAAAAGTTAATTACGCTAGATACAACTTGTAGGTACTACCCGTACTACTCGGAATGTACATGAAACCGCCTCAAAGGAAAGCAATGTATTTAATGTTCAAATCATAATAAGCTCCCGTGCGGTTTTTTATCACTATGTTAAATCTGCCATTTCAAGTTTCTAATATTTAATTTCATGATGAAACGATTGTATTACTAAGACAAAACCGTTTCGCTGCGGGAAAACAACCATTAAAATTCCACGCTGTATAGTTAGAAATGATCATACTCTCCCCTACATTTGCCTATAAAAGGACCCACAATACAGGAGAAATTCCTCAGGTGCGAAAAAGTAAAAAAAAAAATTTTACTTATCCCAACCAGTATAGTTGGAAAAATGCTAGATTCGTCTATCTAGCTTTATCCCAAGTTTAGGGAGGGTTCCAGTATAACCGGCTGCAATGGGCTATCGGTATTCAGTATGTAGTGATTACCTATCTGACCAGACAGAGACTTGGGTGACACAATACCTCTTGGTACCACTGGTTGTTAGACTTTTGGGATTTTGATTATCCGTACGTAATTGCTATCAAAATTCTATGGATACAGTCGGGACCAAAGTTCTCTAGTGTTTTCTAAGTTCCATTTTACAGAGTTTTCCTTATCAGTTAAGTAGAAAGGCTCTATCTTAAGAGAGATTTCATTTATCGTTTCAATGCTCATTATGTTTCTCTTTGTGAAATCTTCATTTTATGTTTTGTAATTTGTATGGTGTACATAATAAAGAGAATTGTAATCTATTTAATGGACATTTAAAACTTCTGTAATTCACTAATGAAATGAGTACTTACAAAAATAATAACCATTTGACGAAGTCCTTTGATAAAATTATTATACTCAATAGACATCTGCTACATACTTAATTACAGAAAACTGTTCATCGTTACGCCCAGACTACTACAGCCTACCTACTTAATTAAAACTTGAACAAATTATTAAAACTTAACATTATTAAGGGCCGTTTCCATTTCAGCCGTAAACCTGCCTTGAAGACTATTATCCCAATAATAACAGACATACAGGTCGATCTTTAAGGTTAGGCAACACTAGCCGAGTTCGATTCTTGGATGGTTACATTACATCCTGAATAGAGGGATCGTGTCTAGGAAAACACGTTAAGCCCTTGGTCTCGGGTGGGGTCAACATATCTTTGAATTTTCAAAGACAATTAGTCTGACTGCAGGTCTTACAGTGCATATGTGTGTGTGCAGCCACAGTGGTGCATTCACTCCCACTTAACTCTCATGAACGCAATCCATCATGAGTGGAAAGAAATCAGGCACTGGGCCAACGGTTTATCGTACTTTACGAGACATAGGAGTATCATACCCTCAACAAACAACGAGTTTTTACCATCGATCACTTATAAACTATATTCACAATCAGCGTAAAAAAAATGGTTGAACTAAACAAGCGCACAACGCAGCACTTGGGTGCTTCTTTTATTTAGTACTTACTTTATAATTCTGATTTTAATGCATGCGTGTAAGGTTGAATTTGGTTTGATGTCAGACTCGGTCGTAAAAAATAATGGCTATTTGTACTGCTTTGTGATAAGAACTTTATACACTTCACTTAAGGCTGATTTTAAATTAATGTATATTTATTTTGACTACTATAGACTGCTTAATACTTGTCGTCATTTTTTACTGAAAAAACTCTTATAAACAAACTCAATAACAACTCGCCTCAAAATTCAACCCAGAACCGCACAATCAGCCGTTTTACTTCTTACCACAAGACCAAACGCGGCAGTTTCCCACCACCACCCAATCTACGCAGCAGCAAAATTGAAACGCCTTAAAGTCTTTGTTGTTTTAATTAATTTCTAACTACAAGGAACATGTTAGCAACTTAATAAACAATTATAGAGAATAACAATATTTTCTGTTCAGACTCTTAAACAGACGTCAAATACATAATTTCCTTTTCAAATACACGTGTTCGTGACCTTTCAAAATGATGTTATTGTGAAGCTAAAGAAAAGGTAAACAAGTAAAATAATTTGGAACCTACCGAAGAAGTTAGCCCAAATCTTATTTAGATCGTAAAGTTCTATGATATTACCGAGGGAGAAAAAGTTTATTCCGTAATGAATAAGTCATTGTGTGTTCACAGCATTTGTTTAATCGAACAACAACCTCATTTGTTATTTATGCCTCTTTTGTTTATTTAATTACCAGCTTCGACCCCTGACTTCGTTCGTGTGCAATTGCCTGGAGTTCCGATCCACTCCGTCGTACCGCATTTCCTGCCCTGTGCATTATTACTTTGTTTTTGAGGCGGCCTTTCCACCTGATTACAATTTAAGCGTCTCCAAGGCTAGAGTGAATAGGCTCTTAATAAACTAGTACACTTTACTATCAACGATTGCAAGACTGCTTATCATCAGATGGGATCGCTGTCAACCACTGCTTAAAAAGTTAACATTTAAAAATCAGAAATCTTCCAAGAAGAAGTCACGGACAAGGCGCTAGATAGTCTAGCTATAATATAAACTTCTTCCAGATTCTTAGCAACTCGTAACAAAATTAGTTTCCATTCAATTTCAAGAAGGTTTACTTTAATAGTTAGTCCGGAGTCTAGATACTGAAAGAAAATTATTCGTAAGGGATACCAATATTATGTTTGTAACTAAATATTTTTTGGTCGAAATTGGGTGAAACCTTTTATATGAAGCGTCCTAGACTTCTTCAATATTATCGTTAGGTAAGTATCTTCTTCAGCCTAGGTTATATAAACCCAGTCGCTTCAAACAAATTGGTTTTCTTTTCATTCTTCATAGTGTTGATACACTTCAGGAACTTGTACCACATGAAAGAAAGAAAGAAAATACATTTATTTAGCACAGACTAAAAGACACAATACATCTAAAATAAATATACATCGCTGAAAACCAACGTTGGGTAAAATGGCAGACAACTAGTACGCCATCTTTGCTGAACTGTCTTTCTGGTGCAGCCGCGAGGCACCCTTACCCGTTATTTTTTTTACATCGAGCTGTATAGTTACTTTTTACCTGACGCTGGTTTTCAACTGAACCTGATGTGTAAGCTGACGGATGTAAATCAAAATTTACACTGAAACGTGATGTGTCTATTCATACTTAAATAAAATAGATACGTGTCAGAAAAAAGATAATAGCAAATGAATGCTTATATTAGAGATATAATTGACAATTGGTAGACCACTAATTCCGCCTAGAGTTTTTTCATCGAAGATGATGCTTACGAAAAGCCCGATTGAACATATAACATAACATACCAGCAGGCAACCTTTAGGCTGAAAGGGTATGTTTATAGTACTATACCTGCTATATAGTACCACTATTTATAGTAGTTGAGTCTAAACCAATCAACTGCGGCACAAATATATATTCTGGTCTGCTCCTGAAAAATTCCATATAGAAAAACACTTTACGGAGCATCAACAGCAACAACTTGTTACCAATAAAACAACGTAGCAGGTAAAAGCTATATTTTAAAGAGAATATGGAATCCTGTACGTTATTTTGTTAGTTAACTTTACTCCTTTTACCAAAACTTGGAAGATATGCCTTGTTTAAAGCTCTATGAACTGAAATAGTCGAAGTTATATGTGAGCCGGACGTATAACAATGACTATAAGGAAACTATTAGGAAGACGTCCGTTTAAAAGCCATATAGCCGTAGAAAATTAAACGATCCGTACGTAAGTACCAGCCTTAAGTCGTTTCGTGACGCATTCGCTAAGCATCTTTCCTACCATCTTAAGTTCTACGGACTAAAGTCGAGATTAGATCACGACATGCTGAAGTATTCCGAATTTATTTTGATTGAAGTACAGTAACATTATGTATTTTGAAAGGCGTGTTGTTGTGTACAGTGACCAATAATTTTCCCGAACAATTGACTTACAAATAAATAAACTAAATTTGTTTGCAAGTGTAATTTATATTGTTTTCCTGTAAACATTTTGACCGAAGCTCTGTCACCAACGTTCGACGTAAAGATGACGTAAATTGGCACGATTTTTGTACTACGATAGTTTGTTTTACGACAAACACAACTTGTAGGTACTTATCACGCATATGAATAAAGTGTTAAAGCCTACTTAATTAATATTATATGCGAAATTAGCTTTAAATTTTTATATTACTATAAAATTTATCTTTCAATGTTAAGTTACGTTAAGTTTACATTGAGCATTTAAGTTAGACGCGCGTTCTACGAAACTACCTTTATTTATTTATTTATTCTTTTGCACACATGACATGTACAGAGGCGGACTTAATGCCTTAGGCATTCTCTACCAGTCAACCCCAGGTGGTGAAGAGATAAGATGGTAGGTGCTTTAGCTTGAAAGAATATTTAAAGGAAAAAAAAAAGCCCCTATAATTATTAACATCCCCACAACAACATCAACAACAACAACATCAACATTCCCATCCTTTCTACATTGTTTTTTTTTATAATTATAAACTAGTGCTTGACCGCAATCCCGTCTGATGGTAAGCAGTAATGCAATCGTTTATGGTAAAGCGCGCTAATTTATTATGAGCCTATTCACTCTAGCCTTGAAGACATTTAAAATTGTAGTCAGACGGAAGCACCGTCGCTCGCAAATTGTTCCAGTCTCTCGATTTACGCAGTACTAAAGACTTTTTACCATTTGATTTCGTGCAGGCTGAGGAGAAAAAGTAATAAGCTAATGGAGATGTTTTCTTTTGCGACTATTAAAAAGGTTGATCATTATTTAGCAAAGCATATTTTACCTAACTGTTAACATAAGTATAAATGGATTAGACGTCTTAATAAACATAAGAGACATACTACGGTCACATAATCTCTCTACTACCTTCTCTTCTCATTTGTAAATGGAATAATTGCTTGCAAACTAAATGTACAAGCATTCATAAAGTTGCGATCCCACAATCCGCTTAGACCCAGACCAAATCGCGGCAGGCCAAACCGATAGGCCGTTAGAACTATCGCCTACCTGGTATACAGTAATATGTCGTCGCTCATCAGATCTATCGGGAATTAGGGTAAGTCCAGGGGGTAAATTCAAGGGCGCAGCGCGGCAACTTTAGTGACCTGTACAGCCTGGACGGGTTACCAAAGAATATAACCATACCGACTGTACACTCAACCATGAGTCCCGTATCACTTAACATCTTGAAATAGCAGCCAACAGCCTTTTTTTTTTTTTTTGTTCCGGGGTGGAAAATCCTCAATGGATGTCCGCCGCCCTGGGGTGGGCGACGGGGTCTGTCAGACTCCTACTGACTAAAAACCACCCCGGTGTCTCTCCGGTTACGTGCGCACGGAGCTGCGGGAGTCCCTGATTCTGCCGCGGCCCCACACTCTCGTGCCGGCCCGGTCTATCCGGGCCTCGCCTCCTGCACGGTGTAGTGAGGTGTTAAACTACCCCGTGCATCGCCTCTGAGGCGCATGCCGACACTCGCGCGCGCCGTTCGGGGTCCAACGAATAGGGGGCGGGGACTTCCTCATGTCCTTCGCCCCTGGACCCATTCATGGGGGCCGGAAGAGGGCGTTATCCGCCCTTCCTCGGCGCCCGGTGCGTCTTCTGCGGCCCGGGAAGGGAGTTAAGATCTCCCTCTCTCATTCCGCAGCTTCCTTCTGCGACATCACGTCCTCGCAGAAGGACACCACCGCGTCCCACGACTCTGCGCTACCGACCATCCTCCGCACTACTGCCGGCAGCGTCAGGTCGCCTCCTACTTCAGTTGTGAGGCCACGGCGCTGCTCCTCCCAAGCTACACACTCGGAGAGCGTGTGTTGCGCCGTGTCCTCCCCGCACTGGACGTAGTGGTGGCACCGAGCGTCTAGCTCCAACCTATGCGACGCAGGTACTTGCCGAAGCAGCCGTACCCCAATAGTACCAGCGTCACCCTAAACGACAGGGAGAGCAGCCAACAGCCTGCACCAGTTCGACTCATGACGTAAAAATTGTAACATACGTCACGACTCACGACTAGTCTTGACAGGTCTACCAACGCCTGGTGCGGCCTGTAATTTGACGGGCCGTGGCACGGGTGAGACCGCGTCTTTAGATACATTTTATGCCAAGCGTCATATACAATTTTCCTTTACTTGTTTACGTGTATAAGTACCCGACAGCTGTGAAGGTCTCACTATTATTATCCTCGTTATTTATTTATTTATTTATTTATTTATTTATTTATTAAGCATGGAGGACTTACAGCTAAACAAATCAGTTAAGAAACAGTAAGTTGGACTGACAGCCAATAACAAGTCCTCACTTATAAATTACAGATTATTAAAAACATCTTATGGACACTAGATAAGTGGGTACGCGTATAACAAAAAACTAATAATTGATTAACTGAAAAAGTTACGGCTTAAGCACCTCCTAACCAAAGACACACTACTCAAAAATGGATCTATATCATGCTGCTTACACAAGTTGTTTAAATTTCTGCTTGCACGCACTATATATGAATTCTGGCGATAATTCGTTGAGGATAATGGCACACGCAAAGGCGGATTAAATCTTTTTGACTTCATAGGGATATTAAAATAAAATTTTGACAAGATTTCGGAACAGTTTATACTACTATTGAAAATTTTTAACAAACAAACGCAGTCAGAGATCTCGCGACGACTAACTAGGGGTAATATATGAAATTTTTTGCAAAGATTAAGGTAATTTTCAGACTGATATGGTATCTTTTGATGGTAACACAAGTATTTTATAAATCTTTTTTGAATATTTTCTATGCGGTTAATATATTTGTGATAACATGGGTTCCATATTTCAGATGCATACTCCAGGTGGCTTCTTACAAAAGTACAGTATAGAATTTTTAAAGTTTTGGCTTCAGAGAAGCACTTTGATAACCTCATTATAAAACCCAGTGATCTGGATGCCTTCTTAACTATTGCATCAACGTGCGATTCAAAGCTGAGCTTAGAGTCGTGGTGAACTCCCAGATCACGGATGGAGTCTAATCTGGGTAGAACTTGATTACCTAGGGTATATGAAGCAGTGATAATGGAACGCTTTCGAGAATACGTAATAACCGAACATTTTGCGGGATTGAGATCTAGATTACTACGTTGACAATAGTTCTCAAGACGACGTATGTCATCTTGGAGTGCTGTTACGTCTATCTGTGATGATATTGTGGCATAGATCTTCATATCATCAGCGAAACAGAGTAGATTGGATGAGGTCAAGCAAGAGTCGATGTCGTTAATATAGATAATGAAAAGCAAAGGGCCAAGTAATGAACCCTGCGGCACACCACTAGAAACAGGAACCCAGCTTGAAATGTAATTATTGACTGCCACTGCTTGAGACCTATTCACAAGGTAAGATGAAAACCATCTGAGTAGATCTCCGCGTATTCCCATACTATTTAACTTTGAAATTAGGATACTATGATCAATACGGTCAAAGGCCTTACTATAGTCTGTATAAACGACATCTACCTGCACACCGTTATCCATGGCGGTAGTAATAAAATCATTTAGGAGTATCAGGTTCGTGACAGTGGACCTACCTTTCAAAAAACCATGTTGAAAAGAGCTGAATGAATTTTTCAAGGCATTATAAACCTGATTATAAATGATTCTTTCAAAAACCTTTGCTACAATGCATAATTTAGATATAGGCCTATAGTTTGCAACCTCTGTTTTTGCACCTTTTTTATGAACAGGCGTTATGAAAGCGGACTTCCATACTTGTGGAACAACACCAGTCGATAAAGACTTTTTATATAGAATTGAGATAGGTTGCGCTATCGAAGGCGCACACCGCACAAGAAGTTTGGATGAGATATTGTCAGGACCGGGCGCTTTAGATGTGTCTAATGATCGTAGCAAGTTGACAATTTCTTCAGTACTGACAATAATTCCGGAGATGTCTGATGATAGATTCGAAGATTCAGTAAAAAGAACAGAAGAGTTAGGATGATGACCAACAGTGGGACTTAAAAAGGTAGAGTGGAAGTATTCAGAAAAAGCTTGACAAATGGATTCCCCAGTTCTGAAAGTATCATTGTTATAGTTCAGGGTGCTTGGCATTGCATTCGAACTATAACGTTTCTTTACAAAAGTCCAGAAATATTTTGGGTTATTTTTAATCGATAATTCAGTTAAATGTATATAGCTTTGGTAACATTGAGATTCCATATCTTTCACCCTTTCACGAAGAAGCTTAAATGTTAATTCATCAGATTTGTTACCGTACGTTTTGAATTTTCTAAAGTATTTATATTTTTCTTTGATTGTTCTAATAAGTGAGGAACTATACCAAGTTGGATACTGTTTGTTTCGAGATAGTTTCTGCGGAATATATTTATTTTGTAAATCAAGAATAAAATGGTTAAAAAAGTTCACCGAATCATCGACTGACCGAAACGAGAATTCAGTTTCCCAGTCAGTCGCGCTAATATCTTTGTTAAATGATTCATAATCTCCTTTATCAAACAAAAATTGAGTTCGAGGGGCAGATTCGAGGGGTAAAGTCACGAACAAATCCAGGTTAATTAATAATGCTGGGTGATAGGCATCAATAGGCACCAATGGGGTAGAACATTCAGTAACATTTATTAATTCCTGGGAAAGCACTAGATCTAGGATTCTACCATGTTTATTAGGCACGAAGTTATATTGATCCAAACCAACAGTGCATAATTCGTCACAAAGTAAGATTTCGTCCCTACCTTTAGGATTAGATGGAACCAGTGACAGATTATTATCGGATGGGACCCAGTTAATATCACTCATATTGAAGTCACCAATAACGAGGAAGGTATCAGAAGTATTATTAACTACTGATTGGTTTAATTTAGAAAGGAAATTAGAGAGCTGTAAAGAAAAAGAAAGACCTAAGTTTTGTTGACATAAGTAAATAACACAAATATGCAAGGTAGTAATATTCCGAGTAATAGAATTTTTAAGGCGTATGGATAGCCAGAGGTCCTCCGCGGTAGAATGAAAATTTGGTTGGCTGATAACTGACAATTCCCTACGAGTAGCAATAAGCACCCCCCCACCACGCGATTGTCCGGTTAGTACGTAATCTCGATCACGACGCCAAACGATATATCGTTCATCAAAAAACTCAGAATTTAAGATCCCATCTAATAACCAAGTCTCAGTAAGCACTATGACGTCATACGAGTTAAGTATCATTTGACGATAGAAAGAATGAGTTTTAGTTCGAAGACCGCGAACGTTCTGGTAATATATTTTTAAGTTATGGACCGCCATGGGGAATGTAGTCAATAATTGGATATGAATCATTACAATAAACTGTAATAAAACAGTTTATTCTATTCAGTTCATTACAATGTGTAATCTTGTATACTAAAATTGTAAACGTGTTAAGAGGGTACACTCTAAAAAAGTATGTGCGAGAATCAAATTCATACAACAAGTAATAAGTTATTGTGCGAATAAGTAAACAATAATGCGAAGTGCGTGCAAGTGCGAGCGAGCCAAGCGTATTCACATGCGATGGAGCTTTAAAGTAAACAGCGCGATAAGAAATGTAATGGAATTTTTGAGCTAAACAAAAGAGAGGTGGCAGATTCGTTAGTGTGACTGAGGTGTTAAACATTTGGTAAACAAGTACGAAGATACAATATATCAAAATATCTATGAGCGATTGCGAAAAAATAAAACAGTGAAATAAAATAAAAAAAATACTTAGATAAAATAAGAAACACGTTATATAATCTTGTTTAAATCTGATTCTTTTCGAATTATAATTACTTTAGAATTAGCATTTTTTAGTATGTGAATTTTACCGTGCTTTACCCATACGAACTCGTAGTGCTTCTCTTTGGCAATGATCTTAACCTTACTTAAAAGCTTCTTGTACTCCACGCTCAGGTGATCATTGACGTACACCCGCTGAGATGTACCCTGGAACCCGATATGAGATGTGGATAGATCCTTGACGGCACGCGCAGCTGCGATAAAATCTTCTTTCACATACCGGTTTAAAAAACTCACTATTATTAGTTTTTCGCTAGAGTTAAAAATAGGAACCCTTGACACATAGTTCACCTGAGATTTAGGGCAGCTATAATTAACCTTTCGGCCGATCGATTCAATTATGGAGAAGAGATTTTCATCTTTTCTCGTAGGAACTCCTTTAATTTCGACATTGTTCAATCGGGATCGCTGTTCATAAGTAGCAAGATCACGCTTCACCATCGCCAAGTCAGTCTGCAGATAATTGACTGTTTCCTGAAGTTTATCGAATCCTAAAGCCTTAGCTTCCATCTCCGCGAGTCTAGTATCAAAATCATCAAGTCTACTATTCGTGCCTTCACATGTAACTTTAAGCTCCGCTAACTCCTCCTTGATTACCCGGATATCATCTACCAAGGTTGGTAAACTCAGTAATTGGCGCTTCATGTCACGAACTTCACTCAGTATTGTTTCGAGAGACGCTGGTTCAGGAGTAAGCATAGCTGGTGACGACGATCGGCAAGTGGGGCACTTCCATTGAGCCATTCTAACGGCACCAAGCTTCCTCCATCCGACTTCGGAAATGTTTGCACACTCAAAATCCAGATGTTTCCTGCAGCTCCCACATTGGACTCCATCATTGAACTTTACGTTGCAAGCTGCACACGTTTTCATAATTGAAGTACTAAGTGTAACTCAATACCGAAGCAAATTAAAAACTTAGAGCAATGTAAAAGCTAAAAAAGGTTGACGATCTATTATTCCGAGCGACGCGTAGTGCACTAGTGAGTGTCCACAGACGAGTGAATTTAAGTTATGTTTGTGTTAAATGAGTCCTTACACTTAAAGCCTGTTTAAGCCTGTTTGAGTGACACAAGTTGACAGTATGTCAGGGAACCTTGAGAAAGAGCATCATTATATAAGATATGTAGAGTCAAGATCACAAGTTGATTAACACTTTAGCTTTCTAAAAATCTTTTACCTACTGAGCAAAATATTTTATGAATATTGTAACCTGGCGATGTGACTATTCTTCAAAAGTCAGCACTCTGATTATCTCTCTCTCTCTTCTTTAATTCTTATTTTCTATTCATAATCATCATCTCAGCCACATGAAGTCCACTGCTGGACATAGGCCTCCTCCAAGGATTTCCAAAAAGAACGGTTGAACGCGGCTTGCATCCAGCGCTTCGCTGCGATTTTGGTCTGGTCATCTGATCACCTAGTCGGTGGGTGTCCGACGCCGCGCTTGCCGGTACGTGGTTGCCAATGAAGAGCGATTCTACGTGCTATGTGCCATGCCCACTGCCACTTGAAAGAGCTAATCCAGTGGGCTATGTTGGCGAATGTAGTTCTTCTTCGAATCTCCTCATTCCTGATTCGATCACGTAGAGATACATCTAACATAGCCCTCTCTATAGCCCTCTGTGCTCTGTGTGTGATTTTCTATTGTATAATCCTAAAACGTGCATTATTTAACAATTTCCTGATAATCAAATTTTGCTGTTGATTGATATTTTTTTTTCTGACGATTTCGGGACGCCAGAGACAAATTTCAAGTTTCAACTTTACTATTTTCCCCGAAAGGACAGGACATAAATGTACCTACTACACCCGCCATTTACCAGTAGGTACGTACGATTAAATCTCGTGTACTTATTAGGAGGCGAGTCAGCTGCCACCGCTGGAGCCCAAATCTAGACTCCGGTTTGTTCATAAAACCCAAACACACCCTGACACAGCATTTTAATCAAACTAGTTTAATTTTTAATTCATTGGGGAGGTCTAGAATCTCTTCGGACATTTTAAATCAAGCCCTTAGCTTTATTTTCAATACCTAGCGGTAGGTACCTATCACATAGACTATAAGGTAGAACCGCAGAGGTGACCCCCTCAATCTTCACACACATTATTTTAAATTATATTTATTTATCCATTATATTGTAATATAGTTCTAAATATATCTTGGACACCGATGACTGATTACAAGGTGAAGGAAAACATCTTGAGGAAACCTGGACTTTAAGTCTAAAATCGCCAACCCGCATTGGGCAAGCGTGGTAATTACAATCAATCCTTCTCTGTATGAGAAAACACCTGTGCCCAACAGTGGGACGATAAAAAGGTTCATGATGATGTCGTATAAAATGGTGACTGTTAACGTTACTGGTATGCGCGGCGTAACTCAAAAGATTTACATGAACCCAAAGTATTACGGAGTCATTTCTCTTAGATGATATATTAAACGTCATAGAAGTAGATGTACGCTAAGCAAAAGCTATTATTAATATTAAATACCAAAATTGAAAGGCAACGACTCGTGAACACATCGCCACGTCGTCTATCACAAAATTAAATTCCAGCCTTACTTCATGAACTCATCAAATTACCTACATAACTGCCTTTATAACATATTCCAGTGCAGTTATTTCACATCATTATATCACATTTTTATTTTATTAGTAAAATGCTTCATACAATCCCTTTTAGTCCAATATTAGTATGGGTGAATTGATGTCTGGTGAAGTCGTACGGAGATTCCGTTCAAGCACTAGTTTATAATAACAAAAAAAAAAAAAAATACTAAATTAAAGACGTCAGAATCCTTATACTTTCCATGCCATACTTTTCTTTGCTTCTAAGCAAACTAAGTTTGCTAAGAGTATTTTTAGTCCTGTTAAATTTTTCCACTTCTGAGGTAAATCAACGTATTTTTAGTCGCCATGTTTTTAATGGTGTTTAAACTGTCTATTGAGTATCTTAATATGAAAGGATTAAACTAATATGTTTAATATCTTATCTTCTATACCTACTATTCTTAATGAAATTTTATCATCTCAAAAACTTTTGAAACCCACTCACTCTATGAGCGGAAATTGCATTAAAAAAAATTCAATCCATCGGGGCCCTGCATATACTAGAAATAGTGAGTATAAAGTAGAAAAAATGTTTAAAGCAAACCATCCCTTAAATACGCAGTAACACCATTAAACTCATTTACGTGTTACGATAAGGGTAACAAAAACGGCGTTCGTAATATTCTAAATAATAAAGAGGTAAAGGCGATCAGGACGAGTAATGAAAATTAACAGTCTGTAGCTCCTACGACTCAATTTGTTTGTGTACACAAACATGATTACCACTCATTTACAGGAGCCTTGATGGAGTCGGTAAAGTAAGTAAACAAAGCTATATTCGCGTTGCAATTATTTCTAATAGCTGTATTGCTGTTCTCCAAAATTCATTCTTACTAAGAATCGACTGAAGCATTTCATTGACAAATTAGTAGGTAGGTACTTGCACATTTTCACTGACATTCCATGTCATAACCAGCTCCTTTCATGCTTAAGAAAGTGATAACAAACTGAGTGAAATCTCTGGCGCATAATCATCATCAGCCCCTACTCGTCCACTGCTGGACATAGGCCTCCTTCATGGCACGCCAACAAGCTCGATCCTGAGCAGTTCTCCGCCAGCCAATACCAGCCACCTTTTTGATGTCGTCGCTCCATCTCGCCCCAGGGCGTCCCACGCTTGCCGAGACGCGGTCTCCACTCGAGAACTCGTTTACCCCAACGGTTGTCGGTCCTGTGGCATATATGACCAGCCCATTGCCATTTCAGCTTGCTAATCCTCTCAGCTATGTCGGTGACTCTGGTCCTCTGTCGGATCACCTCATTTCTGATGCGGTCCTTCAGAGAGACGCCCAACATAGCACGCTCCATAACTCGCTGAGCGACTTTAAAACCGTCATGACTTACGGAGCCGAGACGTGGACACTAACGGTCAGACTAGTCCATAAGTTTCTGGCGCATAAGCAGCACCCTAATTGCGCAACAAAGTAAAAGCGCACTATTATTATCAATTGGAATCATGTCGCAAATAATTGATAATCCATTGTTCCATATGTTCAGAAGGTGTGTCTGCTCACCAATGTAAATAACGCAGAACTGTCAAAATTAAACCCATTGCTACTGATAGTGTGTTACACTAAAAGCCCAAAAATGCTGGTTAAGCTTAAGGGGCAAGTCTAAAAGACCATCATTCGGCCTGTGCTTGAGCGACACAAGCAGGAGCTGCGGATCACGGAGATGAATATGCTGCGGCGGATGTGTGGAGTTACGCGGTAAGACCGCATCAGGAACTCCCGCATCCGTGGCAGTCTCAGTGTCCGTGACATAGCAGACAAACTGCATGAGGGTCGCCTACGCTTGTACGGTCACCTCTTACCAAAACCGGCATGTTACGTGGGTAACAAATGTCTTGCTATGGCGCCTCCGCCAGGCCGGAACAATCGAGGTAGACCAAAGAAGTGCTGGCTTGACATGCATGCCCACAATATCACATCACGGGATGTCAAAGATCGTGCGAAATGGAGGAGTAAGTGTAGGAAAGCGGACCCTGGGCTCCAACGCGAAAGCCGCGGATGCCACCGGGATTATACGCTGAGATGATAATGAGTATGTTACACAATTATAAGCCCCGCACGATGATATTGCGATGGAACCTTGTCACAATAACAGCGTTGTGACGTCATCTGTCACACAAAAGGACAGCTAGCAAAAGAATGTTAAATGCAAAATTAATATTAGGGTTAAGGGTTTACTTGTATTTTATAATTTTATTACACTCTTTATAAAGAGTGTATCAATACATAGTATAAAACAAAGTCGCTTTCGCTGTATGTCCGTATGTATGCTTAGATCTTTAAAACTACGCAACGGATTTTGACGCGGTTTTTTTTAATAGATAGAGTGATTCTTAAGGAAGGTTTGTATGTATAATAAATGCATAATATAGTGTTCGTTCCCGAGGGAAATCTAAAAAGCGCGATATAACCGAACTTCACGCGGGCGAAGCCGCGGGCGGAAAGCTAGTGTATAATAAAATTTATATTAATTTTGCATTTAACATTCTTTCGTAGGTATACCTACTCACCCATATTTTGACAAATAAACTTTCATTATTAAAAATTTCAAGGAAATAATTTTTGTAGACGTAAGAAAAATTACTTATTCGCATATCTTTCTTACAAGTATACTATTTTTTTCTAACTACATTTCTGTTAATTTGCGAGCGGGAATTGAACCAGAGACCACTGTGTAGTAGTCATGTTTTAATTACTACCTACATCTATCAGCTTATAAATAAAACCAGGATAATATGTAAAAAAATGTATATAGTCTTCCGAATCAGAACTGCTTTTTGTGTCTGTCGTTTCCGATTCACTGTCGTCGCCGTATTTATGACAAATAACTCGTCAGTTATTCGATCTTTATTCCAATATTCCTCTTCAAGCCGTTTAACATGATTGACTTCCTTTCGCCAGTCATCTGGAGTTATTGACGCCAACGCCTCCAACATCAGAGCTTCAATGCGACTTTCCAACTGCTCCACATTCTTTTCTGACACCCTCATCTTTACCAGGTTCCAGATGTACTCAATGGGGTTGAGGTCGCAGTTGTAAGGTGGTAATCTAACGACTTCATGGCCATTGCCAGCTAATAAATTGTCAATTTTATAATTTTTCGGCGGTCGGTGCCGTTTAATTAATGCCGTTTAAGAAAGTCGATGTTGTGAGCTTGTAGCCACTCAACAATCAACTGTTTTTTATTGTTCATACTTGGTGGCCTATTCTCATCTCTACTGTGATAAGGGGCGTTGTCCATCACAATTTTGGAGTTGCGTGGTATGTTGGGTACTATTTTTTCTGTAAGCCACTTGTGAAATTCTCAGCATTCATTTGATCATAGTAATCCCCCGTTTTGGTGTCTGCTTTAAACATTAAAAGGGCATTGTCAACAAAACCGCTTTAACTTCCCGCGTGAACTATTATCCATCGGCGGCCGGGGCTGTCGTTCCGTCTCACTCCATCGGTTGTTGTTTGCCAACATTTTTCTACCGTGTAGTGTGCGTGTATCCACGTTTCGTCGAGATAAATAACGGGTCTTTTGTTATTACCAAGCGAGTCATTTTCTTTCATACGTCGTAAATATTTAGCCCTCCACGCTTGAATTTGGGGTCTTTGAATTAGGGCCAGTCTTTTTTGGTAGCATCGTTTAAATTGGTAGCCTAAATCACATTTAATTATTTTTCTTAATGTAGTTTCACTACCAGTATAATTAAGGTCTACTTTTGAAGCCGCCAAGATTTTGCGCATTGTGGGTATTTCTCTCCTCACCGTACACATTGAATCTATAATATTTCTTAAAGCTGTTAAGGAAAACCCGTCGAAATATTTCTTCTTTTGTCTTTTTGCTTTAGTAGGAGTTCTCATTTTGCTGCCACTGGCTGTTGTTGACTCATGCTCTCGTCTCAATTTCGTCACAGTATTTTTTGCAACGCCTGTGGCACATGCCACACACACCGCGACTTTGATAGAATTTTGCAAAATATTTTTAATAACTGTAAGCAGTTGCTTCGGTATTAAAATGTCCGAAGCACTTTTTAAAGCACGGTTTATACTTTCAAGAACTAACTTACAATCCTCTTTCTCTTTAACAAAATAATTGTCCACTTTAATTATAATTTCACGAGCAAGACTATTAATTAATTTCTTACTCATTTTAACGAGTAACAGCTAACAAAACTAAACAACAAAACTCAAGAACAACAATAAAACAGGATAACAAAAACAAAAAGCTAACAAAAATATTCGATGTGCGTAAGTGGGTAAGCGCGGACTGAACTTGCGAACGGTACCGACGGTGCGAGTTCGACTACGTCACCAAGATGGCCGCCAATCGCAATATCATCGTGCGGGGCTTATACTCTGATGGGTAGTTAATCCTACTCATGGCAATAAATTACTATTAAACTTATACACAATAAAATGTACAAAAAAGTAATATAAAATAATGACACATGCCTCTCCGCCGGCTTTTAGTCATAGAAGTTTTTTTTTTCGATGTTATGTGTAGTCATAAGCACCTAGAGGTATTATAATTACCCAGTCACTAGACCAGCACCTTGATTGCGTAACGAAACTAATACTGTCAATTTGAATTATTTTGAAGCATATTGCTAATCCATTGCTCTGTAGGTTTGATTAATGTGCCTGCTCAACAACGTAAATGACGCAATGAATATTGTTAAATTGTCAAAATGAAACCCATTGCTACTAAAAGTATCTTACGCAATTAGCCTACAGTTTGTTTGTTTTGTATTTATACTAACTTCAAATTTAAACTTTTATCAGTTAGGTACATCTAGATTTCGTCATATTCGACAGGACAAATGACTCGAACTTTTATCACATTATACTTTTGTGTAGTCGTGGTGGCCTAGTGGTTAAAACACCAGCCTCTCAAGTATGAGAGCGCGGGTTCGATTCCAGGTCAGGCAAGTACCAATGTAACTTTTCTAAAGTTATATGTACTTTCTAAGTATATCTTGGACACCAATGACTGAAGGTGAAGGAAAACATTTTGAGGAAACCTGGACTTTAGAAGTCTGAAATCGCTAACCCGCATTGAGCAAGCGTGGTGATTACGCTCAATCCTTCTCTGTATGAGAGGAGACCTGTGCCCAGCAGTGGGACGATAAAAGGTTGATGATGATGATGACACTTTTGTAAATTTAGTACAAAGATGTGACAATGGAAACAAACCACAAGGACCCCGATTTCAGATCAAGAGATTTAGATCTGTTTACAAATAAATGGGAAATTCGTATCGGGAAACATTTCATGTCCCAGTTTTTAACGGCTTTGGGGAGTATTAGGGTATTCCTGTAAAAGAATTGTTTATTTGTGTATTTTATGTAAAGGTTCTTTGAAAATTAACATTATGACGCTGATTTTCCCGGAGATTTAGGCAGAGGTAAAAAGTATACTCATATTTTGCCAGATGTATGTATTATTTAAATTTTGCCCCCACAGTAAGGATTTCTCCTCCGTGGCGTACCGGTAGCGGACGCAGCCGCTGCGCAAGGTGGCGCAGGTTCGATCCCCGCACAGTGCAAGTATTTGTATGCATGAATATGAATACTTGCACTGGTCTGGTCGTGCCTCGGAAAGCACGTTAAGCCATTGGTCCCGGTTGCCATACAAACATCTAGTGGCAGTCGTTACGGGTTGTTGGTATCCTCAAAAGTCCAACAATTGGTCTAACTATAATGCTTCGATGTCGCCTTCGGGTTGTGGAGGTCAGACGGCAGTCGCTTCACGGAAAATGTCGAAGTTTAGCCATTTCAGCAGTTGGATTGGTAAAGCGGACCCCAGACTCCAAAGCTGAAAAGGCTTCGGATGCGACTGGGATTGGCGCTGTGATGATGATGAGTAAGGATTTCTCCTGCATGGTGGATGCGTTTACAAACATTGAAACTCACATACACAAACACCCAGACTTTTTTTTTTTTGACACAGTGGTAATGCATTTAGGCACCATACCCCGAAGGGCGTGTATGGTACTCACCCAGCCGAAGCCGGGAATACCCGCTAAACCCACAGCGGCATAACGACATTGCCTAAGTGGCGGAGTCATGGGAAATCGGCACTACCTGAACAACCGATCCCCCGCCCGCGATTCCCGCCAAAAGGCGGGCCCACAATGGTCCCCCCAAAAGGAGGGGCCGGACTGGGTACGTCTTCTAGTGTGAGAAGACGCAGCAGCCAAAGGTTTTTTAGCGAGGTGTCCTTCCTCTTAGCCCCACTCGTTTTCTCGAAGGCAAACGGGGCCCCCAGCTCCTCTCAATGAGGAGAACGGGTTGCCCGACGGTAACCCGGAGTTCGGGTCACATCAGCTACCTGGAGTGGTGGCCGACCCGCCGCACGTGTGACCGCCGAAGCGGTCCCCACTTCTGGTTTTGGTCCGCGCCGGTAAACCGGTAACCCCCATATTCCGCCGCTTGGGCCGTTCCCCTATCGGCCACCTGGGGACGCGGCCGGTGGCAGGCCAGAAACTGCACACGGAACAAACACCCAGACCAGGAACAACTACTTGTAGGTCATATAAGTTTTTATTCCGTGCAGGAATCTAACCCGCAACACATAGTGCAGCAGTCAATCCCTTAATCACAGCTCCAATCGCGCGACCGAATAAATATATATATACGGACAAATAGATAAGGATAAATCACACAGATTGAGCTATCCTAAAAGTAAAATATCGTTTTCATCATGACTTGGCCGGAGATCAAACCCGGGGCTTCCACGTCGCAGGCAGGCGTGTTGACCGCTGCGCCACGGTGGACGACATAATGTATATGTACCGTGAAATACGGGATGAGCTTTTAACTAATCGGAAATAAGTCTATACTCAGAGCTGCTACAGAGCAATTCCTGATAGAAAAACTACTAAAACGTATTATCTTTCCCTCTTTTCAATAAAACTTCACCCAAGTCCCTCTGACTACAACTTTTAATTAGTTGTATAGTATATTGCGTGCTGCGAGAGAGATTGTCGATGCTTTTGAAGTAATTCAATTTCAAGCACAATTGGCTATTCAGAAAAATACCTTCTGTGGATATAAAAATAATCGAAAACAAAATACACACATCAAAAGTGTCTAGGGATCAACATATATTTTTGCAATAACTTTTCTCCTGATTGATATTAATTAAAATTTTCTTTAAGGATTCATCAAATAAAGTGTTTTCGTTTGTCACAGTAACGATAAACCAAGTCACCTTTGCATTAATAAAGAAATTTGCCATTTTCCTAATAAAGGGATATTTGACATTTGAACCACTAACACAAAAGTTCGAAAAAAAGACTGAAATAACAGTTTTCTCTAAAATTTTATTGGGTAACTTAAACAATTAATAATCCGTGTTTCTACCGCGAACACTAACAACACAAGAACATCGGTTTGGCATACTCAAAATGAGTTCATCCAAATCACGCTGTGGAATGGCCGCCCATGTTCGTTGCAACAACAAAAAAAGGTCTTCTTGCGACTGGATACCCTCCATATTCGGCAGAGCTCTTCTCTGTAGCATATCCCATGCATGCTCAATCGGGTTCAAGTCTGGCGACTGAGCAGGCCAGGGCAGGACATTGATGTTAGCTGCGGCGAGAGTCTGTCTTACAACTCTTGCGGTGTGCGGTCGTGCATTATCATGCATTAACTGAAATAAGGGACCGATTTGCACTTGTAGAGGAACGATGACGTCTGATACAATCGTTTCAGCATAAATTTGAGCGTTGAGGTTGCCTCTGATCCAAATCAACTCAGTTCTTCCGCCGATCCAAATACCCGCCCATACCATGATGGTTCCACCACTATAAGGATGGACTTCCTGGCAGGATTTTAATCGCTGTTGGCGTCCAGGGGTTCTCCAGTGTCGTATACGTCTTGTATCCGGTCTCATACCAAAACGAGACTCATCAGAAAAGCACACGAAACGCCATTGTTCTTCTGCCCAATTTCTGTGTTCAAGAGCCCATTGATATCGAATCCTACGATTGTGCATTGCTATAGGTGGTACCCGTAGCGGTCTTCGGGAATGAAGGTTCACTTCATGCAAGCGGTTTCTGACTGTTTGGTCGCTAATTAAGTTCCCTGAAGAGTGATGAAGCCTCACGGCTAACATCATGGCGGTTATTGTTGGAGCTCTTCGAGTTAAGATTTGAATGTATCGGTCTTGTCTCCGTGTGGTGCAGCGATACCGTCCTCCATGGCGCTCAGCCACGGTACCAGTGCTTCGGTAACGTGTCCAAAGTCGACTGATAACACTCTGACTTGTATTCAGAGCTAAAGCCACAGTACGTTGCCGGGAACCAGCTTCTATCATTCCCACGGCTCTGAGCATTTCTTCCCTGCTTAAATGACGTCGCCGCTCCATAATAACGTTGGTTTTAATCAGTAGTAGGGAAACAGTAGCACTAATAATGTCTTCAATGCGTTGTATGTTTTTATAGGGAAAATATTGACAGCTGATTTTCATCTTTTACTCGAATTTGATTCACAGTTCCTGATTCAAATTATGAAATGCACCAAAAAGGATCCATATAAATTTATAAAATCATAAATTTATTACAAAGCCACATCTCAATCTCAAGAAATCCGCATAAAAATGCTTGATCCCTAGACACTTTTGATGTGTGTAGTAATAAATTATAGTCTATTATATAAAATTCTCCTTTTTTTTTTGATATGGCATCTCGTAGGTGGCTACTAAGAGACCGTAACTACTTAATCGAACTTTTCTGTGGATGCTTTAATTAAAATTAAAGCCTCCAGCCATAAAATCCTCCTGTCACAGTGTTTGTCCTCGAACTCCTCCAAAACGGCTGTACCGATTTTAATCAAATTTCATATATACATTTGTTAGGTGTTGAGAATAGGTTTTTTATCTATATTTTATACTAGCTTTCCGCCCGCGGCTTCGCCCGCGTGGAATTCGGTTATATCGCGCTTTTTTAGATTTCCCTCGGGAATATCAAATGTTTTTTTTTTCAATAAAAGGTAGCCTATGCCCTTTCTCAGGGTCTAAAGATTGTCTGTGCCAAATTTCATCAAAATCGGTTTGAGACGTATAAGCGGGAAAGCGTAACAGACAGACAGACAGAGTTACTTTCGCATTTATAATATTAGTATGGAAGAATGTATTACTACTACAACGAAACCGCAGGGCGCAGTTAGTACTTATATAAATGGTAATGAATATTGCCGAATGTTTTCTCCGTTCAATAAACATAACCAGGTATTTTAATAAATAAGCTAGTAAAATAAAAAAAGGTTACGTTTTTTTCGGGTAATATTGGTTTACGGTTTTGACCGCGATTTCGTTTGCGTTGTACCTCAATGACCTAGTTAGGGCTATGGAATATAATAGGGGATGGTATACAAGGAATGTTTCAGATGCAAGACACTGTACACTTCAACTGTCATTTTAACAAGAACTTTATGCAAATGCGATAAAGTTTAACTTTCTAAGTTGTCAGATCTTTTTGTCCAGTGTTAGCTATCAGAAGTGGTATTTATTAAAGAAACAAGTTCCAATGTTCGCGTATTATCCATATTAGTTACAATTATGACCAGAACTTATTAATTAAGATAGAAACACAATAATAATCACTGAGCACACAACAATATGTCAAACAATAGCCAGCACCTCTTAGTTAATATAGAAAATATAGGTCTTACATAGTTTGCATGAAGATGTTACCGTTGAGAGTCCGTTGTCCAAAAAAGAGACACGAGCTTTTTTTTTTTTTGGTATGGCATCTCGTAGTTGACCTTGAGAGGTCTGTACTACTTAACCGGACTATCCTGTGGCTGCCTTAAGTGAATTTAAAGCCTCCAGCCAGGGCTACTAAGAGCTAAGCGACTACACGCTAAGGGCACCCCCTGTGGGGTACGAACCTCGGCTTAGGGTGTCGCTAGAAGAACAGCAAGGGACGGCTGGATCGAATTTTTATTTTTATTTCGGTTTGATGACCGCGGCGTTTCCTAGTACTAGCTCTGAGAAGAAACGTCCGAAACAAACTCAGAGGTCATAGTCGGGAATTTATATTTACTGGCTCAGCTGCGGCGCGGGCTGGCCTTCATCGGGCAAGGGACGGGGGAGGGGGGCGATTACTACGTTGAATGCGTCGCGTTGGACCGCGTCGGTAGGTCGGTCTTTTGTATTTTGTACTAGTGGCCCTATTGGCCTCTTGGAGGAGGGTAATGGGGTCATCAGGGTCGGTGAGAACGTGCCTAGGTCGGCGAAGCTTGCTAATTTTGGAGGGGGTATATTTTACTGCCGCGACAACCAGAGGGTTTTGACGTTCAGCGGCTGTGTCAAAGAAACGCTTGGAGAGGCGTTTCATAAATTGCTGGATAGTGGGGATTTTGAGATCTAGATGGAGGATCTCATTTCGGACGAAAGAGACACGAGCGGGTAGGCAACGCCTTTTATAGTGAGCTTGAGGTGGGGTTGCCAATCGTCGCTAGCACCAGTCTGTTCTTCCCGATATTTTTAACTCTGATTATACACAAAATATCCAATATTCTTTAAACGTTATAAACTTGACCGAGATCCCGCCTGATGGTAGGTAATTATGCAATCGTTAATGGTGAATCACACTTGTTTTTTATCCCCTTAATCACAAACGCTGCATAAAGTTAACTGGTGATTAGCGATTACCCCCAGGATTTACTTAACTTTAATCATCGTTTATTTTATTCATAAAGGATGAATAAAGTTAAGCGATGTTAAAAGGTCAAACGTGTATGGTTAAAGAATCGCTAATCACTAGTTAACTTTAAGTATCGTTTATGAATAAGGGGGTTTGAGTTTATACAGTCACAAAATAATATAAAATTGTCCATCGTGAACTTGAATAATCTTTGTTCCGATGATTTTCCACATCTATAAGTTACGGAGGAGCCATTGATTTAATGGCATCTAAGGAAACTCAATGAATATTACAGTTTAATACCTCCAAAACACCCACAAAGAAACAAGTTATTCATTTTGACGTTAAGCTTTCTTTATATCTTTGATTATGGAAGTCGTGGTGGCCTAGTGGTCAAAACACCAGCCTTTCAAGTATGAGTGCGTACTTTCTAAGTATATCTTGGACACCAATGACTGAAGGTGAAGGCAAACATCTCGAGGAAACCTGGACTTTAAGTCTGAAATCGCCAACCCGCATTGAGCAAGCGTGGTGAATACGCTCAATCCTTCTCTGTATGAGAGGAGACCTGCGCCCAGCAGTGGGACGATAAAAAGGTTGATGATGATATCTTTGATTAAAATAAATTATCTATATCTTTGATTTAAGCTATTGACTGCTGCGGTGTGTGTCACGGGTTCAATTCCCGCACGAACCCGAATTTGCATGACCTATAACTTTTAAGCAGTTGTTCCGGGTCTCGCTGTGTGTGTCACGAAACACGAAAAATTCCTAGAGCGGGGCAACGTTTTAGATTTAAAAAAAAAAAACTTGTATGACTTAATTTAAACTGATGTACCTACACAACCCCGGCAGTCCCCGCCGAAACCGCCAAATTTTCTCAATAAACCTTGAACCTTAATGCTTTAGCAATAACGTTTAAAATATTTACAGAAATTTGAGAGATTGTAGCAGCTTGATGTGCCTTTGTTCTTAAAGTTATACCTACACTTCAATTATCTACTATTGAAATGACGAAAGATACTGATACGTAAACGTCTCTAGGAACTCTGGACAGAGAGAGGTGGAGGGAGGCCTTTGCCCAACAGTGGGACATTAATGACTGACAAAAAAAAACTATTGAACTTTTCTATGAAGCCCCAATTAATTTTTTTCGACCCACGAAGCTCTAGCCTTGAAATTCCTAGTAGGTTATAAATAAAACAGGCGAAGCAAAGGCGTCCGAAAGGCATCTGGCTTGACGCGTCGAAACCCGCTTACCAATAAACGTAAGTGGACCCTCGGGGTCGCGGGCACATAAATGTAGAATGGGGATTCTGTGCACCCTTCAAGTGACCCCAGGGAAGGCGATAACAGTTTGCCAAGGGATGTAACTTACATGTCTTGACAGGGACGGTTCTGGATTGAACTTTTAAGAGAAATCGGTGCCACCCCTAGGTGCGGATGGTGATCACCAGGGTGGTTATAGTGAGGTAAAATTTCCACACACTTTGAGCTCGTTGCCTTCGAGAGTTCGGGTGCTTTTCAAAGCTTTAACCCCGAAAATAATAAAAAGGGCTTGCCTAGCCTAAAAATTCTTTGTTGGATAGATTGGTATTATAATTCCTGGTTACAGTTTGCATATTGAAGTCCCAGGCATCAGTTCTTCTTCTTCAGCCTATAGATGTCTACCTACTGCTAGACAAAGGCCTCCCCCAAGGCTTTCCACGTCTTGTGCTGCCCGCATCCATCGGCTTCCCGCGACCTTCACCAGTTTATCGGTCCACCTTGTTGGGGGCCTTCCTACGCTGCGTCTTCCAGTACGTGGCCGCCACTCCAGAACCTTACTGCCCCATCGGCCATCGGTTCTACAAGCAATGTGCCCTGCCCAGTGCCACTTAAGTTTAGCGACTCGCAGAGCTATGTCGGTGACTTTGGTTCTTCTGCGGATCTCCTCATTTCTGATTCGATCACGCAGAGAAACCCCGAACATAGAGCCTTCGTATGAGGCCCATTGTGAGCGACCACGTTTCAGTTCCGTAAGTCATCACTGGCAACACACACTGGTCAAAGACTTTAGTCAAATAAATTTGGCATCAGGCATCAGTTAGGTACTTATATATTATTATGACTTCGTTACATATAATTTCAATAGTAATAACACATAAGCAGGTAGGTATTTGGTAATTTGACGACAATTGCTAAACATCGCTTCTCCTTTAAGGAATGAATAAAAGCAAAAATTTGTAATATGGGTTCCGATGCTTAATTGCGTATATTAGATGAGAATTTTATGATAAGTATTCGCTTTCGTTTTAACAATAAATAAGAATAATATATTACAAAAGAAAAATAAGTTATACAGAAAAGTAATAACTAAAATATTTTCGTTTTCTTAGAATTAGAATTGATTTAGAATTTCAGCATTCAATCTCGCGTGGTCTAAGCCTTCCATTGCTAACACTAAAATATGTATAAATGAAAAAAGGGTGACTCAACAAAAAAATTCGTCCGCGTCGATATCAGCGAAAAAAGTGCCAAAAGTGTGGGATAGGCTCACAACCTTACCACTTTGAACGCTTACTCACGCTTGCACACACACGTGCTTACTTTTAGTTTGCGCTCACATAGATTTAGTTCACATCTGTATTTCTTAATTATTGGATACAATCTAATTAAGTTGCTAAGAAACATGTAATCAAGTTAAGGGAGCGGCCTCTCCTGGCATAAGTTTTCTCAAACTTAAAAGGAGAGGTCAACCTCAATTTTGTTTGTACCAACTTAGTTTTTGAATAAAATATTTTTCATTTATCATTTTCTTTTTTTTTCATTAAAATATATTTATTACAATAAGTTAGGCAGTAGGCTAGCGTATCTGCACTTTGGGCGCGACGTACATTTGGCAGTGCATTGACACAGACGTATTGCATTATTCTATGCATTTTATGTATATTACTTTTAGTGTTCAATTAGACGTGGTTTGAATCGGACAACTTGCATTTTATATGCTTATTATTAGCTTCACTTAAAATACAAAAAAAATACAAAAAATACAAAAATATTTATTTCATCCAAACATTGTGTCATACATGAATTGAGGCAGCTCCAGTAAGTTACAATAGTACTTGTGTCGGAGCTGTCTCGCTCTTCCCTTATGTGCTATCTTAACAATGGAAGTGATGAAGCTAAATATTACAGAAAATGAAATTTAATATAATAAAAAAAACAAATACGAAAAGAAAAAATTAAAATAATAATAAAACAAAAATAATAATCAAGCAGCTCTAGATGCGTAAAGAATGCATAATGTGTTCGTGGCGGTGTACGAGTATTGTGTGTGGCGAGTGTAGTAGTGTGTGGCGTGTGTTATATGTGTGGTGAGTATGCGTGTGTGGTCTGTGTGAGTGTGTGGTGTAAGGTCAGTTTGGTTAGGATATCCAGCATGTTACCTCACCCTGATCAGAAGGTTTTCTGTTTCTTCATATGATAGGGATCTTAGCCAATTCCTTATTGCTTTATTACAGTCGTATAACAGCATAGGATATATTTCACACATAAGGTTTAATTTATTATAAATGTAAGCGGATTGTGTAACATATTGACGCCTGGCAAATGCTGATCGAACCCCTGGAGAGTAGGCCACAATATCTTTGCGTCTTCTGGTCTGAGTTTTTGGGTCAAAAGGAAGACATTTATGGAGAGTTAAGGTCATATTTAGTATGTACAGTTTTCTAACTGACAGAAGGTTACTGACTTACTGACCTTATAGAGGTCTGCTGTAGGGAACCTAAATGGCTTAAAGTACATAACCTTAATGAGTGATCGCTGGGCTCTTTCCAGATCGAGGAATTTCACTTTTGGAAGCTCCACCCCATATCGGAATGCAGTATGTCATAACAGATTGCGCCAGAGCTATGTAAACCTTGTTTATAAGTTGCGCGGACATAACATGACGTAAAGTTTTGAAGACCCAAATGAACTTCCTGATCCGTTTCATGAGGACTTCAATGTGAGGGTGCCATGACATTCTTTGGTCAATAATTACGCCTAAATATTTTGTGAACTTCAATTGCTGAATTTTTTGGCAGTCACGATTACAGTTGTTATGGTTTTGACAAACATGTACGGTAATAGAAAAGTCAGTTTCAGGCTGTGATCTTTGGCTCGGGGAAAAACAAATAAAATTGGTTTTTTCGGTATTCAGAGTTAAGAGGTTCATTCTAAGCCACTCAATCAGCCCTATCAGACCCCGCTCAGCTGTAGTCTTAACATGTTCCCATGTATTTCCCGAAAAAACAACCGCAGTATCGTCAGCGTAGGAAAAAATTCTCCCTCCATTTATCTGCATGTTACAAAGGCTGTCTATATATATTAAAAACATTGTCGGGCCTAGAACGCTCCCCTGTGGCACACCGTAGTAGACATTCTCCTCATCACTACACATATTGTTTATCTTAACCATTTGCTGTCTATCGTTGAGGTAGCTCTCAAAAAGAGAAAAAGCTGTGCCCCTTATACCTATGTTTTCTAACCTGCGCAGAAGGATCGGGACGGAAACGGTGTCAAAAGCTTTTTTAAGATCTAGGAAAACTGTTACGCATTTCTGACCCCTATCCACTCTATCAACAACCTCAGATGTCAGTGCTGAAATAGCGTCTTGAGTTGAATGTCCCTGTCTAAACCCGTATTGTGCGTTTGATAGAATATTGTATTTCTGTAAATAATTTAATAATCTCTTGTTTATTAATTTCTCTAAAATTTTTGAAATTGCTGACAGAACAGATATGGGGCGATAGTTATTGACATCGCCTACGTCCCCACCCTTGTGCACAGGAGTGACCACTGATCGCTTTAAATCCTTCGGGAAAACGCCAGTTTTAAAACATAGGTTAGCTAGCTGGCTAATAAGTGGAACTATGAAATCTCTAGATTGTTTCAAAAATTTTGTAGGAATACCGTCCCAGCCAGGTGCACTTTCTGAGTCAAGACCCATCAAGATACAGTCCACTTCCTGTGAGTCCGTGTCCAACAGCACAAACGAGGAAACCCTGGAATCATTGCAGCAGCTGGTCACAGCCGGCATACCTAATGTAGCTGCGATGTTTTCTGCTAAGGATTTGCCTATAGTAATGAAAAACAAGTTGACTCTATTTAGTGAGCTTAAAAGATGTGTGGCAACATTAAGGAGATGAGTATTTGAAGTTTTGGGTGGTTTAAAATGTGTGATTTCATTAATTTTATACCATAGATGTCTCGGACTTTTTACTGAATCTTCTATTTCTTTTTTATAATATTGTCTCTTTGTCTTTTTTATTAAATTTGAACAAAAATTTCGGAAGCGCTTAAAAGTTATAATTAAAATTAAGTTAAAAGGATCCAGTCTTGTTTGGTGCTGCATTTTATTTCTGAGTCGTATGCATCTTAGAGCTCCCGTAGTGATCCAAGGCTTCCGTGCTCTTTTGCCACAAGGAATGGATTTGATTTTTGTATTATTTTGGAGGGCCGATCTAATCACCTCCACCAGTTTAGTGGCAAAGCTATCAGGGAGCGTGTAGGTGTTAAAGATTGATTTATCTATATTTACGAGGCATTTGTATGCTTTTTCATAATCAATCTGGGCAAAGGTTTTTGAACAGGTTGTTTGTATTATACTGGAGCAAGACAAATTCAATAGAACCATAGCATGATCAGTGATTGTTGTGTTAAGCACTGCCACAAATGCTGAGGTTTTAGCTTTGTTAAGTTTCAGGATAGAATGGTCAAGACAATTCTGTTCTATGGTGGGCAGACAGTGTCCTGGAAGGAGTCCGTGCACAGATAGCATATTCAGATAATTTAGCCTATTAGATCTTTGTTGTGATGTTTCTGTGGGTTTTTCGATTATATTAATATTAATGTCACCCATGACAATAATATTTTTGTGCATATTATAAGGTTCAAGATGGCTGTTCAAAGAGTTAATGAAGTTATCAGCACAGGCATTAGATGGAGAACGGTATATACCTATAATAATAACATTAGACACGATGATTCGGAGAGCAGACGCATTTGTTAGGGATAGTTCTGTAACGATAGGCATATGTTTGTCACTTACGTAAGCAACAACGCCATCATTTTGGTTTAATTGGATTGAGGTGAAATAAGAGGTGTAGTTATCAAGTAATGGAATTTGCTTATTTTTATTTAGCCTACATTCAGTAAGAATAAGAACATCCACATCAAACTCCATCAGAGCCAAGTTTATCTGCAGATCATCAAAATTACTGTAAATACTCCTCATGTTCTGAGTTACTACTGTCAAGTAAGTATTTTCGATTTCTAGTAACGACGTGGATATATCTTCGATATTTATTAGAACAGAGTGTGCAATTTCAATCTCGTCCAATTCATTTATTGTATTTAAGTTACTATCCATTTCCGTTTAAGAAGCCTATTTGACAAGACTCACTACTTATTGTTAAAACAAAATGCCAAATGAAATCTATAGTTATCCGCATAATTACATAGCTTTGAGGAAGTTTCAGTAAACAGAATACAAGAATTCTAAGTATGAATGTGTGAGGTACTGATAGGTGATCGATTGAATGTGTGGGTAAGGTGTGTGTTAATAGTTGGTGAGCATGCTTTGCAGTACAAAAAATCTTAAATAAAAAATTAAAAATATAAGGATAAGTGCATAATACAAGTCTGTTAAAGGATTGAAATAAAGCTAATAGAAATACACATACAGATGAAGTACCTGAAATCAGTCACGCACTCTGAAGTAAGCTGTGTACCTGTGACTCACTCTTTACGAGAACTATCCTAGCATCCTCGTCCCTTTTCAGAAAAACTCGGCCAAATGAAGTCCAGCAGAATTTATACTGCTTCGATTTGGCTAAGTCCCGGGCTAAATAAAATAAGCGGGCGTTCCGTGGAGTGAGTTGTTCCGAAATAAATACCGGCACGTCCCCATTGCTGTTGATAGCAAGATGCTTAGCTTGAAGTTTCGTTTTGTTTTTTATGTTAAACGACTTAGTGTTTTTTAACATATCCTGTTTTAAAATGGAAGAGCCAAGTTCTATTACAATGGGGGGGGCTTTTTAACCCTTCCTTCCTGCCTTGCGATCTAAAGATGTCCTTAATATCCCGTTTAGCCATATCCAGATTAATAGTCTTAGCCAAACTTAGTACCATATTTATCAAGTCGTCTCTGGTTTCCTGGTTTTTCATAGCTACGTTCTTTATTTCGATGTTATTCTTGCGTGAGCATCGTTGCAGGTCTTCAATTTTATCTTCCAACTCGATTATATAATCTTTGTATTTTTTCGCTTGTAATTCCAACTGTGTTATCTTCTTTTGGAAGTCGTCATTTTGTTTAGTCAAAAAAGAGATAGATGTTTCTATGTTTGCGTTTGTAACTTGAATCTCTTTCAAGTTGGAGGTTATATTTTTTAATTCGGCTTGCTGGGTTTTTATGAAGGACTGAAACAACTCTTTCAATTCGTCCTTAAATTCGCAAAATTCCGTGGATAAGTCTTCTTCCCTAGCCCTTTTATAGTTTCGCTGGGCGACGAAGTCAGGTGGGGTGGTGACATCAATCCCCATTTCACAAACGTTTCCGTCAGACAAAGACTTGTTCATTTTGATGTTACTGTAGTGCTAAGTTACTAGGGTATGATGAGTGTAAAAGATCGTTTGCTAATTTGTGCGCCGGGGCAGGTGGGAGGGTCTATGCGACCTATTTTGTGCAATGGCAACAAAGTGGGCGTAGATCTAGGATAACTTGAGGGCGTGACCTCTGGGTCGTGTGGCGAATAGCGCAAGTGAAAGGTGGCGTGCGCTTGCGCGTCTGCTGATTTGTTGTGAGATGTCGTCAGGTACCAGGGTAGCATGTTTCTTAAGAGTATTAGTCACAGCGGTACACTTGATAATGAGTTTTACTCACTCAGATTGCTTATTCACGAACACCTCCTCTGCGCTTATGTTGTCCTATTTTTTCACTTTTATTTATTATCCAAAATACTTGATTTTTATAATGTTATTTATTAGAATTTAATGCGATACGGTTTTCTACACGTCTACACCATACGGCGGTCCGAGGGGAGAGGACTCACTTGTATGTTTGCTTGCTTGCTTGTTTGCTTGTTTGTTTGTTTGTTTGTCCGTCTCTAACTCTTTGGACTACGAGTGAGCGGCTCATTACTGTAAAATGTCTCATCGTTTTCAATACGTTCATTCGTTCGTTTTCTTTTAAAAAAAGAATATCGAAATAAAAAGTTAAAAATAAATATAGTTTAAAAAACTAAAAAAACATGCTTTTAAAAAACGTCAAACTAAAAAGTTAAAAATAATATTAAAAAAGCGCGAGGCGCTTTGTGCCATAATTTTTGTAAAGCATGTTTTTTTTTAGTTTTTTAAACTATGTTTGTTTATTTAGATTCATCCCGTTGAGTATTCACTGACATTTTCTGCGTTTAAGTTTAAGTTTGACATTTTACATTTGCATTGACATTACTTATGTTAGGAAAGCACCCTACACATATGTTTCAAATAAAAATATAGATGCTATCATCTACATTTTTATTTGAAAAATATGCTTTGAAAAATAAACCAAACGTTGTTTCCACATTAGGAATGACTCCTGTATTGTGAATGCGTTTACAAACATTTAAATTCATATACACGTTTGTGTCATCATCATCATCATCATCATCAACCTTCTTATCATCCCACTGCTGGGCACAGGTCGCCTCTCATACAGAGAAGGATTGAGCGTAATCACCACGCTTGCTCAATGCGGGTTGGCGATTTCAGACTTAAAAAGTCCAGGTTTCCTCAAGATGTTTTCCTTCACCTTCAGTCATTGGTGTCCAAGATATACTTAGAAAGTACATATAACTTTAGAAAAGTTACATTGGTACTTGCCTGACCTGGAATCGAACCTGCGCACTCATACTTGAGAGGCTGGTATTTAACCACTAGGCCACCACGACTTCACGTTTGTGTATATGAGTTTAAATGTTATAATAATAACTAAATGTTATTATAATAATATAATATTTGTTCAGTGCGGGAATCGAACTCGCGACACGTAGCAAACAGTTGATCGCTCAATGTTGAGACACCGCATAATGTTAGTCCATGTTCAACTACCACTATCGTAAATATAGTCGTGGTCCTCCTAAAGGCTATATCACTCCTAAATCTATACTAATATATAAAGCTGAAGAGTTTGTTTGTTTGAACGCGTTAATCTCAGGAACTACGGGTCCGATTTGGAAAATTATTTTTGCGTTGGATAGCCCATTAATCCAGAAAAGAAAGGCTTTGAGCATATAACATCATGCTGCGACTGATAGGAGCGGAGCATATAAAAATAACTTCGAAATCTACGCAGGTGAAACCGCGCGGTGCAGCTAGTGCTATATACAATCATCGGATCTGATCTGATTACCTAATGAAAATCAAACAATTAATTTTATGTATTATCTTAACTTTGATTCAGTGCGGTAATGGTGCGATTCAGGCAAGTAGGTGTTGAAATCAGTATAGTATCAGTGTTTATGGTAGATTAGCATATATTTTAAAAAGGTGATATTATTCAAAATAAAAATAAAATATACAAAGCACATAAATAACACCAAATAAATAAATGAAAATAACAACAAAACTACAGACTAAAATATGGCGTTCAAAAATTCCTTCACTTTGTAGTCGACTGGTAAAGTACCCAAGGGACTGGCTCACAGAAATCGTAATAACAAGTATTACGATTTCTGTGGACTGGCTGCATTTTCGCATTGTATTATTACGTATGCTTAACTTCTGGCCTGGCTGGTAAGAGCATTTTTGTTCGGATAGAAAATAATCACATGACCTCTCCCGCTCTGGGCAAAGCGGATAGGCGTGTCAGACTTTTGCTGACTAAAATCCACTAGTCATGTTCGTTCCCTGTACGTTCGGGACCACGATTTCTCTTTTGAACAACCCGCTGCCCTGGCAGGCATTGGTCCTTATGGACTCCGTCAAAGTGTGCTGGCATCACTATCAGGCGCGCGTGGAATACAAGCCTTGGATCACGAAATTGTAGGTACTATCAGCTGTAGAAGTCCATTTCCACCTTAAAGACTACTGTCGCCTGCGCTAAACGGGCCACGCACACTACCGCATTATTTTTTTATCGCAGTCTTCGTCTTTCTTTAAAGTAATGCAAAATTTCGTTACTTCATTTGAAGTTGAGTTAGCGGCCGCACTTAACAATGGTGCTATCAAAAGCGAGCGATTGTGGGTTCGATCCTTATTATAGGCAACTCTTTTTGTTGTTTCATATAATTTAAAATTATGATAATTGATTTGTATTTTAAAGTAAAAATGTTTGCAAATAATATTTAAACAAATAGGAAAATTTATTGAATATTTATCCCAAAAAAAGGGTTTTATTATATGTTTTAGTTTACTATAGGGGTAATATAATAAAAAATATATAAAAATAAAACAATAAGCATATTATAATGCAATATATTATAAAGTTATATATTATTCGGTATAGATATACTTATACTAACAAATGAAACAAACGTTGAAACGGCAGCATTGTAATATTTTATATAAAAGTAATCCTTGACAAACTTATGATATTGTTATGGTAAAAAATACAAAAACATTTTTGGTTGTTAGATATGAAAATTATAATATTATACGTATATTATGATTAAAGAGGTTATAGCTTAATTATTCATTTTCTTAAAGAAAAGAGGATTGAAGCTTAACCTGAATATTATTGCAATCATAAAATAATCTATACTTAGAACACATAATAGTGCTTCTTACATTTATATTTTTTTTTGCGTGTATAGCATAGTACTAGTGCTGCCATCCTGCAATGCCTTTTTTCGGAGTTTGAAGGCATGAGATTATAATCTTCAAGCGCTTTCTTAGTTAAAAAGTAAACGAACTTATTTCTTATCGAATTCCGAAATTATTGTTTTTATAATTTACCAAAAGTAATTTGTATTGAAATTGCAAAAGGCGACATCTATTAGCCATTAAGCCAACCGAACATATTACTGTTACTTAGCTAAATTACTTTAGAGATGGTTTAGAGTCCGTTATTAAGATATTTATTGGTATATATTTAAAACACTCTGTAGGACACTTCTGCACTGTTTTTGTTATAAATAGTTTTTTTTTTGTTTAGCTCGATAACACTCCACCAGCCTCGCCAATTTATTTTTAAACCACAAATGCAACCTATCTTCTTCGCACGATTTAAAAGTTTATTCAACGGTAAATATTGTTATATGTATGTATGTATGTATACAATTTTATTACGCACTTGCTACAGGCGATTGGTTTGCCTTACATAAATAATAATAAAAACAACTTACACAAAAGCCGGTTTCATATGATATTTGAGATATATTGCTGCATATGCCTGCATATTGATTAAAAAGTAAAACTAATAACACAAACTGGAACTATATGTTCACCAACCAACAACAGCTAAGTAATATTATTTGAGTTATTGTAGCTAATAATAGTTATTGTAGGTAGCGGAATATTTTTTGTGAAGTAGTGATTCAGATTCTTTTAAGTCTACCGTCATCTTTTTATAATGACTCATAAACATTTAAAAAATATTTTTGTAAGTTATTAGATTCGAACTCGAACCACCTTGAACGCCTATCAAGGCGAAAACCGTTACGCCATTGAAACACTTACTGTAGACGTTGAAATTAATAAGTAGTACCTAACAATCATAAGCGGGCAGCAAGTGTATGAGCGTGTATCAAACTTTATTATAGAAGAAGGTCGTAACTACAACTAGTATTGCTTGGCCATAGTTTTGTGAGATTGCAACTCGACTTTTGACTTGACTGTACATTGAGGTTCATTGAGTCCAAGGCCAAGGTGGCTGCCAGGAAGCTTGGCGTTATCGCAAAGGTCCGGCAGTACTTCACACCTGGGCAGCTTCTAATGTTATACAAAGCACAGGTCCGTTCGTGTGTGGAGTACTGCAGCCACATTTGGGCTGGTGCTGCCAAGTGTCACCTGGCCACTTTGGATTCAGTGGAGAGATGTGCAAGGAGGCTGATTGGTGACCCTGATCTAACTCGAGTTGGTCTCCAGAGCACAGGCGTAGAGTAGCCAGCCTTTCGGTGTTCTATAGGATGCATTTCGGGGAGTGTGCGAGGGAATTGCATGATTTAATTCCCCCATCTCCGTTCCACCAGCGGACGACCCGTCGTACGGCTGGTTTCCGCCCTTACGTTGTTAACACCACTACGATCCGGACGAAGCGTTTCGCCTCCTCCTTTATACCGCGTGCATCGAGGGACTGGAACAATTTGCCAGCGGCGGTGTTTCCGTCGGACTACAATTTGAGTGTCTTCAAGGCTAGAGTGAATAGGCTCTTAATGAACTAGTGCGCTTTACCATCAACGATTGCGTCACTGCTTACCATCAGGCAGGATTGCGGTCAAGCGCTGGTTTATAATATGTAAAAAAAAAAAAAAACATAAATACGAAAAGACAGTTTATTTGAACAGTTTTTGCTACTGCCAATTCAACTTACTCCAACAACTTGCCATAAATAAAGTACAAGAGCCTTTTACACGTGTATATCAATATTGTTGAATTAAAATTTGACTAAGCCATCGGAAATTGGCACTTTGGACAATGTACTGATCCTTCTGAGCTTACAAATGTTTACTTGATTGCAGTATTCAGATTATTAATAGCAACTCAAATTTAAATAGCACTAGCAAGTTGTTTTGAGAACCGATTTCAGTAGAATTTCAGACAGCCTCTGTGGCGTTGCGATAGCGAACGCGGCCGCTCCGCAAGGAGGTGCGGGTTCGATCCCCGCACAGTGCAAATATTTGTATGCATGAATATGAATATTTGCACTGGTCTGGTCATGCCTCGGATAGCGCGTGAAGCCGTTGGTCTCGGTTACCATACGAACATCTAATGGCTGTCATTACGGGTTGTTGAAGACCTAAAAGTCCAACAATTGGTGTAACTGCAACGTTTCGATATCGCCTTCGGGTTGTGGAGGTCAGTCGGCAGTCGCTTCACGGAAAATGTCAAAGTTTAGCCAAAATCAGCAGTTGGACTGGTAAAGCGGACCCCAGACTCCAAAGTTGAAAAAGCTTCAGATGCGACTGGGATTAACGCTGAGGTGATGATGACTATACCTACAGTAGAATTTCCTCTCTCTCTTTTTTTTTTTTTTTTTTTTGTATTTATTAGTTATTATCTAGTGCTTGACTGCAATCCCGCCTGATGGTAAGCAGTGATGCAATCGTTGATGGTAAAGCGCACTAGATTATTAAGCCTATTCACTCAAAAAACTGAGTGAATAGGAAGGAAGACGGCAGTTGAGCGAGGTGATGCAATGTTTAACCCAACAACACGACCAACGATGCTGCGCCAGAGGATGATCTGGAGACCCTCCACGACCAAACTCCCGACACAACAACATTAGGCACATCGTACCCGGCACACATCGCAACACAACTGCTCAGACCCGTCCTCCGTACGGCTTCACCAGACATCATGCCGGAACACGACGGATCGCTTGGCGGTAAGACTTTGTCTGGTGGGTGGTAACTTATGCCGGCGGCTGATGTTGTTGCCTACCACCGAGATATCTTTAAACATATGTAATTATGTATACATAATTACTTATTATATTTTATTTGCTCCGTATGATGTTTATTAATTTGATTTATATCTTTATTTAAATTATTATAATACACTTTATATACGTACTTAATCTATAATCTATGTAAATAGTACACTGTAGACCACCTACATTATTTCTCTCTATTTTCCCTTAATATTCCATTCAAAGGTTGTCTATAAAAGACCGCCCTTAGCGATAAGATCGCCCATTCTGTGACCCTTTGTAAAATATTTATATTTATGTTCTGTAATTTATATAGTGTAAATAATAACGACTACTCTATTCTATTCTAGAATCTAAACAATGAATGAACAAACACATGAGAATATATTCAGAACTACATATGTAACTATGTGACTTGTAACTAAAAAAAAAACCCTTGTTCTTAGGTCGAGGAAGAGTATCCTCTCGTGACACTGTTTTATACTACTCCGGGCAATATAATTAACTTTCCTTATAGTCATGCTATCGAATTTCACGCCCAAGACTAGATTCCGACAATCCTGCGAGTGTCGCCATATAATGTTAGGAGCGAATTCAAATGAAAAACTCAAACTCATACGAAATGATACTGCCTATATTTGGGTCAGAGCATTGAATATATAGTGGTGATAGTCACATGTTTTCCAAATAAAGAATAATAATATAGAAGCATTCTTAAACATATATCTAGTGGTTAAAACACCAGCCTCTCAAGTATGAGTGCGCGGGTTCGATTCCAGGTCAGGCATGTAGGTACCAATATAACTTTTCTAAAGTTATATGTGCTTTCTAAGTATATCTTGGACACCAATGACTGAAGGTGAAGTAAAACATCTTGAGGAAACCTGGACTTCAAATCTGAAATCGCCAACCCGCATTGAGTAAGCGTGGTGATTACGCTTAATCTTTCTCTGTATGAGAGGAGACCTGTGCCCAGCAGTGGGATGATAAAAAGGTTGATAATGATGATTATTTTTATATACTACAAAGTGACAGAGTGAATCAGTCCATAGACAACCAAACCAATTGTTACTATCTGCTTTTTCATATTCTCCAACTGTTTAAATTTTATTTTCATGATATCTGTGTGATTTTCGTCTTTCTTGTTATTCTTTACTAGCTTTCCGCCCGCGGCTTCGCCCGCGTGGAATTCGGTTATATCGCGCTTTTTAGATTTTCCTCGAGAATATCAAATTTTTCAATAAACCGTAGCCTAGTAGGTAGTATGTCCTTTCTCGGGGTCTAAAGATTGTCTGCGCCAAATTTCATCAAAATCGGGCGAAAGGTTTAAGCGGGAAAGCGTAACAGACAGACAGAGTTACTTTCGTATTTATAATATTAGTATGGATGCTTGGTAGATTATAATTCCTACCAAGTCTTCACCAAAACAACTTTAAATTGAAAATTCGATCACGATTTTGATAACAAAACAACACGGGTATATTCTATTAAATTTTGACCTTGAAACCTTAGGTGAAGTGCGTTTCAAGTGAGTTGAGCTGTCTTTGACAGCACTCACTTCGCCTCAGCTTTCAACGGAGAAATTAATGATTAAGGACTAGATCAGCTTGTCAGATGACAGCTGTTATGATATCTACGAAGGGCGATACTTAAATTGCTGGCTGTCGGGTTTACCACCTCGTTTACTGGCAACATATTTTTAATGATTACAAACTAGTGCTTGATCGCAACCCCGCCTGATGGTAAGCACTGATGCAATCGTTGATGGTAAAGCACGCTAGTTTATTAAGCCTCTCTTCTCTCTTCTTCAGCCTATAGATCACATAGATAGACAAAGGCCTCCCAAAAGGCTTTCCCCGCTGACCGGTCTTGTGCTGCCCGCATCCATCGGCTTCCCGCGACCTTCACCAGGTCATCGGTCCACCTTGTTGGTACGTGGCCGCCACTCTAGAACCTTACTGCCCTATCGGCCATCGGTTCTACGAGCCATGTGCCCTGCCCACTGCTACTTAAGTTTAGCGACTCGTAGAGCTATGCCGGTGACTTCGGTTCTTCTGCGGATCTCCTCATTTATGATTCGATCACGCAGAGAAACTCCGAGCACAGCTCTTTTCATTGCCCTTTGTGTGACTCTGAGCCTTCGTATGAGGCCCATTGTGAGCGACCACCTTTCAGTTCCGTAAGTCATCACTGGCAATATACACTGGTCAAAGACTTTAGTCTTAAGACACTGTGGTATCTTGGACGACGACACACCTTGGTGACGAGACACCTCTTTCTCGAAGTTGGACCTACCTAGTTGAACTGTTTGTCCCGGGTATATATACTCGTCAACAACTTCGAGTGCAGAGCAACCAACTAAAATTGGAGTGGGTGCGACATGATCTTCGTCTTATCCATGTTCATCTTTAGACCCACTTGTTGGGAAGCTCTGCTGAAGTCATTGAGCATTTTGCCCAAGTCTTCCAGGGTCTCAGCCATGACCACGATATCATTTGCGAAACGGAGACTACTCGACAGGTTTTTCTTACTCCTCCGCCATTATTTTCTGATTAATTTCGTTGCGGGACCCAAGACAGTTGAATCGTTTCTCCGGGACTCTTCGAGCTTCATTGCTTGGCGTTTTTCTGGCGGTCTCCACTGTTGATTCTCTTTTCAGGAGTTGCAGTGGGTTGGGAACAGTGTGGCGGGTTTTTGTACTCGAGAGGTACTCGCCGTTGATGTTGATGCCAAGTCCTTTCCAGTCCAGGAACTTGAAGACCTAAGCCTTAGCACAAGCCTATTCACTCAAAAAAACTGAGTGAATAGGAAGAAAGACGCAGTTGAGCGAGGTGACGCAATATTACGCTCCGTACGGCTTCACCAGATGATACACACCCGATTTTTACGATAATATAATCTATTGCCTGGAAAATAATGTTTCCAAAGGCTGGGCTTTTCTTATAAATGTGCCGATTAGATGGAAGAAGGTTAACAAACTCAAACACATCCAATTTAAACTCATGACGATGACATGAGAAATATCACATCTCAATTAGGAAAGAACAGTTACGAAAAATAATTATTTTGTATTATCGCCTATGTGTCATAACTCGATCGTTACAAAACTTGATCTCTGTGTTAGCTCTTCACTCCGTGGCATAAATGCTACGCCAGACCATTTTTATAATAAGCTAACACATTCTGAAACCATGTCGAGCCAAGTCTCCAGAGACGCAAAATGGAACAGACCGTCTGTGAGCTCATTACTTTTTTGAAATAAAATATTATTTTGACAACTGATCTTACCTAGACGATATATCTTACTGTGGGCCAAACACTTATAATAAATAATAATGATGTACAGACACCAGCACATCAAGCTACTACAACCTGTCAGATTTTTAAAATAGATTTTCAACTTTATCGCTGAAGCATTAAGGTTAAAAGTTGCCTTGCTGTCGTCTGTACCACACATTTTACTTATTATTTCTTATTCTTTCCTTTGAAGGACTTGTGGCTGAGTAACAACAGCCGCATGGGTTAAACGACCAGCACCCTAATTGCGTAACACACTATCTCAGTTGGAATAATTTTAAAGCTTTTTGCTATTCCATTGCACCTTATGTTCGAGAATGTGTCTGCTCAACAACGTAAACAACGCAATGAATGTTGTTGAACTGTCAAAATTAAACTAATTGCTACTGATGATGTGTTACGCAATTACCCTGCAGGTTAAGCTATGCTTGCGCGGTTGGTTCCTGGATGGGTAACCATCATTACGTACCACGACACGGATGCCTCTGAAAGAACGTTAAGCCGTTGATCCCGGCAGTCATTCGCGGATCTCAGAAAGCCCGAAAGTCTGACAATCAGTCCAAAGCATCTGGGTTGTGGAGGTCAGAGAGGCTATGACTCCGTGAAAAATACTGGTATTTAGCTGCATCTGGTTAGATTGGAAGCCGACCCAAACATATTTGGGAATAAGCTAGACAAATGCTGAGACATATAACCATGCATATAACGGCGTTTCCGTCGGACTACAATTTAAGTGTCTTCAAGGCTAGAGTGAATAGGCTCTTAATAAACTAGCGCGCTTTACCATCAACGATTGCATCATTGCTAACCAGCAGGCGGGATTGCGGTCTTTTTTTTTTACATATTATAAACCAGCGCTTGACCGTAATCCTGCCTGATGGTAAGCAGTGACGCATTCGTTGATGGTAAAGCGCACCAGTTTATTAAGAGCCTATTCACTCTAGTCTTGAAGACACTCAAATTGTAGTCCGACGGAAACACCGCCGCTGGCAAATTGTTCCAGTCCCTAGATGTACGCGGTATAAAGGTGGAGGCGAAACGCTTCGTCCGGATCGTAGTGGTGTTAACAACGTAAGGGTGGAAACCAGCCGTACGACGGGTCGTCCGCTGGTGGAATGGAGATGGGGGAATTAAATCATGCAATTCCCTCGCACACTCCCCGAAATGCATCCTATAGAACACCGAAAGTCTCGCTACTCTACGCCTGTGCTCTAGGCTTTGGAGACCAACTCGAGTTAGATCAGGGTCACCAATCAGCCTCTTTACACGTCTCTCCACTGAATCCAAAGTGGCCAGCCCCCTAATCGGTGAACACATTTTTGTCAAATGATTGCGACTAGTTGGCATCAGTTGGGATCGTTCGGACCGCCCATTGGTCCGTTCGGTCGAAACGATCCCAACTGGTTGCAATCATTTGACAAAAATGTGTTCGCCGATTAGGGGGCAGGTGACACTTGGCAGCACCAGCCCAAATGTGGCTGCAGTACTCCACACACGAACGGACCTGTGCTTTGTATAACATTAGAAGCTGCCCAGGTGTGAAGTACTGCCGGACCTTTGCGATAACGCCAAGTTTCCTGGCAGCCACCTTGGCCTTGGACTCAATGAACCGCCCAAAGTTAAGGCGGTCGGAACACTCCAAGGACACATTCCGAAAAGTAGGGGCCAAGGTGAACGGGCTCCTTTTGGCGGTGAAAAGACACGGAACACTCCAAGGACACATTCCGAAAAGTAGGGGCCAAGGTGAACGGGCTCCTTTTGGCGGTGAAAAGACACGCCTGTGTTTTGGCGGCATTGAATGCTGCAAGATTGGCATTGCCCCATTCGGAGACTGCCTGCAGTGCAACACTCGTTCGCTCAACCATGGCCTCTCTTTCGGACCGGATTGATTCCCTACTAGCCCGAGCAAGCACTATTTTATAATGTATAAAAAAAATCTGTGGTTTAATTATATTTTTCAAATATTTCGAGGTTTAGACAATAATACTTGGCTTTATAGGCAGTATTAAATTTTAGATCTGTCCCCAGGATAAAATAATTTATAATAGAAACCAACACGGCTGATAGATTACGCTGCTGACGACACCGATCAGCGCAATTCATCATCATCATCTCAGCGTTTTTCCCGGTTGCATCCGCGGCTTTCGCGTTGGAGCCCGGGATCCGTGCTTTGGGGTCCCACCTCCATTGGGACCCAAGTCAACCCCACCTGCCAGACGGTGCACCAGCTGACTCACGAACGGGGCGCTGACGCCGGCTTTCCTTTCGGGGTTGAGTGGTCAGACGGCAGTCGCATTCGTAAAAGCCAAACACGCCAAACAAACATGAAACGAAAAGAAGAAATGCACGAGTCACCGATCAGCGCGATTATTTATAACTAGCGGCCGCCAGCGACTTCCATCGCATGGAATTAGTTATACTCAGCTTCTATTGGTCGCAGCGTGATGTTATGTAGCCTAAAGCTTTCCTGGATTAATGGGCTATCCAATGCAAAAGAATTTTTCAAATCGGACCAGTAGTTCCCGAGATTAGCGCGAACAAACAAACATACAAACAAACTCTTCAGCTTTATATATTAGTATACAGATATAGATAAAGATATTCGCAAATAAGTATATTTTGTTTGTATGAAAATGACAGGTGACAAGAAAGTAAGCGCCCTCGTGTCGGGTACACCGTACACCGTAACTAAAATTCCTCATTCGGTATTCCTATCACAGTTGTATAAAAAGGCTATAATGATACAACACAATATTGTAGTCCGGCAATTTGTATAACAATAAATTTAGTTTAGTTTTATTTTACGTTCGTCCTAAAACAAAGGACTACCAGATTTTTTTTATAAATATTAACTAGGGCTTAACCGCAATCCCGCCTGATGGTAAGCAGTGATCCAATGGTTGATGGTAAAGCGCTAGTTTATTAAGAGCGCATTCACTCTAGCTTTGAAGACACTTAAAATTGTAGTCCGACGGAAACACCGCCGCTGGCAAATTGTTCCTGTCCCTCGATGTATGTGGTATAAAAGAGGAGGCAAAACGCTTCATCCGGATCGTAGTGGTGTCAACAAAGTAAAGCGCAGGCCAGACCGCCAGCTGACGGACGGAGCGCACGAAGCGACTGGAGGAAATTACGCGAAATATTGGCGAGCTATAGCTTAGCTCGTTAATTGGCGGTGTGAACCCAAGTACGAAAAGAGGTGAAAAGATGTCGTCCGCTTCGCCCGCTCCATCCGTCAGTGCCGAAGAATTTGGAAAATAGGTATTTGAAGAAACGATTGACGTCGCGCTGCTTCCAACCTATCCCGGTAAAGTAAGCACGAAAAGGGCAGTAGCAGCTCAGGCTGAGTTTACCTACAAAAACGTTGACCAAAAGACGTTTCGTATTCCGCTGTTTTCTTTTTCAAAACACGACAGATCTTAATTATACTTGTATCAAAATTTAGAGGAAAAGTATTTCTCTATACAAAGGTATTCCACTGTTTTCTTCGTGGATAATGCTTTCAGAGCAACATTTTTTTTTTTTCCAAAAATTTACACCGTGATTATACGTGCCCCTATCATTTGATTTTTACTATTAGACAAACATGATAAGTTTTTGACAAAAAAGAACATAATAGAAGCATAGGTATACTTTTCCTCTAAATTTTGATGTAAAGATTGCGGAGAACTGCCGTGTTTGTAAAAAGAAAACAGCGGTATACGAAACGTCTTTTGGTCAACGTTTTTGTAGGTAAAATCAGCCTGAGCTGCAACTGTCCTTTTCGCACTTTACCGGAAGAGGTTGGAAGCAGCGCGACGGCAATAGTTTCTTCAAATACCTATTTTCCAAATTCCTCGGCACTAGAGTCCCCTCTTAACGATGTCATGTATTGTACAATCTTGTGCACTGTTTTATTATTTTTTATTGGTACTATTTGGCATTAGTCTGTTCGCATGCTTTAAATTTATACATCCCGCTTACATACTCAGAGGGATTACGGATGATCCTGATCTGAACAATGAGATCTGCAATGTGTTTGTCCCTGACAATTACTGTCGTGGCAGAAAACATCGGCTACTGGCTGTTCCGACCAGCCGAACTATTGCTCACTCCAAGTCGCCTATTCCTCGGACATTAGCAGCTATTAACGCTCTCCTGAACTCAAACACTGATCTCGATAATTTCGTGGATGAATGGAAGATGATACTGTCAGAATGTTTGAAGTTTTGTGAGAAGAATGCATGACTGAATTAAATAAGTGTATGTTTAAAGTGTCTGTTTAACGATTTTATTGTATCGTTTGTTATATGTTTCTCTTCTTTTTTATTAATGTTTAGTGTAGTTTGTGTTTAAATAGTGTAATTGGCTTCTGCCGTTCTATTTAAATAAATAAATAAATAAATAATAAATAATCCCAGTTACACAGGGAAACAGGAAAACTTTTGATCATAAGAAAAAATGTAATACTCATATTTGTAAAATATATTATGTATCGTTGTTGGTTACCTAAATAAATCATTAAAAAATTAACTTAATAATTAATTATTAAGTATTAATTATTATTAATTTATTATTAATTATTTATTATTATTATTTTAAATTAATTATTAATAAATTAATTAATTATTTATTTTTACTTAATTACCTTACGTAAGTCATCCAGCAGGATAATTGCGTAACACACTTACAGTAGCAATGAGTTTCATTTTAACAGTTCAACAACATTCATTGCGTTATTAACGTTGTTGAGCAGACACATTTTCGAACACATCGAGCAATGGATTGGCAATATGCTTCGATCTTCAAAATCATAAGAATTGTTCGATCATGATCATCATTTTTCGAAAAAAAATTATTTCTTTCTACGAAAAGAATATAAACAAGAAAGAGACAAAACACTCAATATTGTACTAATTCTTAATAGTTAGAAACAGACTGGAACAAATCACGTTATCGAAACAAAATCACTTTTCAATGTTAATATTATTACGCTGTATTTTAAGGGCAGAGGGCGTTGACCCCGCTGTATGGGTGTAGAAAATCCCTGTCGGGCGCCGTTATGTCGATCTCAGCGGGTGCTAAGACATACTGGACGTGCCTGTACGCTGCGTGATGTTCACTACGTGTACATGTGAGTGGAAACTTGTATACAAGGTTTGGTAAATGGGAGTGATTTGAAATGGCGGGTGTCGGCGACGACCATAGAATGTTACTGGCTTGTAAACATACATAAACATCAATGTACCCAAATGGTTTTATTTATCTCTTAAACCCTTATCCCAACTATCGTTTGTACAACAATACGCTTAATGCGTTTACCGCTTAACGTTCATAAAACATCCCTAAATTCTATTCCATCTTTTGAAGATGACGGAGACAGTTTTAAATCATCATCATCATCATCAACCTTGTATCGTCACACTGCTGGGCACAGGTCTCCTCTCATACAGAGAAGGATTGAGTGTAACCACCACGCCTGCTCAATGTGGGTTGGCGATTCAGGTTTCCTCAAGATGTCTTCCTTCACCTTTAATCATTGGTGTCCAAGATATACTAAACTTAGAAAGTACATAAAAAAGCACTTTAGAAAAGTAACATAGTTTTAAATACTCGTCCGTTTTTAGCTTTAGCGCTCAACATAAACTATTAGTGTAAGCAAGGGTTGAATCCAGTAGTCCGGTAGCAATTTTAAGACCTAAAGTAATAAAAATCTGGCTGATGCAAATTTAATTGAATTACTAAGCGAACAGCACTTTAATCGCCACATTCACAGACTGTCTGAATACATACATATGGATAAAGTCATAAATAATTAAGTAACTTCAGGAGCACCGACAAGTAAAAGCAGGGTAATTGCGTAGGTGACTCACTCTCAGTAGTGATGGGTTTCAGTTTGACAGTACAACTGTTGGAATCTGTGTAATTTCTGGTATTGTTGAATAAATGTTGAAGAGAATAAAAACAGTAAAAACAGTATATGATGGTTGCTATATTCGAAAGTGAGTCATTTTCTTTGTTTCTTTTAATATTGACATTAGAACAAAGTATCAAAAAGTACTTAGTACTGAAAAGACCAAGTAGTTTTACAACATCCGCCCTTAATGGAAATAAAAAGACAAAGTAGTAATGCTAAACATAATACAAAAATAAAACATTACTACCAGACTAAATAGATACAAAATATAAACCGACCAAAAATAAATAGAAAATTATTCTACCTATTTATCAAACCCATATTAACAACGCACCTAAGATGTTTTACGCGCCTTAAGGGCTTAGTTAGAAAGTCGGCTGTCATTTTATCCGTAGGTATATATTTTATGTCTATAAGACCCTCCGTAACCTTTTCACGAATAAAATGATATCTCGTATCAATATGTTTGGTTCTATTGTGGTGGACTGGATTGAGCACAAGTTTCTGTGCACTTTGACTATCGTTGTGTAACAACACCGGATCAGCAAAATCAGTAATGTCACACACTAACCGTCTGAGGAAAATAGCCTCCTTTGCAGCACTGGTCAAGGACATATACTCAGCTTCTGTAGAAGATAAGGCTACCGTCGGCTGTTTCTTACACTCCCAGCTAATAGGTCCACCTGCTAGCGTAAAGTAGTAACCGGTGTACGACCGGCGGTCATGCACACAGTTCGCCCAGTCAGCATCCGTGTATCCACACAGATGTCCACCAACTTTCCTGTAAGTAATACAGTAATCCACAGTACCTTTTAAATACTGTAACACCCTTTTTGCGGCCAACCAATGCCTTTTATCAAAACAGCTATTAAACTGACTTAAATAGCTTGTGGCATAAGCTATATCGGGTCTCGTATTCACAGCTAGGTACATGAGACATCCTATCAAGTTTTGGTAAGGATATTCGCCAAGAGATGTTGGATTACCTTTCTCTAACTTATTATTCTCTAAAGGTGTAGACATCTCCTTACAATCTCGCATATTAAACCGCTCCAACACTGCCTGAATGTAGTTCTTCTGACTGACCACGATTTTATCGTCATCACGGATAATATTTAAGCCTAAACAATACGACAATTGTCCCAAATCTTTTATTGAGAAAAATTTTTCCAAGTCATTTTTGACAATGTCAAATGAACTTTTTTCTTTGTAAAAGACAATAAGATCATCGACATAGACTGCGAGAATTATTGTTTCACTAGCAAACTTTTTCAAATAAACACATGATTCCGCAGATGTTCGTGCAAAGCCAATTTTTGATAGGGTTTGATGCAATTTAATATTCCAGGCTCGAGCTGCCTGCTTCAACCCATAAATGGATTTTCTGAGCAAACAGACTTTACCTTCTGCCCCGTGCTCAGCAAATCCCTCAGGCTGTTGCATGTACACTTCCTCCTCTAAGTCCCCATTGAGGAATGCGGTATCAACATCCATGTGTTGTATTTTCAAATCCATTTCTGCCGCCAACGCTATAAGGGTACGCAGAGATGAATTTCGAACCACAGGGGCAAATGTTTCATTATAGTCAGTCCCCCAAACTTGACTAAAACCTTTCGCAACTAGTCGCGCCTTATATTTGACTATTGCACCGTGCGCGTCTCTCTTTATCTTGAACACCCATTTACATGGAATAACCCTTTTATTTGGTTTATACACTAATGTCCAAGTTTGCTTATTCAACAAGGCATTGTACTCATCATTCATTGCGGAGATCCAGTAATCTTTATCAACGCTATTAATAGCTTCACGATAACTTTCCGGATCCTCACATAATAAGTCATCACCGAGAGTACAGTATGAATAATAATCTGGAGGCTTACGTACTCGTACAGGATATCGTCTTTCAGGATAAACATCACTGGATTCATTTGAAGGAACCAGAGACAGATCAGTTTGTTCACCCGATTGAGAAGACTCCACGTCACCTACATCACCCGTTTCATCAGTCGCGTCTACAAAAACCTCTGCTTGCTCTACCGGGGCCATCTCCACGTCTTCTGAAGTAGGTGAAGAAGAAGTAGAAGCAGATGAGATAGAAGTTGCCAGTGGCGATGTGGTATCTGAAGAAGTTTGTGAAAACCAGTTAATGACATTGGGACTCATAACAAGATCAGGCTGAACAGGCTTATCCTTTAATCCTGAAAAGTTATTTTCAAAAAACGTAATATCCCGTGACTTAATATATCTCCGAGGGTTTTCCGCGCTACGGAAATAATAACTTCGTGGATCGTCTGAATATCCAATAAATATACATTCAGAAGCTTTCATATCTAGCTTAGTTCTTTGGCATGAAGGCACGTGAACTAAAGCTCGACAACCAAACACCCTTAAATGAGACAGGTTGGGTTTACTCCCACACCACATTTCATATGGCGTCTTACCATGAAGTGCACAATGAGGTGACCTATTCTTTAAATAAACACTGGTCTCAACAGCATCTTGCCAAAAAGCTTTCGACAGAGAGCTCTGTGCCAGCAAGGAACGGGCCTTCTCCACAATACTACGATTGCAACGTTCACTTACCCCATTTTGTTGAGGGCTATATGGTACAGACGTTTCATGTCGAATCCCTTGAGCCTGCAAATAGTCTGTCAACTCCTTATTGACATACTCAGTCCCATTGTCTGACCGAAGGGTTCGAATTTTAATGCCAGTCTGTCTCTCAACAAGTGTTTGGAAAACACAAAAATACTTCTGAACTTCTGTCTTAGATGACATACAATATAAGGTTATAAAACGTGTATCTACAAAAATAATAAAATATTTATTGCCTTTAAAAGATTCAGTGGACCCCTGGTCCACAAACATCCGTATGGACCAATTCTAATGGTGACGAAGCCTTCTTATATTTTATCCCTTTGAAAGGCTTCCGGGCCTGCTTACCTTCTACACAAGGTACGCATGGTTCTTTGTCAACCTCAGTATACTCCACACCAACAGCTAGACCTTTTCTGAGTAGATCCATACCAATACGGCAGAGGTGCCCTAGACGCTTATGCCAAAGCTGAAACTGGGACAAATTAGTGTGAACATTATAAGCTGAAACACTTTGCGGCTTTACTGTACAATCTAAAGTGTACAATCCACCACAAATAGAACCATGTAAAACAGGACCATTTGTAAAAGAAACATCATTAGAATTATAAAAATTACAGCCATTACTATCAAAAACAACTGAGAGACCTTTCTCTACTGCTTTTTTAACCGACAGTAAATTACAATCTAGATCAGGAACATGTACAACATTAGAAATCTTCTTGTAATTGGTATTTGTGTCAATCGCAACGTCTCCTAAGCCCACAGCCGGCAAACTTTTACCATTTGCGACAGTTATCTTCCCATCATGGGGTTGATAACTATTAAACCATTCAGCATGTGGAGTCATGTGAGTAGTCGCACCAGAGTCGATAATCCATTTCTCAGATATCTGAACATTAGGTGCAGACAAAGCCAGTTCCGTGACACCATCCAAAACCAATTTCGTGACATTTCCTGAACTTGAAACAACTAATCCCTTATCCTTAGAACAACTTTCTGTAGAGCAACTCGCCTTTGCCTTTTTCTCCTTCTTTTTGAGAGGGCAATTAGGGCTCTTATGCCCAGGCTTCTTACACCTAAAGCAAATAACTTGTTTTGTTTGCAACGCAGTCACATCATCTTTAGTCTCCTTCGTCATTTCGCTCAACAACTTAGTCCTCACCAAATCTGTTGTGACTTCGACGCTCCCATTCTCAAGCGCCATGATCATGGGCTCGAAACGAGACGTCAGACCTCCCAATATAATTGCTGCCAGAGAACTATCTTCTATGGTCTTGCCAATATCGACCAGGTCTAGTGCTGTTGTAGTTATTGCGGTTAAGTAAGCCTCTACGTCAGAAAACTCAGATAAGGAGTACCTGTACAACTTGCGTTCCAGTGACAATTTACGACCCAAACTGCGATCCTCGTAGGATTTTTGAAGAGCATCCCACGCTTCTTTTGCGGTCTTAGCTGGTCGAACAATCGAAATAGCAGCACCATCTACAGTAAGGCATATCTTGGAAAGAGCCTTTTCATCCTTACGTACATCGTCAGGCGTCTTATTCCCTTCAAATGTTCCGCTTACTGTTTCCAATAATCCTTCATGCATTAACAACATTCTCATTTTAAATTTCCACACTGTGTATCCTTCTCATTACATTACATAGCATCGGAATACCATTTAGGGACATACCAAAAACTGCAGCAGACATGGTTACTAGGTATATTTTCCACCACCAATCTCCTTTTAAATTCGATTGTAAAATATACAGAGCTTCGTGCTGATAACGTATGTTGGAATCTGTGTAATTTCTGGTATTGTTGAATAAATGTTGAAGAGAATAAAAACAGTAAAAACAGTATATGATGGTTGCTATATTCGAAAGTGAGTCATTTTCTTTGTTTCTTTTAATATTGACATTAGAACAAAGTATCAAAAAGTACTTAGTACTGAAAAGACCAAATAGTTTTACAACAACAACAACATTCATTGCGTTATTTACGTTGTTGAGCAGATACATTTTTAGAACATACGAAGCAATGGATTAGCAATATGCTTCAAAATGATTCCAATGATAATAATAGTGTGTTAAGCAATTAGGGTGCGGTTATTTTATAATATAAAATAAACTAATTTTGCAGTGTAATAATGCATTATTATTATCCATACTAATAATATAAATGCCAAAGTATCTCTGTCTGTCTGTCTGTCCGGCTTTCACGCCAATACTACTGAACCGGTTGTAATGATATTTGGTACACAGATAGTCTAGAGCCTAGAAATCGGGAGCAAACGCTGACGTACCTATTGCTCCCATTATTTTAACAGGCGCTTATTTTATATCAACTGAGCTCTTTCGGTTCGAAGCTTACGCGGGTGAAACCGCGGGACACAGCTAGTGTTACTATAAATTTGAATCACTTTGAAGCATATTGCTAATCAATTGCTCCATTTATTTAAAAAATGTGTCTGCTCAACAACGTAATGAATGTTGTTGAACTGTCAAAATTAAATTTATTGCTACTGAAAGTGCGTAATTTTTTACGGTGCCATTAATTACGTCGCTGGATTTATTTTGCAACTACCTACAGTATTACAAATAACACATAGACGCAATAAAGAAATTTCATGTCATTTGAACTCTTAGAGGGTGTATCTACTATCGACGCACAAACGAGTACCATGGATCCAGTACATGATTCTGAACCCCCCAGTGGTGGAATTTGTCGTCGGCAATACCCGATTTAAAAAAAAATGATCATAATTGCTCTACCTTTAATAACCTTATAAGATATTAAAGCAAAAATTAAGTAATTCGTTAATTACACAAAAAATCTGATTTAATAGAGTTCACATCAGGGGTCATCGTCATGCCTACAAACTGCTTGCAACATTCAAAGGCTGAGCCGACTCTTTTTTTTTTTTTAACACTTGGTTTCTGTAACCGCTCATTAATGACATAAATGACTATCATAATTTTATTAGTGGCATGCGGTCTAGCCCTTTCGCGAAGTTTGCGTTACGATGTCAGATACACCCTGTATAGTTTCTATTAAAATTGTATTTAAATAGGTTATTTTATTCTCCAATACAATGAAAAGCTAATATTACCTTAGTATGTACAACAGTTTCCTCTCAACAGATATTGGCCTAAAAACTAAATCAATAACTAACACTTTAATTGAAGCTGTAGTTAAGGTTTAGTTTACCCATTTTAAGAGAGTTTTAACCTTAATTCTAAAACGGTAATCTGCTACGAATTTCAATATTGTTAATGGGTTCTAGGTATACTAATCAGTTGAGTAAAGTAGTATGTTTATATTTATGCATATATTTTAATACAAACTGTTTTAATACAACGACGTCAACTAAAATAAATACCCTTGATGATTGTTATCCTCGCTGGTTTATTGATCACAAGCGATACTGCTGAGAATGACGTCCTTGGCTCAACTCCCAGCTGGGTAAGTATTGCGTAACACATTATCAGTAGCAATGGGTTCCATTTTGACAGTTTAACAACATTCATAACGTTATTTACGTTGTTGACTAGACACATTTCCAAACACATGGAGCAATAGATAAGCAATATGCTTCAAATTGATTCCAATTGATAGTGTGTTACCCAATTAGAGTGCTGGTCGGACAGTGTTATCTGCACCCTAATTGCGTAACACACTATCATTATAAACTGTAATTATTTTGAAGCATATTTTTAGTATTTGTAGTAGTAGAAGTAAAGAAGCACCAAATTTGTGAATAATTTTGATTGTGTAAAACACTTGGATAACAGAGTAGTACTCAAAACGATCACAAAAAAAAACCTTTTTTTTTAAAAGTATTATACGCTTTTCCGCTTAAACCTCTCAACCGATTTTGATGAAATTTTTGGCACAGACAATCTTTAGACTCTATGAAAGGACATAGGCTACCATTTACTGAAAATTTTGAAGTTCCCGAGGGACATCTAAAAAGCGCGAAATAGCCGAATTCCACGCGGGCGAAGCCGCGGGCGGAAAGCGAGTTCTATGTATATCTGTCATAATAAAAGGCCTTATTTATTAAGTATCTTTTTGCATTGCAAATAAAAACATATCACCAAAATACCTAGATTCCATCCATTAGAGCACAGCACTCAAACTAAGTTCCTAAGACACTCAAACCAATTGAATGCAAATTCACTCGCGAATCTTCAACTACCCACCTAAAATATTCCATTAATCTTCGTTTACTGGCAGTACTCCAAACGGCTGAATGTAACGGTACAATGGGAAAGTACATGCATGAACATGAATACGTACATCCTAGAGTTATCCGTCTGGCACACAATAGTTCAGAAGACCAAATCCAGGGAACGAATGAAAACGGACGCATGCACATAGGTGCATGCGTCTGTTTTCGTTCGTTCCCTGGACTTACGATTGATTATGTGTGTACGGTGATTATGTGTCACGTCTATACGTGACACATAATCACCGTACACACATAATCAATCGTGAAGCATAATCCACCACCCAGTCCAGTGCTTGTTGGTAGGTGTCACATGTCTTCGAATGTTTTGGTTCTAGTACGGACGACAGCAAATCAAGCTACCCGAAACTGCCAAATATACCAAACCAACCCTGATCCTTAATGCTTTGTCCATAAAGTTGAAAATCTAATAAAGGAAAGAGATGACTCAACGGCTGCCCCAGCTCAGCTCATGAATTGTTTAGTGTTTCGAATTTTCTTATAACTTCCGTGAACCAATAAACGTAAAAAAGTTTCTTATTTGTTTTATGCATTATTTTAGTTTGACATGGCCAGATCAAGGAGTATCTTAAATCCGTTGTATCAAGTTCTTTTTTTGCAATTACCTCTTTGTACCTATTTACTTCGAGTACCTTAGTGCAAAATCACCAGTGAAAAACACAATTACCAATAAAAATCTTCGCAGGCACTTTAAAACGCCTAGATAAAAGTTCATAGCAATGTTATTGTTTGAAGTTTTTGTACCTTTATCGTAGGAGTTACGAGATATTAATTTCAGTATTGTGCAGATAAGAAAATTGCCTAAATCTTTTTATTTTCAGAATACTAATTTTCAGCTATTTAGCATTATATATTGCTAGGAATCATTTTTATACATGCGTATTCATTGCGGGGTCTCTTCCATACTTCAGTTTAGCCATGAAATCCTTTGACAGATTATAGTAGATTGATGTCCTGTCGTCTGTACATGCCAGTTTCCTAACAATGCTTTCATTTAACGTTTAGAGAGCAGTGGTGATGAATAACGTACGCAAAGTAAAGAGCTTATCTGGGTTTGACCCTACTACTAGCAACTTATGGCCGCTGCCGTTGGTCGTAAAGAAATGCCAGTCGTGTTTGTGCTTCCACTCGCTGTACGTCCATATCAGGGGCATGAGTATTCGTTCATACCCATCCCTCTGCATCTGTCTACTCCCTGTGTAAGGAGGAAACGGTAAAAGCTTCTTTACATAAATATACAGGTCATAGGCTCTTATGAACGACGTATTTTAGAAAAGGAATTTTGTGAGGATGTAAGCTGACGTTGGTAGGATGCTCCCATTCAGCTCGCGACGTCAGTGGTACATGAATTTCCTAGATGGAAATCGTTGGAAATTTATTGTACCGTACCAAGCTTGAGCTACACGATTTCAAATTATCTGATGAGTAGGTAGATGCTAATAGAAACGTACCGCTAGTTGGAATTTTTGTTTATTCCTTAGTAATAATAAAAGCTATATTTTAATAACATAAGTTAATCTGGTAACCAACAAAGAAGAATAAACAATATAACACTTTTTGTTTTACTTCTGTGACCACACCTCAGCGATATTATTAAAATAAACAAAAATCTATTAAATATAATATTAAAATCGCTTTTTGCGCTCGAAATATCATACAAACTGCTCCATAAAACTAAATGTTTACTTTCAACAGTGAATCTGACGAAGATATTTGTTATTTATATAAGCCGCAATCCATCTTCCAGATCATAATTGAAATCTAAACCAAAGCAATATCTGTTTGGACTTGTGGAAGTTAGCGAAAGTTTTCGTTGAAAATCTGTAGCGTTTTCCTCGATAAATGTTTGGTGGACGTGCTGAGTCCAAAACGGACCGATGATATCGATGTGTTGACTCGTATCTTCGGGGCTGATCGATTCACGTACGATGCATTGGGTATTTGTACAAGATGTTGTTATTATGCAATAAATTTTGGTTGTGCTGGCCGCAGTATAGAAGCAACAGAAATATGTAACGAAGAAATGTAACCTATACTATGATTTTTAAAGAGTGTCCATGGAGTTTCTTGCACGTTCTTCTCCATAGAAATCTACGCTTTGGAACGTGCAGTTTAGCTTCATTGACCGACATTGACTACCTATTCAAATGGTTAATTTGAAATAAACGATTTTGATCTGCAGTTTCGTTTAGACTTTTCTTTGTTTTATTTTTTTTTCTATATATTATATACTAATGCTTGACCGCAATCCCGCCTGATGCATCAATAATGTGCAATCGTGAGTATGAGTATTCGTTCATACTCATCCCATTATCTACATTACGAAATCTAAATGCCATAAAAAGACGAGAGTAATTTTAGGCCGTCAGTATTAAAAATTGGATTTAACTTTTCACTTAATATATTGATCGCCTGGGAATACTTATTTGTTCATGAGCAGCATTCAACAACATTCATTGCGTTATTAGAATTCTTTTTTCGAACAAATGGAGACTGATAAGGTGTTACAAAATAATTTGATCGAGTTAACGTAATTAATTGCTCAGTACAGAACATTTAATTACATTAATTCGATTAAATTAAATTACGCCTTAATTTGTCATAATTAAATTACAGCCTTAATTTGTCGTAATTAAATTATGCCTTAATTTCTAATCTTGTACGGTACGTACTGTAATTTTAAAACTATACCATCTGCGTCTCTCTCAAATACAGGACTCTCTCTATTTCCTTTAATTCGCTTACTCTTTGCACTTTATTCTTTTTAATTTCATTAATGCGTTGACCCCAACAAATGACCCTGCACTATAGTTCTTTCATTATAGGTTACCCAGAGATGCTTATTTTAGATAATTCAATTAATTAATGATATTAAAATATGTTCATAAAACGAAAATACGAAACCGCCGTATACATGTGTGAAAATTAAAGCTCCTCGCTATAAAACCTATCCTGAAACTTTTCCCTATTAAACGTAACTTCAACTAACCAAAAGCACCTTAATAATTTTAAACCCTACCATTTCCAGAATTGTGTCTGTTGACTCAAATGAGATTAGTTCTTAGTTAGATGACGTTCAATATGCCCCAGAATTACAATTGCAAATGATGTCACCTATTCGCATTCATGTTTGAGTTAATCTGGGCTGCAGAAGGAAATGTACTCCTCGCCCACTTGTGTACCTAGTACCAGTTAATAGGACGAACGTCATGCCTTCGACCTAGTGAGGTAGGCAGAGATGTAATTTCGTACGCCCACGTTTTTTTTTTTTTATTATACGGCTTGTTTCTTTCCGTTATTTCTCCAGCCTACTTACAATCCCTTTGTTTGAATTTGAAATAGAACTGTGCGGTTTGTAAAGGAATTATATATGTATAATAACGGGTGAACGGCAAACGTAGCGTGGGACGCCCTTGGGCGAGATGGAGCGACGACATCAAAAAGGTGGCTGGTAGTGGCTGACGGAGAACTGCTCAGGATCGAGCTTGTTGGCGTGCCATGGAGGAGGCCTATGTCCAGCAGTGGACGAGTAGGGGCTGATGATGATGATTGATATGTATAATATGTTATTTTGCAAGTAGAAACAAAGGTAATTAAGTGGCAATCAGCCAAAGCAATTGCTTGCGTGCAAGTATTCAGATAACATGTTAGCCATGTCGATGATATCTGCAATGTAATTAATGTTATTGTTTTTAGAGTATATTTACTAATATTATAAATGGGAAAGTAAGTTTGTTTGTTCCGCTTTCACAGCATAACTACTGAACCCATTGCTTTGAACGTTTGCAGACGTAAGGTTAGAAGTCCGGATTAAATAAAAGGGTACTTAATATCCCGGAGAAAATTGATATTCCTGAGGGAAATCTAAAAAGCGCGATATAACCGAACTCCACGCGGGCAAAGCTGCGTTCGGAATGCTAGTAATGTATAAAGAGCAGCCGTAGTCCAATGGTATCGGTTCTGAGTTAGGTATAGTCTTCAGTTTGAACCCAACCACATAATTAGTATATTTCATTTCATTCCCACTACTCTCAAAACAACTAATCCGTACTGTACCGTGGATTCCAGCTCACTCCAACTTTCACAGAGATTATACTGTATTCCAACAGAATATTAAATCCTCATTATGTTCAGAATACCTATAGGTATAACGCTTTGAATACCTACACAAATAAATACAGCACATTTTTCAATTAAGGGATGATTTTTTACACCTTTCTCTTTAAAAGAAGCCTTGATGAATTTGTATGGCATGTTGTCTATCTGGTAGTCCTTAACTGTTTATATAATTGCTAACTATATTCACAGATTTTGTAAAAAAAATACCTAAATGCATGAACAAAATGGATATATAACAAAACAAAAAAACATAAACATATGAACCTATTTTTTTTTCTTTTTATTCGTGTTTCAAAATACCAGATATCGTGCCCCCTAAAAGGCGAAAATTTACTTAGATTACAGTACAGACCACTGTCGCTCACTCTCCTCATTCATAGTTTTTCCTTATAAAAACTGTGACATGAGAGAAAAAAAAACTAAAATATTAAAAAAAAGCACGCCGATAAAAGATTACTGACGTTAAAAAAATCTTTCTTAAACATGAAACTTCCAACGGAAAATTGTGTTTCAGCGTGCCATAAAAGCAAGGAACTGAAAAGGTTATCCGCATAGTGTAGTAGCCGCATTTTTATCGACTCGACCCGTTCTCTTCCGGAGATTTTCTCATATTATTTGTCTCATAATACATGATTTATTAAAGGGGTTGTTATTCAGATTCAGCTATACAAAATCACGTATACATGGAACATTTCTTATTTCATTTTATTTATATCCAGTTTTTGCCCTCAGCTGCGCCACGTATACGTAGATGTCGAAAAATATCTCATGAGAACGTACTATCAGGATTAAAGTAGTAAATTGCCAAATTTCATTCTAATCCGTTAAGCCATTTTTGCGCCAAACCTAATATAGATACAGAGACTTATTCTCGGTAAACATCTTCGTAGCTATTATTATCGCGTCTGCAGACGTGATGAGTATCGATATTTTAAAGCGTTAAAATAAAACCAAAAATATTTGTCACTTTTCTTGGGGTCAACGAATGTTGGTGTGTTGTTGATATGTACTTGTTGAAGTATGTATAGTAATATTTGTAGTATTTAGTTAGGTACATATCGACATCAGTCAGGTCTGGGAAGTTTACACACATCTGATTTTTAAGTGACTATACTAACTGCGGTCAATGAACCCACTTCAATATTCAAATTAATTTCTTTATTTCGTTAATTACGTTTAGACACCTATATTCATCACACCTGTGGAGTATCGTTAGATAATTTAACTCTGTTTTTAATTTCTGTACTTATACAATATGTAAAGAAAACTAGATCCCTGTCCGATCCGGGAAGGTATTGTTAGGAATCGATAACTGATTCTACTAATGCCGACAAAGCCGACCTAAAGTATTAAAAAAATCCCCCTAAAAAAATAAATATTATTTTGCCAAAAGAGGTAACTTAATACATGTGCGGTAGGACACCCTTCCGCGGGCGACGAGGGGCAGGGCACGCGATGCGTGCTCGAATAGCAAAGCGTACCGTCAAAACGGTGTTGTCACTTTTTTAAAAATTTTCAAATTTCGGCGAAGTTGGAATTAATTCGCGGGAAAAAAAGATTATTTTCAATTTTAGAAAATACCCTCGCAAAATAAATTGTCTTTGTCTTTGTCTTTGTCTTTTTATTATATTTGGTCATATGTTTACCTAAACTTTATTATCCTTATGGGTCGGACAGGGTTTTCTTTACATATTGTATGAAAAATGGCCTCCACAGCTTGTCTTCACGTCTGGTCGCATAATACTCAGTTTGCGAAGTAGTTAAAAGAAGATGGTGTGATTTACCTAAGATAACCATTTCGAAATGTTTCACATTGATGCCATTTCAATTTATAGAAATACTAGCTACGCTCCGCTATTACCCGCGTAAGTAGTAGTAGTAGTAAAAAAAATAGACAAAAACCTATTCTCAGGCCTAACGAAAGTATATACGAAATTTTATTAAAATCGATTCAGCCGTTTTGGAGGAGTTTGAGGAAGAACACTGTGACAGGAGAATTTTATATATTAAAGATTAATTATATCTACTTATTTCAATGTTGATTTTAGAATGACTAGCAGTCTTGAAACAGTTATAAAATTTTAGCATAAAATAAATTTTATTATAATATTAGGAGTTTTATTTATTTATTTATTCTTTATGCACACATGACATGTACAGAGGCGGACTTAATGCCTTAGGCATTCTCTACCAGTCAACCCCAGGTGGTGAAGAGATAAGATGGTAGGTGCATTAGCTTGAAAGAATATTTAAAGGAAAAAAAAAGCCCCTATAATTATTAAAAAAATACTTAAATAAGCTAAATATACATACATACTATTACCAAAATATATACTTATAATATATACATTAAAAAAACTAAAATTTGGGAGAGGGGTGTAGCAATAACTCTACGCTAGTTGTTGCGAAAATAACTCTGCAATTTCCGCTTAAATGCAAACCGACTGGCGGTCATCCTGATATCAAGAGGAAGCGCATTCCATAGAAGAATGGATTGAATGTGAAATGAAGAATGAACAAAGTCAGACGTATGTGAAGGACAGAGTAAGAGGGGATTGTTAGAAGAACGCAGATTCTTAGAGTGTGAAGAACATAAATATTGGAAGTGAGTCACAAGATAAGAAGGAAGAGTGGGTGATTTAAGAAGGGAGAAAAGCGTGGTTAAGGCGCGCAAATTTCTTCTCTGACGAATAGGCATCCATTTCAATTCAGACCTGTAGCTCGACACATGGTCATATTTCCTGAGATTGTATATGAACCTGATCCCATTGTTGAGCAATCTATCAAGCTTATCCAGCAAAGCCGCATTCAGATCAAAGTAGCACACGTCACCATAGTCGATTATAGGGAATATCAAAGTCTGCACAAGCATGGTTTTAAGTTAATGTTATTATTCCAAAAACTTATATTTGGCTTAAAAAGTCGCGATTGCAGACTATAATAATATGTTACATATTAAACAATATACTGACACCATTTCACTGAAATACAAACGCAGCAATTTTCTTAGCTCCCTTTTAACTCCCTTTTTCTTTTACAAACAATTCTTTGGGTCACGATGCTTCGAGCTGTTTTCTTAGCAATTCACTCGATTAATCAAGCAAGTAAAGTAGTAAGTGGCCACCACGTCTAGAATATACCTAGGCATGGTGTATATTATGCTGGTTTTCCTGTCATACAATTTGTTGGTTTGAAGGTGACTGTACTTTCCATGTTTACCTATAGGTTCATTTATCTAGGTAAACAATAAAGTCATAAACTTATAGTTGATAAGTACCAATTTAACTTCACAATTGGACTATAGACTTATAGTACCTTGAATCAATCAACAAAATCATTCTATCTGACATAATTAATTAAGTTAATCGTCTCCAAGGCTAGATAAATAAGCTCTTCATAAACTAGTGCGCTTTGCCATCAACGATTGCATCACTGCTTATCATCAGACAGGATCGCAGTTAAGCACTAATTTATAAGGTTTTAGAAAAAGTAAATCGTAAAGTCAGATTCAGAAATAACGGGAAGAACTGTACAAAAAGATCAAAACAACTTTGAAAATTAAACTTTATCTCAATTGCATAAAGTTCTTGTCAGAATGACAGTTGTTGTACAGTGTCTTCCTTCTGACACGTTCCTTGTGTCTTTGTATGTTGGTACCCTCTGGGCACGAAATCCTATTTAGGTCATTGAGCCACAACGCAAACGAAATCGCGGTAAAAAACCGTAAACCGATATTACCCGCAGTTTCGTCCGGGTACCATAATTCATACATAAACTTTTTTTCATATTCCCTTTCGATAACTTCCCGGAGTTCAATTTGCACAACGAATACAAAGCCTAAATTACTTTTTTTATTACTTTAATTGTATATCTATGCAAATGTCTGTTAGCTGTTCAAAATTTTTATTTATTTTTTACCCGACTACGGCAAAGCAAAAGGAGGGTTATGATTTTCACAGGCTATGTATGTATGTATGTATGTATGTATGTATGTATGTATGTATGTATGTATGTTCATCTGTTCCCTCGTAACTTCTAAACTACTTATCAGAATTCGACAAATGACATATCATTAGAAGCGTCTTAATTGTCCGCTGGTTATAGGCTATATGGGGTTTCACAAAATCTAATGTGGCGCCCTCTATCGGACAAAACATACAGAGTAAAAAAATAAAGTTGAGATAAATATGCCGTGTTTGGTATCATTTTAAAGCGTTTTACTTGTACATTTTGATATATATATATATATATATATATATATATATATATATATATATATATATATATAGATATCCCTTTGGGCACTTTGTTGATCAGACGTGCCGTATAGGTAGTAATTTGTTGATCCATTTTCACTTGTTGATCCGGGGGCCTTTTCTTGATCCGATGCCATCTGCCCATAAATATGTAGGTCCGTTCGGAGCCACATGTGTCACGCTGAATAATAATAAGTAATAACAATAATTAAGGGCTGTTTTATACAAATCCACCTTTTTGGCGTCTGGGCAGTTGTTGATCCAATTCAAATGGGCCAATCAGGGTGCAGCATTTGCCAAGGGCGTGAAGCGATTGGATAAGCAGCAGTTACTTTTTTATGTATGTTCACCGATAAATCTCAGACGCCTAGACCGATTTACAAAATTCTTTTTATGTTAGAAAAGGTAAACTTTCGAAATGGTCCCATAGTCAGGATCTGATGATGGAAGACTAAAGAAATCAAGAGGAACTTCCAAAAATCGTAGGGGCGACTAGTGCATTTCTAAGTATCTTCATTAAGTATTTCAGAGAACTACAATTTGATAAAGGTCTGGTATAGCTGATGATGGAGCCGGGAGAAAGTCAAGGGAACTCCTCAATTATTCACAGCAGCTGCCTTGAGTTTGTGCTTGATTAATTTGTGTTGATAAGAACTTTACAAAAAGATGGGTTATGACTGTCATGAAGGCTCTGGTGATGAAAAAAAAGGCCAGTTCACGGAACTCTTCAACGGTTAACAGTAGGGACCTTGTGTTTGGACTTAATTCATTTATATTGATGAGAACTTTTCACCTGTATGGGTTGAAATGAAGGTGTGCAGGATATCTGATGATGAAGACCCTAGACAGTCAAGGGAACTCCTCAATGATTCACAGCAGCTACATTGAGTTTGTGCTTATTAATTTGTATTGATAAGAACTTTACAAAAAGATGGGTTATGACTGTCATTAAGGCTCTGGTGATAAAAGCAAAGGCCAGTTCAGGGAACTCTTCAACGGTTAATAGTAGGTACCTTGTGTTTGGACTTAATTCATTTATATTGATGAGAATTTTGCACCTATATGGGTTAAAATGATGGTTTGTAGTAAATCTGATGATGAAGACTATAGGCAGTCGAGGGAACTCCTCAACTATTCACAGCAGCCACCTTGCGTTTGTGTTTTTTTTTTTTCTTACATATGATAAACCAGCGCTTGACCGCAATCCTGCCTGATGGTAAGCAGTGACGCAATCGTTGATGGTAAAGCGCACTAGTTTATTAAGAGCCTATTCACTCTAGCCTTAAAGACACTCAAATTGTAGTCCAACGGAAACACCGCCGCGGGCAAATTGTTCCAGTCCCTCGATGTACGCGGTATAAAGGAGGAGGCAAAACGCTTCGTCCGGATCGTAGTGGTGTTAACAACGTAAGGGTGGAAACCAGCCGTACGATGGGTCGTCCGCTGGTGGAACGAAGATGGGGGAATTAAATCATGCAATTCCCTCGCACACTCCCCGAAATGCATCCTATAGAACACCGAAAGGCTGGTTACTCTACGCCTGTGCTCTAGGCTTTGGAGACCAACTCAAGTTAGATCAGGGTCACCAATCAGCCTCTTTGCACGTCTCTCCACTGAATCCAAAGTGGCCAGGTGACACTTGGCAGTACCAGCCTAAATGTGGCTGCAGTACTCCACACACGAACGGACCTGTGCTTTGTATAACATTAGAAGCTGCCCAGGTGTGAAGTACTGCCGGATCTTTGCGATAACGCCAAGTTTCCTGGCAGCCACCTTGGCCTTGGACTCAATGAACTGCCCAAAGTTATGGTTCGAGGAAATCTCAACTCCCAAAAGCTGAAGGCGGTCGGAACACTCCAAGGACACATTTCGAAAAGTAGGAGCCAAGGTGAACGGGCTCCTTTTGGCGGTGAAAAGACACGCTTGTGTTTTGGCGGCATTGAATGCTACAAGATTGGCATTGCCCCATTCGGAGACTGCCTGCAGTGCAACACTCGTTCGCTCAACCATGGCCTCTCTTTCGGATCGGATTGATTCTCTACTAGCCCGAGCATGATTAATGCTTGATTAATTCGTATTGATAAGAACTTTGCACCTATGCTCGGTGCCTTCGCTCGGTGGTAGGCCATAACATCGGCTGCCGGCAGAAGTTAGCACCCACTAGACAAAGACTTGCCGCCAAGCGATTCGTCGTGTTCCGGCCTGATTTCTGGTGAAGCCGTACGGAGGACGGGTCTGAGCAGTTGTGTTGCGATGTGTGCCGGGTACGATGCGCCAAATGTTGTTGTGCCGGGAGTTTGGTCGTGGAGGGTCTCCACATCAATCTCCCTCTGGCGCAGCGTTGTCGACGCTCAACTGCCGTCTTCCTTCCTATTCACTAAGGTTTTGTAAGTGAATGGACTTAATAAACTAGCGCGCTTTACCATCAACGATTGCATCACTGCTTACCATCAGGCGGAATTGCAGTCAAGCGCTAGTTTATAATTATTTAAAAAAAAATATGTGGGCTAAAATGAATGTTTGTCGGTCGTGGTCTTCATCATCAAATCTACTACAGATTTTCATAATAATGCATATCGGTGAAAATTGCTCATCAATATATAATTAAATCCAAAAACAAGGGAACTACTGTAAACCGTTGAGAAGTTACCTGAACTGGCCTTTGTATTCATCATCAGAGCCTTAATGACAGTTACAACCCATTTAGGTGTAAAGTTCTTATTAATACAAATTAATCAAGTTCAAACACAAGGTAGTTGCTGTGAATTGTCGAGGAGTTCCCTCAACTGTCTCCCGACTTCATATCTACTCCAGATCATTACTAAATTGTAGTGCTTTAAAATACTTAATGAAAATAACTAGAAATGCACTAGTTGCCCGTAAAAGTTTTGAAAGTTTTCCTTGATTTCTCTAATCTTTAATCATCAGATCTATGGTGACTATGGGACCACCCTTTCAAATAAAACAAGAATTTCGCAAACGGGTCCAGGCGTCTTACAGTAATCGATGAACATACATAAAAAAAAAAGATTGCGACGAAATGTGAACCTCCTCCTTTTTTTTGAAGTCGGGTAAACACTTAAATTGCCAAAAGAAAATAATTTTTCTGTTGAGAACTTTAACAACAAATTTAAATTTTATAGGATTTTGACAGTGATTACTAACTTTTTTATTGCTATTGCCCGAGGTCGAATCCTTTAGTCTCAACGCCCGCGCTGCTGCCGATGACAATAGTATCATACTAAGCAGTATACTGTGAAATCACGCAGGCGTTTACTAACTACTTTTCTGAAATAATCTGCGGAAATCAAATACATAATTTTCTTTTTTAAGTTCAGTAACGAATAATGGACAATGATATTTTTTCCCGCGTTATTATAATGTTCTTTCGTTTTTTTCAACAAACAATCTACTACTGTCTATTTGCAAGATAGTCCAAAATTTGAATAAAACCTTTTATTAGTTACCTCCTTGGTATTCCATGTTTCGAATGCAGTTTTTTTTTTCGAAAGAAATTCAAACTAGGACGTTGGAACGAAACGCAAACTCCCTATTTCGAAATTGCGGCCACTAAAGTTGACATTCCATGTGTCTAACGCGTTCCAGTACCTACCACAAACCGTTATTATTCATTCATCATATCATTATTATTCTTTGTAAGATCTGTCAATATTTACCTGTGTTAACAAATAAATGATTTAATTTGATTTGATTAGAGAAAAGCGCTTTCTTTCGCTAAAATATAACGCGACTAGGTAAGCGAAATTATTTTTATAACACACTTAGGTATGTAACTTTGAGTAGACTGAGAAATCATCCACCAGATCCACAGATCTTTATTACCTTTATTACTTAGTAAGTAGCAAATATGATTTTATTTCCACTAACGTGCGGTTGAGTTTATATTTTTTAATTTACAAATATATTATAAATGGTACACATGTTTATTGTACACACTACGCTAGGATATCTCAATGTTCTTTATGAATTATTTACTGAATGCACTATTTACTACATAAATCTCGCACTTTTATTTAGTAAAGAACACTTTAAATAATTTAAAACTCCAATGGAAAAATCGAAGCTCAGCTTAACTTTCCCGCCAAAACTCCTGACCCGGATTATAACATCAGGAAAACATTGTTCTATTTTGAGTACGAGACTTTTTAGTAAATTATATTACCTTTTTTTTCTTTTTCTTTATTATGTGTTTATTATTTTTTAGTATTATTATTGTAATGTGCGTTCTGTTTGGAAGGAGTAAACAATTTTTCTTTCTACCTGATTAATACCTTAAAAAACCGCTACGCAAAATTCAACGCTTAAAACTGAAACTTCAAATTTAATAATAATATGTATTCGCATACAATTTCTAGCAAAGAAGTCTATACAAGCAGTGTTAATTGCATTGAGTGTAACTGAGGCCGTCCACACAATATTTTCAGCCCAAAACATGCAGCGCCGATATCGTGTTTAGACTAATTAGATTGATTTCGATGAATAGAGTTTAAAAACTTAATATAAATGGTAAGTTAGAAATAAAGTATAAAAACCCCATACGCAAAATTCAACCTCTTTAAATATTAACAACAATAACTTTGACTTCATACTAAACATAATTGATCGACCGGTACGGTATCAGTACATCTTCAGATCAAAATAAGTATTACGAAGTACGAGTAGCTACATGGATCAACATAAGAGAATGATTTAAGAAATATATTCCAAGCCAAAAAGTCTTTGTGCATTTAAAAAAAATAGTCGTTATGGATCCACTAATGCATGGAATTGTTAAAAAATATATATAGATCTTACAATGTATGGAGCATTGCGAATATAAAATATCTAGATTAGCTACAATAAATTCCTATTTGATCAACTGTTACGGTATAGGTATCGGATCAAAAGATGTATTACTGAAAGTACGAGTATATAAATGGTTCAACACAAGTAATTGATTTTTGAAATATATTCAGAGCTAAAAAGTCCTCGTGGGTTCAAAAAATTTAGCCGTTACGGATCTACTAATGCATGAAATTGTTGAAAAAATTTTCATCGAGTATAATGTCCTATCGAGGAATATGTTTGGCAACATCGCTTAATAGAATGCAACGTTGCCACTCCGCCCGAGAAATACGCAACTGGATTAAAGTTATTCCGTGCTAAAGGTGGAGTCTATTGTGTTCGGGATCGCGGCTGGATCAACTAAGTGTGCAAAGAGGTGTTATATATATATATATATATATATATTATATATATATATATATATATATATTAATATTATAAATGCGAAAGTAACTCTGTCTGTCTGTCTGTCTGTTACGCTTTCCCGCTTAAACCTCTTAACCGATTTTGATGAAATTTGGCACAGACAATCTTTGGACCCTGAGAAAGAACATAGGCTACCTTTATCCCGGAAAAATATGATGTTCCCGAGGGAAATCTAAAAAGCACGATATAACCAACCTCCACGCGGGCGAAGCCGCGGGCGGAAAGCTAGTATTGTATAATTTGTACCTAGTACACTCGGTAAAAGAAAATGTATCTAATTGCATGCATAACAATACACAGTCACAAAATGTATAAAAGCTGTATAAAAATATGCCGATAGTACATAAAAACCCTGCAGCGTATATCTGTCTATCAGAACTCGATAAAATCAACTGCTACCGAACGGATTTTCATACGGTTTACGCCAGTTTACAGAATATTTCACGGGAAAGATTTAGGTGTGAGCACAGGCGTAAACTAGCCAGCCTATCGGAATTCTACTGAATGCATTTTGGAGTGTTCGCGGGAAATGCATGATTTCATTCCGTCATCGGACGACCCGTCGCGCGTCGTACGGCGAGTATTCATCCTTACATTGTTGAAACCACTACGATACGGATGAAGCGTTTCGCCTCGTGTTTTACAACCCATACCTCTAAGGACTGGAACAATTTGCCTGCAGCGATCTTTCTGTCTGGCTTCAATTTAAGTGTTTTAAAGACTAGAGTGAATAGGCTCTTGATAAACTACTGCTCTTTACCTTCAACGAGAGATATGAGTGAGAGTCCACTATTCCATGTTAGTTTTAGTAGTAGTTTTTAAGTTAATTAATGTAATTGTGTGTTTCTATGTTAGTTAATGTAATTGGTTTTGTACCGTTTTAACTAACTATAAATAAATATATCATACAATCACCTTTGCTTTAACATCAGTCGGAATCGAGATCAAACACGAGTTTACAATGTTAAGAAAGGTGTATAACCCGTAAAAGTTTTATATAAATTGGCTGAAATATGACGATGATTGTTCAAATCGTTGAAATCCGTGCTTTCAATAACAAGACACAACTGGATACCAGACGTTTATATAGATCGATTGCTTATTGTTCAAAATGTTGGTAAAATCATCGTGATGACTAGGGGCTGTACTGGCGTCCTCCTCTTGAACCAGTCACCATCATCATCCCAGCGTTAATCCCAGTCGCATCCGAAGCCTTTTACTGCGCTTTACTAGTCCAACTGCTGATATGGCTAAACTTCGACATTTTCCGTGAAGCGACTGCCGTCTGACCTTCACAACCCGAAGGCGACATCGAAGCATTGCAGTTAGACCAATTATTGGACTTTTAAGGGCTCCAACAACCCGTAACGACTGCCACTAGATGTTCGTATGGCAACCGGGACCAACGGCTTAACGTGCTTTCCGAGGCACGACCCCCCGCACAGTGCAAGTATTTGTATACTTGCACTGTGCGGGGATCGAACCCACACCACCCTGCGCAGCGGCCGCGTCCGCTACCGCTACGCCACGGAGGCTGTCACCTCCTCAACCACCTCCTGTGCCTCTTGAACCAGTATTTATATGGAAATATGGGTTTATGGGTTGTTAGGACAGGTAAGATAACAAGCTGACAATTTTATGATTTGAAAACTGTAAATTTAAAGAATAAACATTACCATACCATACTTCTTGGTTACACTTGCATGAAGCAGAATTACACGACATGGTTTACGGACAAAGTGATTCCGTGTCAGCTTGATTATAATTACACAAAGTGTGAAGAATATGAATTAAAACGGGTTTTAGAGTTCCATACCTCGAAAGGAAAAATGGAATCCTTATAAAATTTTTAATTTCAAAGTGTCTCAAGAAATCACTAGTTGTTACTTTTTGATCTTAATTATGGTTTTGACGTTGTTCATGTACGTATTTAGTTTGTTTTATGAATATATATTACCGAATATGTTTTATTTTAATTTTGTTATTATTATTTTAAACTTTTAATTTTGTTTGCTTAGTTATAATTTCTTTTATGCATGCTGTGGTCTGGTAAGTGAAGGAGTACACCTTCATGATAATATTGTCGTTCAATTTTATTTTTTTCATGATTTGTGAATATTATTTGTTGGAGATCCTAAATAAATAAATTTTGTTACTCATCCGTAAATCTTTCTGTCAAGAGCCTTTATCTCAGGAACACGTAGAAATATCAAACTGGAATTTATATCTAACTAGCGGCCGCCAGCGACTTTGTTCGCGCGGAGTTAGTTATGCTCTGCTCCTATTGGTCGCAGAGTGATGTTATATAGCCTAAAGCCTTCCTTGATTAATGGGCTATCCAACGCAAAAAGAATTTTTCAAATCGGGCCAGTAGTTCCTGAGATTAGCGCGCACAAACAAACAAACAAACGAAACTCTTCAGCTTTATATATTAGTATAGATACTCGAGTCTACTGTCCCTTGGAGCTGTGAAAAAATCAAACTTCTAAACCAACGCAATCAAAAGATATAGCCGTTTATATATTTTCGGCACTCGCAGGGGAATAAAAACTTTGCGAGTGTCAAAAATGTATAAACCGTCATCCACAAAACAAAGGAATCAAAACCTACTTCCCGCGAACTCGGAATCTTGAAATTTGGTACAAAGCAACGTCTTATATCGTTACAAATAATTTTAATACAGGTTGGTAGGGAACCGTCGGGACATGTGTCAGGCTCGTACTTGACCAGTTTTTTTTTAAATGCGAAAGCTTCTTCATTAGTGACGACTTTTACGTAGTCGACGTGAATTCCGTCTGTGTACTGACTGTACAAATAATCAAGCATAACTTATATCTGAAAAGGCAGAACATATGTATGATTTACAGAAAGAAATTCAATTATACTCCATGCGACCATGCACGACACTACACACTTTTTAATAAAGGTACAGACGACAGCACATCAAGCTACTACAATCTGTCAGATCTCCTCATTAGATTTTCAACTTTATCTCTAAAGCATTAAGGTTCAAAATTAATTGGGAATATCTGACAGTTTGTGGTAGCTTGACCTGCTGTCGTCCGTACATTTTTTTTTTAAATTGAAGCCAGACAGAAAGATCGCTGCAGGCAAATTGTTCCAGTCCTTAGAGGTATGGGTTGTAAAACACGAGGCGAAACGCTTCATTCGTATCGTAGTGGTTTCAACAATGTAAGGATGAATACTCGCCGTACGACGCGCGACGGGTCGTCCGATGACGGAATGAAATCATGCATTTCCCGCGAACACTCCAAAATGCATTCAGTAGAATTCCGATAGGCTGGCTAGTTTACGCCTGTGCTCACACCTAAATCTTTCCCGTGAAATATTCTGTAAACTGGCGTAAACCGTATGAAAATCCGTTCGGTAGCAGTTGATTTTATCGAGTTCTGATAGACAGATATACGCTGCAGGGTTTTTCTTTTTATGTACTATCGGCATATTTTTATAGAGCTTTTATACATTTTGTGACTGTGTATTGTTATGCATGCAATTAGATACATTTTCTTTTACCGAGTGTACTAGGTACAAATTATACAATACTAGCTTTCCGCCCGCGGCTTCGCCCGCGTGGAGGTTGGTTATATCGTGCTTTTTAGATTTCCCTCGGGAACATCATATTTTTCCGGGATAAAGGTAGCCTATGTTCTTTCTCAGGGTCCAAAGATTGTCTGTGCCAAATTTCATCAAAATCGGTTAAGAGGTTTAAGCGGGAAAGCGTAACAGACAGACAGACAGACAGAGTTACTTTCGCATTTATAATATTAATATATATATATATATATATATATTAATATATATACATATATATATATATATATATATATATATATAAACACCTCTTTGGGCACATAGTTGATCCAGCCGCAATTCCGAACACAATAGACTCCACCTTTAGCACGGAATAACTTTGATCTAGCTGCGTATTTCTCGGGCGGAGTGGCAACGTTGCATTCTGTTAAGCGATGTTGCCAAACATATTCATCGATTGGACATTATACTCGATAAAAATTTTTTCAACAATTTCATGCATTAATGGATCCGTAACGGCTAAATTTTTTGAAGCCACGAGGACTTTTTAGCTCTGAATATATTTAAAAAATCAATTACTTGTGTTGATCCATTTATATACTCGTACTTCCAGTAATACATCTTTTGATCCGATACCTATACCGTAACAATTGATCAAATAGGAATTTACTATAGCTAATCCAGATATTTTATATTCGCAATGCTCCATACATTGTAAGATCTATATATATTTTTTTACAATTCCATGCATTAGTGGATCCATAACGACTATTTTTTTTAAATGCACGAAGGCTTTTTGGCTTGGAATATATTTCAAAAATCATTGCCTTATGTTGATCCATGTAGCTACTCGTACTTCGTAATACTTATTTTGATCTGAAGATGTACTGATACCGTACCGGTCGATCAATTATGTTTAGTATGAAGTCAAAGTTATTGTTATTAAAAAAGCCTCGTACTCAAAATAAAACAATGTTTTCCTGATGTTATAACCCGGGTCAGGAGTTTTGGCGGGAAAGTTAAGCTGAGCTTAAATTTTTCCATTAGAGTTTTAAATTACTTAAAGTGTTCTTTACTAAATAAAAGTGCGAGATTTATGTAGTAAAACATGCATTCAGTAAATAATTCATAAAGAACATTGAGATATCCTAGCGTAGTGTGTACAATAAACATGTGTACCTCATTTATAATATTTTTGTAAATTAAAAAAGATAAACTCAACCGCACGTTAGTAGAAATAAAATCATATTTGCTACTTACTAAGTAATAAAGGTAATAAAGATCTGTGGATCTAGTGGATGATTTCTCAGTCTACTCAAAGTTACATACCTAAGTGTGTTATAAAAATAATTTCGCTTAGTCGCGTTATATTTTAGCGAAAGAAAGCGCTGTTTTCTAATCAAATCAAATTAAATCATTTATTTGTTAACACAGGTAAATATTGACAGATCTTACAAAGAATAATAATGATATGATGAATGAATAGTAATGGTTTGTGGTAGGTACTGGAACGCGTTAGACACATGGAATGTCAACTTTAGCGGCCGCAATTTCGAAATAGGGAGTTTGCGTTTCGTTCCAACGTCCTAGTTTGAATTTATTTCGAAAAAAAAAAACTGCATTCGAAACATGGAATACCAAGGAGGTAACTAATAAAAGGTTTTATTCAAATTTTGGACTATCTTGCAAATAGACAGTAGTAGATTGTTTATTGAAAAAACGAAAGAACATTATAATAGCGCGGGAAAAAATATTATTGTTCATTATTCGTTATTGAACTTAAAAAATAAAATTATGTGTTTGATTTCCGCAGATTGTTTGAGAAAAGTAGTTAGTAAATGCCTGCGTGATTTCACCGTATACTGCTTAGTATGATACTATTGTCATCGGCAGCAGCGCGGGCAATAGCAATAAAAAAGTTAGTAATCAATGTCAACATCCTATAAAATTTGAATTGTCAACAGAAAAATTATTTTCTTTTGGCAATTTAAGTGTTTACCCGACTTCAAAAAAAGGAGGAGGTTCACAATTCGTCGCAATCTTTTTTTATGTGTGTTCATCGATTACTGTAAGACGCCTGGACCCGTTTACGAAATTCTTGTTTTATTTGAAAGGGTGGTCCCATAGTCACCAGGCCAGGATCTGGTGATTAAAAATTAGAGAAATCAAGGAAAACTTTCAAAATTTTTACGGAAAACTAGTGCATTTCTAGTTATTTTCATTAAGTATTTTAAAGCACTACAATTTAGTAATGATCTGGAGTAGATATGAAGTCGGGAGACAGTTGAGGGAACTCCTCGACAATTCACAACAACTGCCTTGCGTTTGAACTTGAGTAATTTGTATTAATAAGAACTTTACACCTAAATGGGTTGTAACTGTCATTAGGGCTCTGATGATGAATACAAAGGCCAGTTCAGGTAACTCCTCAACGGTTTACAGTAGTTCCCTTGTATTTGGAATTAATTAATATATATTGATGAGCAATTTTCACCGATATGCATTATTATGAAAATCTGTAGTAGATTTGATGATGAAGACCACGACCGACAAACATTCATTTTAGCCGACATATATTTTTTTTAATAATTATAAACTAGCGCTTGACTGCAATTCCGCCTGATGGTAAGCAGTGATGCAATCGTTGATGGTAAAGCGCGCTAGTTTATTAAGCCCATTCACTTAAAAAACCTTAGTGAATAGGAAGGAAGACGGCAGTTGAGCGTCGACAACGCTGCGCCAGAGGGAGATTGATGTGGAGACCCTCCACGTCCAAACTCCCGGCACAACAACATTTGGCGCATCGTACCCGGCACACACTGCAACACAACTGCTCAGACCCGTCCTCCGTACGGCTTCACCAGAAATCAGGCCGGTACACGACGAATCGCTTGGCGGCAAGATTTTGTCTGGTGGGTGGTAACTTCTGCCGGCAGCTGATGTTATGGCCTACCACCGAGCAAAGGCACCGAGCATAGTTGCAAAGTTCTTATCAATACGAATTAATCAAGCACAAACGCAAGGTGGCTGCTGTGAATAGTTGAGGAGTTCCCTCGACTGCCTATGGTCTTCATCATGAGATTTACTACAAACCATCTTTTTAACCCATATAGGTGCAAAGTTCTCATCAATATAAATGAATTAAGTCCAACCACAAGGTACCTACTATTAACCGTTGAAGAGTTCCCTGAACTGGCCTTTTCTGTTATCACCAGAGCCTTCATGATAGTCATAACCCATCTTTTTGTAAAGTTCTTATCAATACAAATTAATAAGCACAAACTCAATGTAGCTGCTGTGAATCATTAAGGAGTTCCCTTGACTGTCTAGGGTCTTCATCATCAGATCTACTGCACACCTTCATTTCAACCCATACAGGTGCAAATTTCGCATCAATATAAATGAATTAAGTCCAAACACAAGGTACCTACTGTTAACCGTTGAAGAGTTCCGTGAACTGGTCTTTTTTTCATCACCAGAGCCTTCATGACAGTCATAACCCATCTTTTTGTAAAGTTCTTATCAACACAAATTAATCAAGCACAAACTCAAGGTAGCTGCTGTGAATAATTGAGGAGTTCCCTTGACTTTCTCCAGGCTCCATCATCAGCTATACCAGACCTTTATCAAATTGTAGTTCTCTGAAATACTTAATGAAGATACTTAGAAATGCACTAGTCGCCCCTACGATTTTTGGAAGTTCCTCTTGATTTCTTTAGTCTTCCATCATCAGATCCTGACGATGGGACCATTTAGAAAGTTTACCTTTTCTAACATAAAAAGAATTTTGTAAATCGGTCTAGGCGTCTGAGATTTATCGGTGAACATACATAAAAAAGTAACTGCTGCTTATCCAATCGCTTCACTCCCTTGGCAAATGCTGCGCCCTGATTGGCCCGTTTGAATTGGATCAACAACTGGTCAGACGCCAAAAAGGTGGATTTGTATAAAACAGCCCTTAATTATTGTTATTACTTCTTATTATTCATCGTGACGAATGTGGATCCGAACGGAGCCACATTTTTATGATCAGATGGCAACGGATCAAGAAAAGGCCCCCGGATCAACAAGTGAAAATGGATCAACAAATTACTACCTATACGGCACGTCTGATCAACAAAGTGCCCAAAGGGATATCTATACATATATACATATATATATATATATTACTAGCATTTGCTTGTGACTTTACCTGTATTCATCGGCTGATTGCATATAATTCACATCTTTTCGTTCATAGATAGCTTCTTTACTACTTATCAGAATAAGACCACTGCAGAACCATTAGAAGGGCCTTGATATTCTGTTGGTTATGAGCTATAAAGCTTGTCACCAAATTTAGTATTGCGCCCTCTAGCGGACAAAAAGTTATATGTAAATATAAAATTAAAATAAATATACCGTGTTTGGCATCAATTGAAAAAGCTTCACGAGTACTTTATGTTGGTACATAATTACAGGAATGCTTTTTAGTTCATCAATTTAGCTTTTGTTAATATTATGCGCCACAAATACACTTTAACACCAAAATAGTACAAATAATAAAAAGTAAAAAAACTAAAACCCAACTACGACAAAAAAGGCGTAGTCACACGTTACATATACCTACCGTAGCACTTTGACAACGTGTGACTGCGGTTTTCCAAACATGAAAACTAGCAACTTTGTTTAGTGCAGTATTCTGAAAATCTTGTTTTATACTTTTTCAGCGTCGTTTTTTGTCGTAGTTGGGTTTTAGTTTTTTTACTTTTTATTATTACAACACATACTTACCATCGACACGAAATCTTTTTTATTAGGGTTCCGTACCTCAAAAGGAAAAAACGGAACCCTTATAGGATCACTTTGTTGTCCGTCTGTCTGTCTGTCTCTCAAGACCCTTTATCTCAAGAACGCGTGAACGTATCAAGCTGAAATTCACACAAAATACTCATGTCCATTGTCCCTTTAAGCTGTGTAAATATCCCTGTGTAAACTTCTAAGCCAAGCCAATCAAAAGATACAGCCGATTATGTCGAATTTTCAACAAATTTTCGACACTCGCAAAGAAATCAAAACCTACAGGCTACTTCCCGTTAACTCAGAATCTTGAAATTTGGCATGAAGCATTGTCATATAATGCAAATATAGGAAAAATTGCGAAAATCATATTTTTTTAGTTATATAATATAATAAAAATATTTTAATAAAATGAAACTTACTAACTTATTTCTCACGAACGCATAAAGGTATCAAATTGAAATTTATACCAAATACCTAGGTCTATTGTCCCTTTAAGCAGTGAAAAAATCAAACTTCTGAAATGACGCGACCAAAAGATACAGCAGGTTATACCGACACCTTAGACGAATTTCCGTGTAAGTAATTTGATTTAATACGTCATAAATTGTAAACCGCTACGTTTGTACGGCGGAACCCTCGGAGTGCGAGTCCGACTCGCACTTGGCCGGTTTTTTTTTTTTTAAACCTTTCCCATTTGAAGCAAAACTTTCATACTGAAACAAAAAACAAAATAGATGAATGCATAAACATTATAAAGAATCAACTTATAGAAGCCTGTACCCGCAGAAATCTATACTATATACAAAGCTGAAGAGTTTGTTTGTTTGTGTAATCTCAGGCCCGAATTGAAAAAAAATTACTTACACAACATGTAAAGAAAACACTGTCCAATCTGTGAAGGTATTGTTAGGTATCGACAACTGATTCTACTAAAACCTACAAAAACGGCCTAAAATTAAAAAAAACCCTAAAAAATAAATATTATTTCGAAAAAGCGAGGTAACTTAATACAAGTGCGGTAGGCAACACGGTAGGTATACATGCGCGGATGAAGGAGGGCAGGGCACGCGGCACGTGGTCGCATCACTCATAAAATAATACCAGGTGTATAAAATGGTGTTGTCACTTTTAAAAAATTACCAAATTTTGGGGAAGATTGAATTAGGTCACAGAAAAAAATGATTATTTCAAAATTCATTAGTACCTATCGTTACTATGATGATTACGTAAAATATCATATTTTATTTGGTCATGTGTTTAACTAACTTTTATTTTTATTATACATTTCGGTCGGACAGGGTTTTCTTTACATATTGTATATGAATAAAAATTATACCACACACTGGTATGTTTATTCATAAACGATGATCAAAGTGAAGTGACGTGCAAACGTCTAAAATGTATGGTTAAGGAATCAAATCAAATCATTTATTTCAAACTAGCTTTCCGCCCGCGGCTTCGCCCGCGTGGAGGTCGGTTATATCGCGCTTTTTAGATTTCCCTCGGGAACATCATATTTTTCCGGGATAAAAGGTAGCCTATGTTCTTTCTCAGTGTCCAAAGATTGTCTGTGCCAAATTTCATCAAAATCGGTTGAGAGGTTTAAGCGGGAAAGCGTAACAGACAGACAGACAGACAGACAGACAGACAGACAGACAGACCGACAGACAGACAGACAGAGTTACTTTCGCATTTATAATATTAGTATGGATAAACCAGTTACAGGCACTTTTGAATTGTCAGAAGGTGGGTCAGTCAATAAGATGAAGCTAGTCGCCCATTCCAAAGAGGAAAAGAACGGGCAAGAAACTCCATGGACACTCTTTTAAATTTTCAAGCTATTGTTACAAATATTTGATTACATAATTCATGTTGAAATCAACCGTGTGAGAACGATGCAGAAACATATTGTACGCTAAGAGCGTTCATATGGAAAACACACAAAAAACAATTTAGAAATTAAAATACGCCGTGGCAGCTAAGAGATGACCAGTCCCCTCCGACGGCGTCCGTTCACGAACATGACGCATGGATCAGCATCATTCAGCTCAACCATATCGAAGGGAACCCAATGACCCAACACACACGCCACCATCAGCGAGACATTTGAGTGAGCATGACATACTCTCAACAGCCAGAGCACAATCAAGTCAATAAAAAAAGACTAACCCAACAAATAAATGCCTTACAGCACATTCGTACATTGTGTTCACACGTTTGCCATGCAATTATACAATACTAAGAAATTGAATCTACACAATGCTAAGATAGTTTTTTCCAAGGTTCACTAATCACTAGTTGACTTTAAACCTCGCTTATGAATAAGTATGAGTTTAAACTTTAAATTGCATTACTTGATATCCCTATTCTCCAAAAAAATAGGAAACAAAAGAAAAAGAAACGTTTATTTGCGGTAAACACGACTGGAAAATTTACAAAAACACAAAAAGTAACAAATAGTTGAGGGAACATGCGTCACATCCACGCAAAACGGCTGTCGCTTAGCATTATGCTGCGACACTATGCAAAACAAAGCTCAGCGCTGCTTTAATGTATTATAACAGAGGGAAAATAATACGCACATTATATTAACAACAACAGGTCTTAGCGATAATGGGTTTATTTCACAATGTCAATTCGAATTTTGTTATACCTACGTCAAATAATTCCCTTTACAGAACTCGTGCCTTTCTTATTTACCTCGCTAGGAAAACCCCGAGTTGGTGAAAAAACCATGTTAAATTCTAATTCAGCTTCGTAATACACGGTACATATGACACGTACACATATTACGCAACTCCAGCTAGTAAAATCTCACAATGTTAACAATTTTTCACCAATAACAATTAAAAAACCATACAACAGAATTTCCCTTATAAACTGCCATAAAATAACAACAAAATATGATGTCCGATGTCTGATTTCCAGCATGATGTCTGGTGAAGCCGTACGGAGGACGGGTCTGAGCAGTTGTGTTGCGATGTGTGGCGGATACGATGCGCCAAATGTTGTTGTATCGGGAGTTTGGTTGTGGAGAGTCTCCAGATCAATCTCCCTCTAGCGCGGCATCGTTTGGTCGTGTTGGTCTTGGGTTTAACATTGTATCACCTCGCTCAACTGCCGTCATCCTTCCTATTCTTAAGTATTTTAAGTGAATAGGCTTAATAAACAAGTGTGCTTTACCATCAACGATTGCATCACTGCTGACCATCAGGCGGGATTGCAGTCAAGCACTAGTTTATAATTATTAAAAAAAAAAACGTAAATCAGTACAACTCAGAAGAGATTTAAGTAGGTACTCTACAGAAGAAATAGGTACAAACTGACGTCATGCGACAAACAGATTCATCTTTTACAGCCTAATAATGGCATTGGTATGGTAAACAATAATTCATTAACACTGCTAGCTCTCGACCCAAAAACCAGAATTGGGTCGGTGGACATCCCTAAGTGCAGGCCCCGAAATTAGCGAGATTTATAGGGCCGGAGTTAGGCCGTGACGCGGGTGCTCACATGTAAAAATGTGGTGCAATGTTATAGGTTTAATGGCCCGGTTAGGGACACTGTTACGGCACCGAAACTGGGTCTAACTAAATTTATTAATGAATCGCGTAACCTGCAATCAATTAATTTAAATCCTTAAGGAATAAACTTAGATGCGGACCATATATGCAACCTTATTTTTTGTTTATGCGAAACCCCACTTTGAGTGACCAATTTGACCAATTTGAGTATCTTCAAGGCTAGAGTGAATAGGCTCTTAATAAACTAACGCACTTTACCATCAACGATCGCATCACTGCTTACCATCAGGCGGGATTGCGGCCAAGCGCCCGTTTATAACTTATAAAAAAATAATTTAACAAAAAAAACGAAACACGTGTCCAGTGTTTTTATGTAAAGAATTTATGTACAAAATTTCAAAAAGATATCATGAAAAATTATAATATAGGCTGAAGAAGATCATGAAAAATCACAAAGTTATCAGCTTCTTATGTTACCTGGTTGTCCCTACAAAAATATGTTCAACGGCGTGGCGCGGCAGGGTCCCTAGGACACTATGATCCGCTGTGAACTGTAATGTGCGCTCGGTAACCAAACTGCAACCTTTTTTAAATATATTTGGGAAAAATATAATATGCTTATTCTGACCAAACTATATTCAGGTTTCAATAAAATTAAAGAGTAGTGGTATATTATAAGTATTTTACAACAACAATTGCATTACTCCCTACTCTTTCAAAAATTATAGAAAGGGTAATATATGATAAATTATATGCATTTTTGGAGAGCAAAAATATTTTATCTGATGTACAATATGGTTTTAGGAAGTGTAAGGACATTAATATGGCAATCTATGGACTACTTGAAAAAATTATAACAAAAATGGATAATAGAACACCAGTACTTGCCTTATTTCTAGACATGTCTAAAGCTTTTGACTGTGTAGATTTTAAAATACTTTTATCCAAATTGGAAAGTTATGGAATAAGAGGAAACGTATTAAATTTGATTGAGTCTTATTTATGCGGTAGACAACAAATAACTAGTATTAGAAAAATTAATCCACGCACGAAAGTTGAATACATCTATAAATCCAAGAGTGGAATAGTTAATTATGGTGTACCACAGGGGAGTATTCTTGGTCCTCTTCTATTTCTCGTTTATATTAATGACATGCCCCGAGCCGTTCAGCATCCTATCACACTATATGCTGATGATAGTACAATTATATTTACTGGACAAAATTTACTGTCACTTGAAACTGAAATTAACCGAAGTCTTAGCCAAATAATAGAATATTTAAATAATAATAACCTCAAAATTAATTTGGAGAAAACCCACATTATGTCTTTTAAACAACAAAATGTTAACGACCCTGTTAATCTAGCTATACATTACGACAATATAGCTATAACTAAAACAAACAGCACCAAATTTTTAGGATTGTGGCTTGATACAAATATGAGATGGAGTAACCACACTGATCATATAATAAACAAATTAAATAAGTACCAATACGCACTACACAATTTAGCAAAAATTGTGTCACAGAAAGCGGTATTGACTGCATACCATGCGTACGTGACCTCTACACTACGTTATGGCGTTATCTTCTGGGGAAACTGCACAGACAGAGAACTAATATTTAAGACGCAAAAAAAATGCCTACGAGCTATTTGTCAAATCAAGGTCACGGATAGCTGCCAGCCTTACTTTACAAAATTAAAAATATTGACCTTACCATGCCTGTATATTTTCGAAACAATAATGTTTGTTAAAAAAAATATCCATCCCTATAAAACACTTCGTTCTAAGCGCCATCCAAACACACTTGTCCTTCAGCCACACAAAACTACATTGTATTCAAAAAGCTTTCTTGGTATGGCACCAAAATTGTTCAATAAACTGCCTAATAATTTAAAAGACGTAATTGACCAGAAAATATTTAAAAATAAACTCATGGAATTTCTAATAAAAAAGGCTTACTATTCTCTTACTGACTTTCTAGATGATAAGGTTTACCAATTTATACACTAAGGTTTTTGTATTATATAAATTCGTTAATCAGTTTTGATATACCTAGTAATGTTTAAATTTTCCAAAATTCATAATATTTTTTTTTAATATTTTTGTAATGGTTCAATTTCAGTTGTTTAGAAAATTGTTAAAATTATTATTATTAATGACTTTGCTTTTTTTTCTTTTTTGTGATGTGATTGAACAATTTTAATGTAAATATTATTTCAATAAGTAATTTTTTATTATTTTTAATATTTGCATGCCTTGTCAAATGGCAAACATGTAGAGCCAATTTATATTTTTTCATCCTACATATACGAATAATAATTTCTGTATGTACACACATGTTTATGCAAATAAATAAATATTATTATTATTATTATTATTACAACTATATAATGATAACGCCTAAGGAGGCTCTCATTAGACACCTGAATCAAGGGTTTGATTCATAATGCAGTACAGGGACATTGCTCGCATTGTTAGGATGTTCGTCTCTGCAGCCCTGACTGCGGAGCTTTTGGGCTCTATTCCCTATACCGATGGGCTACTATTTTTTTAATGGTTTTGTTTCAAAGGCATGAGGAACAGGGCGTAAAGTTCACTCATCCTCTAGAGAAAAGCGAGGATCCTCAACCAGACTGGTATTGTCTGGTGGGCACTTGCCCACCGGTTGATGTCGCGAACTTTGTAAGCATGCTAGCTGCACAGTAAACTCTGCTTGCGAGATGCATCCTCTAGAGAAAAGCGAGGATCCTCAACCAGACTGGTATTGTCTGGTGGGCACTTGCCCACCGGTTGATGTCGCGAACTTTGTAAGCATGCTAGCTGCACAGTAAACTCTGCTTGCGAGATGCAAGACTTGGGTGACGTCAGTATGACGCGTTGTTCGTATGTAGTGTTGTAGGTACTGCTACAACATATAGTAAAAGAAATAAAATAAAATTTTATTTTTGTAACACGTTTCTACAAATACGTCGACAACACGATTGGTGCAGTGCCTGAGCGATCGACTGCTGCGCTATGTGTCGCGGGTCGATTCCCGCAGGGAACAAATATTTGTATGACCTACAATTGGGTTGTATCCTAAAGAATAATTTAATGTCCATCAGATAGATTTATAAAAAATATTGAACACGTATTATTTATTTTTTCTTTCATTCAAATACTTATGAAGATATATTGATTTGAAATGTCGCATGACGTCACGTTGTGGTACAAAATATACCACGGCGTGACTTAATTAGTCCCACCGTAACTTTAATACGCTATATTTCAGTAGTTTTTGGTAATTTTGACAAAATAAAAATACGGTCTTATTTTTTTATTTTTATTATCTATAAGACGGACTAATTATTTATTTGATTTTCATGCCTTGGATACATCCCTATTACTTGTTCCGGGTCTGATGTTTGTGTATGTGAATTTAAATGTTCCTGTGTTTGTTTGTAAACACAGGAGAAATTCCTATTGCGGGCAACGCTTTTAAAAAGAAAAAAAAATCTAATAACTAGATTATATACGCTACGTACTCTTTCAGGTCTGTACAAAAAATCAACAATATCAAGTTTAATCTTTTAATATAATCAGATAGCCATGTTAAGTTACATTGCTTATACTCGCCATAAAGCGGTATAAACGATTTTCGTAACTTACACAAGTTTCCAGAAGTTTCAGGTGAGTACTTAGCTGCTTTATCAAGCATATTTTGAACCCACGACTTTCCAAACTATGTAAATATTTCATTTATAAGCAATACAAACTCCCACATAAAGCTATTTCGGGTACTAAAGTCCAAACTTGTTTATTAAACGTTAATAGACTAGCCAAAGATTAACGCTAACAGTAAACGCCCAGTAGGTATGAATTTAAATGCGGCGAAATACAAAACTAATTTACAAAATTTAATGAATTAGACTAAATGGCCTGATTCCCTTTTCAGAAATTAAATTAATTTAAGTTCAGTTCAATCAGAAATGAGGAGATCCGCAGAAGAACCAAAGTCACCGACATAGCTTTGCGAGTCGCTAAACTTAAGAGGCAGTGGGCAGGGCACATTGCTCGTAGAACCGATGGCCGATGGGGCAGTAAGGTTCTGGAGTGGCGGCACGTACTGAAGACGCAGCGTAGGAGGCCCCCAACAAGGTGGACCGATGACCTGGTGAAGGTTTTTTTTTTTTATTTTTATTAGTTATAAATTAGTGCTTGACTGCAATCCCGCCTGATGGTCAGCAGTGATGCAATCGTTGATGGTAAAGCGCACTAGCTTATTAAGCCTATTCACTCAAAAAAACTAAGTGAATAGGAAGGAAGACGGCAGTTGAGCGAGGTGATGCAATGTTTAACCCAACAACACGACCAACGATGCTGCGCCAGAGGATGATCTGGAGACCCTCCACGACCAAACTCCCGACACAACAACATTAGGCACATCGTACCCGGCACACATCGCAACACAACTGCTCAGACCCGTCCTCCGTACGGCTTCACCAGACATCATGCCGGAACACGACGAATCGCTTGGCGGCAAGACTTTGTCTGGTGGGTGGTAACTTATGCCGGCGGCTGATGTTGTTGCCTATCACCGAGAGGTCGCGGGAAGCCGATGGATGCGGGCAGCACAAGACCGGTCAGCGTGGAAAGCCTTGGGGGAGGCCTTTGTCCAGCAGTGGACATCTATAGGCTGAGGAAGAAAGAAAAAGAACAAAAGTTCAGTACATGGTTTTCTTTCTACTTCGTTAAGATAAGGACTGAAGATAAAGTCAGTCAGTTCAGTCTTGTCAAATTAATTTATTCCATAGACAGTTTAGACCAGCCCAGCAGCAACAGCTTGACAGCCTTCGTGGCCTAGCGGTAGCGGACGCGGCCGCTGCACAAGGAGGCGCGAGGCCCGCACACTGCAAATATTTGTATGCATGAATATGAATATTTAAGCCTTTGGTCCCGGTTTCCATACAAACATCTAATGGCAGTCGTTACGGGTTGTTGGAGCCCTCAAAAGTCCAACAATTAGTCTAGCTGCAATGCTTCGATGTCGCCTTCGGGTTGTGGAGGTCAGACGGCAGTCGCTTCACGGAAAATGTCGAAGTTTAGCCATATCAGCAGTTAGACTGGTAAAGCGGACCCCAGACTCCATAGCTGAAAAAGCTTCGGATGCGACTGGGATTAACGCTGAGATGATGATGAGTTTAGACCAGCCCCCTAATTGGCGAACACATTTTTGTCACATGATTGTGACTAGTTGGGATCATTTGGACCGCCCATTGGTCCGTTCGGTGCAAACGATCCCAACTAGTCGAAATCATTTGACAAAAATGTGTTCGCCGATTAGGGGGCTGATTATAATCATGGAGACTAAAAATACGTCAATTTACGCCAGGCGCTGACTAATTAGACAGGACTAATCTAATATTAATGATACTTCTACTATATTTTGGGCTCTCATAGATCGAAAAAACTTTTGAATATAATTTCCCTTCAAAGAGTAACTGGTTTTCAAAGATTTTGATATGACAATAAGTGGTTTTTATATTGAACATGTTTATATAGCCAAAGAACTTTGTTTTCATTACCTGAGGAGTAAATATCGTATTTTTAAGAATAATAACAGTCAAATCTAACTCTAACAAGACTGCACGGTTAGCGCAGTGGTCAAGCTATTAACTGCTGCGCTGCGTGTCGCGGTTTCGATTCCCGCACGGAACAATTATTTACCTACAAATAGTTGCTCCGATACCGGATACCATCGTTTATTTACGTATTTGTAAACGTGCCTACGATACCGGAGAAATTACTAGAATAGGGCAACGATTTAAAAAAAAATAACATCCTCAATCTGTCAAATATACCACTCACTTTCCTACATTTTTGACATTTATTAACTCTAAGATGGAATCGAGACTAGATTTTGAATGTGATTAATTACGAGAAATGGTCTTCTGGTACAGATGACAGCATATCAAGCTACTAAAATCCGTCAGACTTCTTTAAAAGATTTTCAACATTATATCTAAAGCATTAAGGCTCAAGATTGATTGAATACTTGACAGATTCGGGTATCTTGACCTGCTGTCGTCCGTACATGATACACACTTGCCCTAAAATAGGGTAGTTGACTAAAAAAAACTAATTAGGGCTAAATAAAAGGCTCTAGGTCAACGCACTGTATCGTCTTTTGTTTAAATGAAAAAGGGAAAAATACGTGTCTAGTTTTTTTTAATCCGACTGACAGTGCGTCAGTCGTCAGTAACTCATGTGACGTCACTCCTCGCTACACTTTTTAGCTAGGAGTGACGTCACCAGTGGCCACTTCTGATCTTTGATGTGTTTTATATTTGTCAAGTTTTATTGATTTGATAAAACGAAAAATACGTATCCAATATTTTTCTATAATCTGAATGACGGATTAAATAGAATCATTTCTTTTACCCAAGAAACACTCCTATTAGCGACACTCCGAAATGTCAAATTATAATGGTCATGGTACAACATTAACCTACTCTCAATAATCAGATTGAGTCTTATTGTTACACTTGAGCTAACGACTTACTGCTTGTTTATAGCCTGTTCATCTACTTTAATGCTGGTGCTAAGATAATTACTAAATTGACAAGGCACCTATTTAAATATGCTTCAGATTGTTATTTCATTTTTTTGGACGCTTCGAATTTAAGCGTCCCTTTGTATACAACTTGTAACAAAAAGGGTATTTACATACCAAGGGCATGGCATCTTTATATGATATCAAACGATATCGGAAGGGTTTCAACTCAAAATAAAATACACATAAAAAAAAATTGGTACCAAATTTTCGGTTTCGTGTGTTTCTTACAATAAAATCATAACAAACGTGGCAGCATACTACATAATTACGTTAATAACTACTCGTTACCCGTCACGTTACTTGCCAAAATCCGATAAATGTCTTCAATATCTCTGTGCGACTAGTATGATAGTAGCCTATCACAGGCGGTGTTTTTCCTTATAACTTCCTAACATAAAAAGATAGGATTAAAAAACCCTTCCAATATCGTTTGATATTGTTACGGGCTAGGGGTACTTAAACGCCGGTTAAGGGTTACGAAGTTTATTGGCAACGAAGGTACAGTCGATTGTAGGCAATGACAAGTAGAACGTAGCTGATGTCGTACCGAAGTCTTCTCTTACGTCCACGAAGTCCGTGTTGTAAACACACAATAACGCTACAGATGTTTCTTCACGTAGTACTTACAGTTCTCGTTATAATTGTCGCAGTAGGTCTTCTTTTAGATCGCTTCTTAACTGTCGCTGTTTTCGTTTCGCTAGTCGAGTGTAGACTGACTCTGAGCCGGCGTCACGGCGCTTTATATAGTCCAGCTGATCGAACATTCCAGATTCCTCTAGACGTAATAATAATAGCACATAACTTCGAGGTCACTCGGAAGTACCTACGGTAATTCCCGGAAACGGGTTTCTAGAAATTTCGATGTCGACACTTTGTTGACAAAACTGTTGAGACCTGTACCATTCGATAGGCCGTCCTAAGTCTAGTAATGCGTTTTATTATTGTACCTGGAAAATGTCTAGATCTGGAAAAATAGGGCTTAAAAGTGACACACTGCATGTCACGCGATATTGAACCTTATGCCATCGACATAAGGTCCATTCGTAACATTGCCCCCTTCTTAGTCATGCTCGTCCCGAGCATGATTTGATCCATAATAGCGAGCTAGGCGGTCAACGTGTACGACCTTCAGCTTCCCTCTAGGTCCTTTCTTAATCCGGTAGGTGACATCGTTTATTCTGGTTACTATCGTGTACGGACCCTCCCATTTGGCTTGGAACTTTGGACTCTTTCCTTTTCTTCTGACGGGGTTATGTAACCATACTAAAGTTCCCTCTTCAAATCCGGGCACGTTAGCTTTGCGGTCGTATCGGATCTTCATCTTCTCACTGGTTTTCAGACCATTCTCTCTCACTAGCTCATGTATTCCATCTAATTTACGCCGTAGGTCGGCCACATAGCCGACGGCTAGGTTAGGAGTATCGGGAGGTGTTCCGGTTAGTGCATCTATGGGTAGTCTAATTTCTCGGCCGAAGTTGACTTTCGCCGGTGTGCAATTTGTGCTATCATGTGTTGCAGAGCGGTATGACATTAAGAAGAGTGGAATGTATTGGTCCCAATCCCTCTGGTGTTCTTCCACTACTTTGGCCAAATGATTCTCCAGCGTCTGATTGAATCTTTCGACCATTCCATCTGACTGTGGGTGATACGGTGTTGTACGAGTCTTATGTATCCCGAGTAGTTGGCAAACCTCTTGAAATAGTGAAGACTCGAAGTTTCTACCCTGGTCAGAGTGTAACTCCAAGGGAACGCCAAATCGACAGAACACCTCGTGAACTAGCTTTTTGGCGACTGTATGAGCTTCCTGGTTAGGTACTGCAAAAGCTTCTGGCCATTTGCTGAAATAGTCTTGCATGACGATGATATACCTATTCCCTTCTTCAGTAACAGGGAATGGCCCAGCTATATCGACAGCAACTCTTTCCCATGGTGCACCAACATTGTACACTTTCAGCCGACCTCTGGCGCTCGTTTGCGGTCCCTTTACTGAGGAGCAAGCTACGCATTTTCTACACCAGTCCTCTACGTCTTCGCGGCAATGCACCCAGTAGAATCTTTTCCTCACCTTCTCCAGGGTTTTCTTTACTCCTAGATGTCCTCCGGATACTCCGTCGTGCACCTGTCTTAGCACTGACGCGACTTTATCGCAGGGGACAACTATCTGTAAGGTGACCTCCTGTCCACTGGGTGATTCCCATTTCCTCTTGAGAACTCCATTATCAATTATCAGGCTGTCCCACTGAGCCCAGTAACTTTTTACTGTTGGGCTAAGCGCTGATATTTCACTCCAAGCGGGCCTCTGGCCACGTTGTTTCCATTCGATTACTGTCTTCAAGTCACTATCTTCCCTTTGTGCGTCTTCCAATGATTGATTATCCCAGTCTTCGTCCAAAGCGTTCACCTGGATAATCCTTACGTTCTCTTTCTTTTCCTGTTTGGCACAATGTCGGCAAGACTCTTCGCAAGGTCGTCTAGACAAAGCATCAGCATTATTGTGTGACTTGCCTTTCCGATGTTCAGTGACAAAGTCAAATTCTTGCAGCTGCTCTATCCACCTTGCTACTTGTCCTTCTGGGTCTTTGAACTGGAGGAGCCACTGTAAGGCAGCGTGATCGGTACGAAGTGTAAACTGCCTCCCAATCAAATATTTCTTGAAGTGTTGTAAGGTCTTAACAACGGCTAGAAGTTCTCGGCGGGTAACACAATAATTTCTTTCTGGCTTGGAAAGGCATTTGCTGAAATATGCGATAACGACCTGCCTATCTCCTTGTGTTTGAGAGAGAACTCCTCCAATACCCACATTGCTGGCATCTGTGTCTACCAAAAATCGGCCTTCCCTACTAGGGTAACCTAGTACAGGAGCCTCACACAAGTGAGTTTTCAGTAGAGCAAATGCCTGTTCGCAGTCAGAGTTCCATTCAAATAGACACTTTTCCTCTGTTAAACGATGCAACGGTTTCGCTAACTCGGAGAAGTTCTTCACAAACCGACGGTAATATGCACACAGACCCAAGAAAGAGCGTACCTCAGTTTTATTACGAGGGGTAGGCCACTTCGACACGGCTTTTATTTTTTCAGGGTCTGTTCGAATTCCTTGCGCCGAAATAATGTGTCCCAAGTATCCAACTTCTTTCTGGAATAGTGTACACTTACTAGGACTGAGTTTTAAATTCGCTTCACGCAGTTTCTGGAACACTTACTCCAAATTGCGTAGATGTTCTGCGAAGTTTCGTCCCATAATAATGATGTCATCCAAATAGACCAGGCATGCATCACCAAGCAACCCCACCAAGATGCGCTCCATTAGGCGCTCAAATGTAGCTGGAGCATTGCACAGTCCAAAAGGCATGACATTGAATTGCCAGAGACCGTTTCCAGGACCAGTGGTGAAAGCGGTCTTTTCTTTATCCTGCTGACAGATTTCCACTTGCCAATATCCACTTTTGAGGTCAACTGTGGAGAACCATTTCATGCCACTTAGCAAGTCCAAAGTGTCATCTATACGTGGCAGAGGATAACTATCCTTTTTCGTGGCATCGTTCAACATCCTGTAGTCAACGCAAAACCTTGTACTGCCATCCTTTTTCTTAACTAGGACAACTGGAGATGACCAAGGGCTGGTAGACGCTTCGATAATCCGATTTTTCTCCATATCTCTTAACATTTCCGACACTTCCTGTTCTCTTGCAAAGGGGATACGACGTGGTCTCTGTCTTATCGGCTGTGTATCGCCCGTATCTATATGGTGTTTGACGAGCCCGGTCCTTCCCACGTCACTGTCGGTCTTAGAGAAGATGTCATGGAAGTTATGCAACAGTTGCTTAACTTTGTGACTTTCGAACTTGTTTAAATTGCCCTTACAATTTTCGAGTAGTGTCGATACATGTTCCTGCCACTTCTTATCACGTTCCTTTTCGTGCGCCTTTGTTTTTCGCAATGATGCTACATGGTCGCACACACCCACGATGCAATTCTTTTCAAGAATTCTTTCCTTGTTACTAACGTTGATAATGCGTACTTTTGGTTTATCGGAAATCATCATCAGTGTCCTTGCTGTTATCCAGTCTGGGTGATCTCCAGAATCTTCTATTAAAATGCAACGTTTATGGCATCCTATTGGTGATAATCTAATATCTACTAAGGTTTCTGATCTTGGTGGTAATATCGTTCTCCTTACACAGTACACTGACCCCTGTTTTCCACCTTGAAGAAATACTTCTTGTTCTGGAAAACTCAATACTCCTTTTGCTACATTAAGGACGCACTGCTGTTTCTTCAAAAAGTCCAGTCCTATTATGCAATCATCTGTAATATTCGCTACTAAAACAGGGTGCGTGAATGTCTTATCACCCATTTTCAAAGTCACGTTCGTTTCACCAAGGACGAGTACTGGTTGGCCAGTGGCGGTTTGTAATCGGCATTGTGAAGATCCTCTTTTCCATACTATGGTCCGAGGAAATAGCTCCGGTCGTGCAATGGTTCTTGATGCACCAGTATCCAATGTGAAACTGCAGGATTTACCATTCAGTTCTCCTTCTATAATGAGACTGTTTCCGTCACCCACTTGTGATACTGTTATAATGGGGCTACATGTCGACCAGCCAGTACTCGCCCCATAGCCCTGGCTGTTCCTAGTTTAAATCCTCGGCTTCCACCTGTGTCCCAGAAGTGCTTCTTCCCTTAGCCTTCCTGGGACAATTGATTCGAATATGCCCTTTTTCACCGCACTCATAGCATGTTGGCCCTTGTCGGGGTTTCATTTGTGCGGTTACCTCACGAATACGGTGGTGTGGTCGGCCGTCTTGGCGTACTGCTTCCACCTCCAGAGCGTGTGTCAAGGCTGCCTTCAGAGTCTGATGGTGCCCCAGACGAACCGCAGCCCTGACTTCCGCATCTCGAATTCCATCAGTAAAAGCTTGCACCGTACTAGCATCAATTACTCCCGGCGTTGAAGCATACGCCCTCCGAACAATACGTTCTATTTCCGATGCCCATTGTTGCAAACCCTCACTGCTTTTCTGTGTGCGGTCGCGGAGTTGAGCCCTGTAGACATGTTCCAGGTGTTTCTCTCCATATCTAGACTCCAACGCTTCTAACAGACAGGCTAGGGTATTGCAGTCGCCGGAAATATTTTCGAGGATTTGTACCGCCTCACCACGCAGAGCAAGCGTAAGGGCGGTTACAGCTTGATCGTCATCCCAATTGTTGCCTTTTGCGACCTTTTCAAATTGAAGACGGAAGGCCACCCATGATGTTGTTCCGTCAAAATGAGGTACCTTGAAGGTCGGCAAAGCACTGGGTACAGGTACCACACCTTTAATACCTCCTTTCTGCACCGTTTTATGGAGAAACTGTATTTCTTTCTCACACTCCATGATGGTATTGTCTAGTTTCTCCATACGCGCATCTTGTTTGTCTATACGCATGTCTTGCTGGTCCATACGGGCATCTTGTTGTGCTGTTTTTATTTTAAGCTCATTAACCTCTTCTTTGGTTTCTTTCCACTGTTTATTTAGTTCTAATACTAGTTGCTGGGATTTTGCCTGGGATTCATCTATTTTTGCTTGGGTTTCCACCTGGGATTGTTTTATTTGAGCCTGGGTTTTTTCTATTTTTGCTTGGGTTTCCACCTGGGATTGTTTTATTTGAGCCTGGGTTTTTGCCTGGGATTGTTCTATACTCAGCTTTATTTGCGCCGTCAAGTGAGCCAGTAACGCCGAAAAATCGGGTCCGCTGGCTCCGGCAGTGGTGGTGGTAGTAGGCGCACTCACATTCGTCGGTGTTACGACGGCCGCATCTTCTACGGGTGCAGGGACACCAAGTGATACTTCCTCTTGACGCGCCAAATCCATCGCTGCTTGTCGTCGCGTGCGTACTCTTTCGTCTTCCCTTGGCGTGACCGGCATGCCGCTTCTGACACCAATTGTTACGGGCTAGGGGTACTTAAACGCCGGTTAAGGGTTACGAAGTTTATTGGCAACGAAGGTACAGTCGATTGTAGGCAATGACAAGTAGAACGTAGCTGATGTCGTACCGAAGTCCCCTCTTACGTCTACGAAGTCCGTGTTGTAAACACACAATAACGCTACAGATGTTTCTTCACGTAGTACTTACAGTTCTCGTTATAATTGTCGCAGTAGGTCTTCTTTTAGATCGCTTCTTAACTGTCGCTGTTTTCGTTTCGCTAGTCGAGTGTAGACTGACTCTGAGCCGGCGTCACGGCGCTTTATATAGTCCAGCTGATCGAACATTCCAGATTCCTCTAGACGTAATAATAATAGCACATAACTTCGAGGTCACTCGGAAGTACCTACGGTAATTCCCGGAAACGGGTTTCTAGAAATTTCGATGTCGACACTTTGTTGACAAAACTGTTGAGACCTGTACCATTCGATAGGCCGTCCTAAGTCTAGTAATGCGTTTTATTATTGTACCTGGAAAATGTCTAGATCTGGAAAAATAGGGCTTAAAAGTGACACACTGCTTGTCACGCGATATTGAACCTTATGCCATCGACATAAGGTCCATTCGTAACAATATCATGTAAAGATGCCATGCCTTTGTTATGTATATGTATACCCTTTATGTGTACCTCTTAATGTTCCTACTCCTGGGACACAGGCCTCCTCTCGGTGATATGGAGTGGGCCGTATTCTACCACGAGGGCCCAGTGTGGGTTGGTCACATGACTTACATATTTTATTTTTTGCTCTAGGTCATGTCGCTTTCCTCACGGTTTCCTTCACCGTTTGGAGAGCAGTGGTGATTAAATATTTACGCAAAGTTAAGCTCCTGATGGGATTCGAACCCATGACCTACAACTTGCAGTTGAGGCCGATACCACTAGGCCACCACTGTCCATTTGTATAGCGGCGATAAAAGCGCGAACATCGAACTTAAAACATTTATCTATACATATATATTACTAGCGGCCGCCAGCGACTTCGTTCGCGTGGTTTAGTTATGCTCCGCTCCTATTGGTCGCAGCGTAATGTTATATAGCCTAAAGCCTTCCTGGATTAATGGGCTATCTAACGCAAAAAGAATTTTTCAAATCGGACCAGTAGTTCCTGAGATTAGCGCGCACAAACAAACAAACAAACTCTTCAGCTTTATATATTAGTATAGATATAATTGGAGTGTCTGTTTCTAATATAACCGTTTTTTTTTTATAATTGCTTAAGAATATACAATATGTAAAGAAAACTCCATGACCAAAAAAATATGAAATTTTACCTAATCATCATAGTAACAATACTAATGAATATTGAAATAATCTATTTTTTTCCCGCGAATTAATTCCAACTTACCCAAAATTTGGTATTTTTTTTAAGAAGTGACGACACCGTTTTAGACATTATTATTATGACTGATGCTACACGTGCCAAATTATTTCATCACCACTGCTCGCAAAGCGGCGAAGGAAAACATCGCGAGGAAATCGGCATGTCCCAGAGCCATAAACAAATATCTAAGACATGTGCCATCACATCTACCAATCCACACTGGGCCAGCGTGGTAGAGTACGACCCACTCCATCTCACCGAGAGGAGGTCATTCTAAGAACGTTAACTCTGATCTCTATCTCAATCTGCCAAAAATCCTTTTTTTTTTTTTTTATGAGTTTGGCCTCATCGATGACCGATGATTCTGCCAACGTCAAGGTGGAGAGAAATAAACTAATTTAATATTATTATACGTAGTGGATATCGACTGTTGATCAGTATTATTAGCGTTGGTTCTTTTTGGGGCTAAAACAAACACGAGACGACACAAATATTAGTAAACATAAAGGTTGGAAGAGTTTAAATTTTGATTTTGTTAAGGGAAATAAACTTATATAAGATTTTAATAAATGGGGTATGAGCCAAAGTTAAAAGGAAAAGGTAGGTTGACAGGACGAGGAATATGTTTAGGAATTAGATCATATAGAGGATGAGATAGTTTAGGACAGGAAAAGAATAAATGTTCTAAAGATCCCTCTTCAAGACCACATTCACAAAGAGACTTTATTTTCCCTATATTTTGACAGGTTTTTGACATTTGATTATCGCTAAGGCTGCGACTAAATATCGAACGTTTTAAAATACAAGAACAGCAAAATTGAATTTGTTGCCACATTTTTATTTTAATCCATAACTTGGTACTGCTATAGAAAATCCTTCTAGAATTTCACTATTTTTAATATTTGTTTGTGAATATAACACAGTGAGAAAATTCTGTGTAATGATAAAAATCAGTGGATTTTTATCACTACACAGTAGGTATTTTAATTTTCGCATGAAACAAACACAAAGTAATTTTACGCACTGCAATTCAGCAACTCTAAACGAAATTCAGTTCGCCGCAAATGTCACAAAATGTCCTAAAACTTCCGTAGCCTCACGTAGTGTCCGAAATTTATCGGCGAATGACGTCACTGAAGCTTTATTTATGAAATTAAGTCGGTGTGTTCACCCAGAGAGAGTTTCTTGACACCGTAAGGTCAAATCCTGGAGCCATCATTTTCATGGCTGCCGTGACTGCGACTCCAGCTTAAGTGCTCTTGCAACAACGTTATCTCCTCAATCAATGTAGCAATCCAATTATTCAAAATCCCCTTAAATCCAGCCCCATAAACTTAAGCTCTAGCCCGCTTGTTTCGCAGCCATAAAATTTATAAAGACGTTATACAATGAGACCGTGATAATGTTTACGGGTATACAGGCTCTAGTTAACACACCCCACGCATTTTTTCCCGTGCCTAATTGAAAATGGCTGTCCCCAAAGATTTAAACCCTTAGATTCGCTCTACCATGTCAAAAAGTAATCGCTTTTCTGGAGGTCTACTATCTAAGAACGAAATACATAGCTTTAAACTATATCATGGGCAGGACTTACTCCGCATTTGTAACGGATATCAAATTGGTTTGAGGCACAATTTAAAAATTAACGGCACCACGATTTGACAGCTGTCTCTGCTTCTGATGTGTTGTCACCCGTCTGAAAATAAAACGTAAATTGGGTTTACTCGAAAGTTTCTAACTACTTTCGGATGTTTAGAGTTATAGTTAGATTTTATACCACTGAAATAATGGCACAGACTGACTTCTTTGTCACGGAAATGCTATTTTAGAACTCGGTCGGCTCAGGTAGGACGCTCTTTCGTATGAATTTAGTAAACTGAGGGCATATCTAGTGTTTTAAATCTTTGGTTGTCCCCCTAACGCCATGCTCTGTTTTACTCCTAATTTAACTAAACATTACTGCTACTTGTAATTATGGAGACGGATGACGAGTTGTTTGTGTGAATGCAATCTAGTTTTGCAAAACCTAGGGTACCTATACTTGGCAATGAGTGTAATAAAACTGACAATAGTGATGTTAATTTTAATTTATGAATCTCTCTTATCACTTGAGTGTATTGGTTTTTGTGTTTATGATAACCACTTACGCATCCTTTATGTTACTTATTACAGCATATATCAAAAGAGGTTTACACACACGTTTTTTATTCAAATTAGGCCGAACATCAGTACTTTTTGAACGTCAACATAACGTAATATAAAGAACACAAAATAAAACGCCCGCCCTTTGCCACTTCCCACTCCTTTCGCTGGAATCGTCCCAGAAGTCACTTCAATACCGGAATCGAAAACCGTGTTTTCAGAATATAAAAAAACAAGCTACTTGGCAAACTGGCATAGTATTTTTTCACTATATTCAAGTCGGACGAAATTTTTAATATTTATGTGGGTAAAATTGACATTTTCTTCCAAATTGAAGCAGTCGGGATTGTAATATTTTAGGCAAGAGTTTACAAAAACATTATTTATGAACCCATAACAAAATAAATTCAGATTTGTAGCAGCTGGGGTGAACAGGCTGTCACAGATTGTTTTTCTCGTTTTTTTTTTACTTTCTATGAGGCAGTTTCTTTTCACGATTATATTGTCGGTCCCATGTGCGGGTTCGATCCCGCACAGTGCAAGTATTTGTATGCATGAATATGAATATTTGCACTGGTCTGGTCAGTCTCGGAAAGCACGTTAAGCCGTTGGTCCCGGTTGCCATACGAACATCTAGTGGCAGTCGTTACGGGTTGTTGGAGCCCTCAAAAGTCCAACAATTGGTCTAGCTGCAATGCTTCGATGTCGCCTTCGGGTTGTGGAGGTCAGATGGCAGTCGCTTCACGGAAAATGTCGAAGTTTAGCCATATCAGCAGTTGGACTGGTAAAGCGGACCCCAGACTCCAAAGCTGAAAAAGCTTCGGATGCGACTGGGATTAATGCTGGGATGACGATGACGATTGTCGGTTCCATGTATAAAGTTGCCATGACTGAGTAAATTCATACTACTAGACAAGCCTTTCACTAACGAATGAGTCATCTTTCGTAGATGTCATAAAAGGTTTCTCGTATCTGGCAATGTTAGAATTAGCATATGCATAGTAGCGTAATCAAACTATAATATTGTTTCCTCTCAGCAGTGGGAAAATTTACCAGCCCACGTCGGTCCCACGTTATATAATTACAGCCCTATCGATGTCAAATAGTTGGTAAATATTACATGTGGTCGGATGACCAGACCAAAATCGCAGGAAAGCGCTGGATGCAGGTCGCATCCAACCGTTCTTTTTGGAAATCCTTGTGGGAGGCCTATGTACAGCAGTGGACTTCAGGTAGCTGAGATGATGATGATGATGACATATACCTATTCAAATAAAAAAAAAATGTGCAGACGACAGCGCATCAAGCTACTACAATCTGCCAAATTTCTTTCTTAGATTTTCAACTTTATCTCTAAGGCGTTAAGGCTCAAGGTTGATTGGGAATATTTAATAGTTTCGGGAAGCTTGATCTGCTGTCGTCCTTACTATGAATTAATTAACTAATCTTCGATTAGTGTCGAACACCCAGCAGGATAATTGCTTACACTAGCAATGGGTTTCATTTTCTTAGTTACTCAACATTTCATTGCCTTATTTATGTACGGCATTGAGTATAGGTATACAGTTTTCAATAAAAGGAGCAATAGACTATCAATTTGCTTCAAAATGATTTAAATCGTGAGTAATAGGATGTTACGTAGTTAAGGTGCAGGTGCATAATCACTGAATCATGGAAATTTACAAATTTGCCTCAGTTGCAGGATTCGAATAAGAATTAACCGGCCGGAACAAGCGGGGTAGACAAAAGAAGTGCTGGCTTGACGTTGTAAGAGATGACATGCGTGCCAACAAGCTCTTACCACAGGATGCTAAAGATCGTGCGAAATGGAGGAGAATGTGAAGGAAAGCGAACCCCGGGCTCCAACGCGAAAGCCGCGGATGCAACCGGGATAAACTCTGAGATGATGATGATCTATCTTATAGCCTGGGTGCGGGATTCGAATAAGATATAACCGCGCCCCGACAAGCCTCGACCCGCTGTTTCTCAGCGGGTCTCATCTCCCGTGCGGCCGTTCGGGCAACTCGAGTAGCGCGCATAAAACACTGTGGCGCTAACTCAGGTCTGTCTGTTCGGATGACGGACGCCCCTGGTCAGGCAACCTCTCAGGAGATCGCAGATCGTTTAGCACCCTTCTTACCTTTGTTTCATTTATTTTTGTTAATCTTTTTGCATAGGATTCTATAAAATCACCTATTGGGAGAGGGCACTGGCTCTTGTAACACAGGTATATCATCTAGCACAGGAGTCAGGGACTTCACACTTTTTTTGTACCAATTTTAGTGTAATAAAGATTATTACTATTATTACTTACCTTCTATAATAATACGATAGACATTACATATGTTGGATTTAAAGGCATTTAATTTTCCTCAAAATCTTTATACATCAATGAACTTTTGACATAAGGATACAAAAAGACACTAATGAATGGCAATTCATGCTGACATGAAGAACTTTACTAAAAATAACTGGTATTGAACTGTACTTTGTACTTAAAGGTAAATATAATTACGTATACCTATTTGTCTAGATTTAGTTGTAAATACAAAGTATTCCAGCATCCGTATCACCTCATATTAATATAACTATGAGGAAAACACTGTGTCCCTGACGTAACTAAAGCAAATAATAATAATAAACTCAGAATTACTGAGTATAGAGGGGCTCGTGGCTAAAATTATAACAGTCGCATAGGTCGATTGATCAGGTTAGGTTAAGCTACACTTGCCGCGATCGGTTTATGGATGGGATCTTTACGTACCGACACCGCTTCGTGCCTCGGAAGCACGTTAAGCCGTTTGTCCCGGATGTCATTTGTAGATCCTTCACAGACTTTACGGGTTGTCAGAAGTTTGAAAGTCTCAGCACCAGTCTTAGCAAGGAGTTATCGTTATTTTTTTCTTTTTTGGCTTCGCACGGTTTGTGCATTTAGCTAATGTCACGTAATGAATTATTTATGTCGAAAAAGACGGCCACGTGAACCGTCTACGAGGGAAGTTTGAGGCAAAGTCATGATGAGGCCACTATGTTGCGATATCTCAATTTTCTTTAGGCATTATTTACTAAATGCACTTTTTACTACATAAGTCACGCTCTTTTATTTGGCAAACAACTCTATAAATAATTTAAAAAAGTCCAATGAAAAATTAGCGTGACACTCAGTTTAACTTTGCCGCCAAAACTCCCGAGTTATCGTTGTGTAGAATAGATAGGCAGATGCTCCATCTACAATAGGTACTGGTATTCTGTGTGGCTACCATAAGTTTTAATTACGAAGACTCGATCACCGATATCGACCGCGTTTGACTCATCGTTTGGCCCGCTTCGAGGTTGTAAGAACTCTCAATGAACGCCAAAGCGCCAAACGCGGTGGATGCGTATTATCGAGTTGCGTAATGAAAACCCATGGTAGCTACACTGAATCCGATTATTTATTTATTTATGATTAATTAATACGGTACAATTAAAATTACATTAATTAACACAAGTAGCAACAAACAATAGGGTATTTGACTAAAAAAACTAATTAGTCCGTCAGTCAGATTTCCAAAAAATACTAGAACCATATTTTTTCTTTTTTCATATAAACAAAAAATGAAGACGACACAGCGCGTTGAAAACTCGTGTGACGTCACTGCACGCTACACTTTTTTAGCGGTCAGTGACGTCACCAGCCACCACTCCTGATCTTTGATGCCTTTTATATTTGTCATTTTTTATTGATTTGATAAAACAAAATCTGAATGACGGACTAATTAGTTTTTTTTTAGTCAAATACCCTATTACATTAATTAACTTAAAAACTACTACTAAAACTAACATAGAACGGTGGACTCTCTCACATACTTTCTTTCACAGAAAACCAACATACACGCATAAGCTTATTCCATTCATCCGCAAACACGTCACATTCAGGGTTGGCCATCAGAAGGGCATTCAGCACCTTTAGACTACGACAGTCCGGGGATTCATTAGACTGGATCCCAACCCTAAGATAGTTCAGAAAAGGCTAAGCCTATGATAAGATTTACTTAGTAAGATAAATAGAATTTCTTGATTGCTTGTTATAAGAGCTACCTTAGCAAATTGTAGATTGTTTAGATTTTACAGTTAAGTCTATAGTAAAAATAAAGCTGAGGAGCTTTTTTTGGTTCTTTTGTGCTTGCTAATCTCTCGGCTGCTAAACTACCAGAGGGATTTATAAAATGGTTTTCTAATTTTTGAAAAAGGTATAGGTAGATAGGATATTTTATATCACCCTACCACTCTTAAGAATTGAGCAGCAAAAACGCTAAGCAAAAATAGAGTAATTACGCGGGTGTTGGGTTAACTAACATGGGACAAGGTCTCCTTCTTCATCTCTCTCTTTTCCATCCACTTCATAGGTGATAGTTATGATAAAGAGATGACAATGAAGCTTATAAATTTGCCAGCGGCGGTGTTTCCGCCGGACTACAATTTGAGTGTCATCAAGGCTAGAGTGAAGTGCGCTTTACCATCATTGATTGCGTCACTGCTTACCATCAGGCGGGATTGCGGTCAGCCGCTAGTTTTTTTTTTTTTTTTGTTTTTTAATAATTTATAAAAAAAAGCACAATATACTCAAACTAGCACAACGAACCATTTTAGTAAAAAGGTGTCTTCATCAGTCGCTCACATAAACACAAAATGCTCAACAACGTCACAGACTAAAAAAATAATAAGCTTATTAAAAACGCAATCGCACAGCGACTCTCCTCGTGGTTTTTCCTTAAAATAATTTCCTTATTTTTTTGTTTAAAAACATGGCATTGTACTGTCCTGTGGTTGTGGTTTATATTTCCCCCTTGCATTCTCCCGGACATCTTTCTTACTGAGAGAAAGCAGTTATTGTCCCTTTCATTTTTACAGCCTATAAAAAACAGAAGCTCTCAAAGCATTATCTATTTGATGTGAAATCTGATGAGGAAAAGTCTGCTGAATAGACTATTATGTATTTACTTTTCCTTTAAGGAAAGAGAAAGATTAACTGGTCAAATAAACAGATTACAATATTTCGCGACAAAAAAGTGTGAAGTGTGTATGTTTGAAGATTTTTATAAGCAAATAGAAAACCTGGTAGGATCCAACGACCAAAACAATAATTTCAGATATCCTCTAAAAAATGTAAAGCATTTTCAGATTAATAGTTTTAACCACAGAACAGACAAAGAACTATTCCGTGGTTTTAACCACCTTGTCCGATGAAGGCCAGCCCGCGCCGCAGCTGAGCCAGTAATTATAATAATGTCCTAACAATGACCTCTGAGTTTGTTTCGGCGTTTCTTCTCAGAGCTAGTACTAGGAAACGCCGCGGTCATCAAACCATTAAGTATACCTTTCGATCCAGCCGTCCCTTGCTGTCCTCTCTAGCGACGACGCCCTAAGCCGAGGTTCGTACCCCACAGGGGGTGCCCTTAGTGCGTAGTCGCCTATTTTAATTTAGTTTTAAGTGCCCCTGGCTGGAGGCTTTAATTTTAATTAAGGCATCCACAGGAAAGTCCGATTAAGTAGTTACGGTCTCCTGGTAGCCACCTACGAGATGCCATATCAAAAAAAAAAAAAGTTTTAACCAGCAGTTTAAACCTACAACTTTGAAGTGTGGGTATTTCTTCCTAAGCATGATATAATTAGCTGATGGTTTCCATAATTAAAAGAATAGAATAGAATAAAAAAAATACTAGTCATAGTAGTCATACTTTGAAAACCTGTAAGTAATGAGCGAATTTCACAAAACGTTGTCTGCGAAATATAGTAACACAATAAAAAATATTATTTAAAAACAAAAAACCCGCCTGCATAAAACTCTAACGAACTGAATAGGTAGAAACAAGTTGAACAATCGCAGTTGGGGGACTGTTCTATGGAATACTTGTTTATCTAGCTAAGAAGTCCCCCAACTGCGATTGTTCAACTTGTTTCTACCTATTCAGTTCGTTAGAGTTTTATGCAGGCGGGTTTTTTGTTTTTAAATAATATTTTTTATTTCTATCTTTTTAGTTTTAACAAATTATGTTTCTAATGTTGGAAAACTTAAAAAATTGTTTAATTTCTTTTTTCATCGTTCCATTTAATATTAAAAGTGCACGTTATATACATATTTTCTAATGAGTATTTTAAATCCTTCATTTTAAAACCAATTCGATAAGTTTGGTTAATAAAAATTACCTCATAATTATGGCGTCAAACAACCGCCTTTTTTTTTATGTCACCGTCTAAGACAAATCTAACGATGTCTCAAATGTGAAAATCCGTTAGCCGGTTCTGGAGATACAAAATAATAAAGAATATTACATACATTCATATGTAAAAGATACGCGCTTTGTGCATGCCTCCGAATGTAATTCTGTTTATAATTTTGCAAAAAATTGAAACTGACTGACTTTTGTGCTGAATTTTTTAAGTGTACATTAATTACGTAGGTACGGACGACAGCAGGTCAAGCTACCCCAAACGGTCAGATATTTCCAATCAACATAGAGCCTTAATGCTGTAGAGATAAAGTTGAAAATCTAATAAGGAAATCTGACAGATTGTAGTAGCTTGATGTGATGTCGTCTGTACATAGGTTTGGTACTGTTTCAATGTATGTTTCTGGATTTATCATAGTTTTTTTTTAAATGCCTTATCATCGAATTTTCATCTTGTTTTAGTCTTTCCAGTTGATTTTTAATTGTAGTTATCCATACAAGTGGTTTCTTTTTTTGTTTATTTAATTATTAATAAATTTATATCTTTTTAGTTAACAAATATTACGTAACCGGATTAATTCCTTAAATGAGTTAATGTCATGTGGTTGATTTAGCAATTTGTTAGGGTTAAGAAAACTGATATCAAGTCCGGAAAGAGTCCTCACTCTACTCAAAGCAACGTAAGCTTGACCTTTTGCAAATAAGTTTCTACTTAAATCTACAACTGCGGGGTCTAAAGTTATTATATGTTATTATATTATTATTATATATCCACAAATACCGCTTGTGGTAGTTTTCCTGGCTCCAACTGCTTTCTGCGTAGTGCTGGTCAATCTATTCGTCGGATAATACCCATAGCACCGTTAACCAGCCCATGGTTAGCACTGATGTTCCGTCTTAGCATGGCTCGAGAGCTTATACCTAACTTGAGGTGGTTTGGTATACTACCTGATTTATTGGGATCTTCAGGTATGTATTCCTCTCGTGGTTTTTGACCATATGTTTTAGGTTCAAATGAGATGTCTACAGCACTAACATTGTATACTTTTGTGAGCTTTTCTAACTTTTCTGTCATGGTCTTCTTCGTCTTCAATCTTTTTCGTCTTTTTTTTATTAGATATAAACTAGCGCTAGTTTATTAAGAGCCTATTCACTCTAGCCTTGAAGACGCTCAAGTTGTAATGTGACGGAAACACCGTCGCTGGCAAATTGTTCCAGTCCCTCGATGTACGCGGTATAAAAGAGGAGGCGAAACGCTTCGTCCGGATCGTAGTGGTGTTAACAACGTAAGGGTGGAAACTTGCCGTACGACGGGTCGTCCGATGGTGGAACGGAGATGGGGGAATTAAATCTTGCAATTCCCTCGCACACTCCCCAAAATGCATCCTATAAAAGACCGAAAAGCTGGCTACTCTACGCCTGTGCGTACGGCTTTGGAGACCGTCTCAAGTTAAGTCAGGGTTACCAATCAGCCTCTGCGTCCGCCTCTCCACTGAATCCAAAGTGGCCAGGTGACACTTAGCAGCACCAGCCCAAATGTGGCTGCAGTACTCCACACGAACCGACCTGTGCTTTGTACAACATTAAAAGCTGCCCTGGTGTGAAGTACCGCCGGTCCCTTGCGATAACGCCAAGTTCCTTGGCAGCCACCTTGGCTTTGGACTCAATGAACCGCCCAAAGTTTAGGGTGGAGGGAATCTCAACTCCCAAAAGCTGAAGGCGGTCGGAACACTCCAAGGATACGTTTCGAAAAGTAGGAGCCAAGGTGAACGGGCTTTTTTTGGGGGTGAAAAGGTTTTGGCGGTATTGAATGCTACAAGTTTGGCATTGCCCCATTCGGAGACTGCCACTTGCCTCTCGTCCAGCTGATTTCTTTAAGAATCAATAAACTGCCACTGTGTTGGCAAAAATACATTGATTGCATGGGTTATAACTTCAATTAATACAAAATATTTTTTTCCTATTAAACGGCAATTTTATATTTAAAGACTTTTTTATATAAAATATATTTAGAATCAATATTTTTATTATAATCAGTGATTAAAATCCTTAATTTTGATACCCAACTCTATATGCTTGGCAGAAAAAAACATGTAATTCTTTTTTTTTTGTTCCATTTAATATTAAGTTATATACATATTTAGAATCAGTGTTTAAAATCCTTCATTTTGATATCCCACTCGATATGCTTGGTACAAATTTATTTCTTCATATCTCACAATATGGCGTCATACATCCGCCATTTTGGATTTTTTTAAATGTCACCTATCTAGTAGCAGTTGGGCAATTAAGTCAAATCTAACGATACCTCAAATGTGAAAATCCGTTCAGCGGTTCTAGAGATACTAGGTAATAAAGAATAATACATACAAGATAGGAGCTAAAAACATAACCCTCCTGGCAGTCGGGTAATAAGCTCATTTATTAAGCAAATAAGTACCCGGAAGTTCTCAAACAACGTACCTATAAATTAATTGAATAATATACATTTAAACAGGATTGATTGCACAGAATTCTATGAATTGCACCTACCGTTTGTGATGCCAGGTTACATTGTTGCGATAACGCGAATTAATTACTTACCTATATAAAGAACATTTTGTATGTGATGTTTGCCTGTAATTAATTGTGCACCAAGATTTAAGACACGATCCCTTATATGTTCCTATTTGTATAATATTTGCAACATTGTTTTTTTTTTAATAATTATAAACAAGTGCTTGACTGCCCGCCTGATGATAAGCAGTGATGCAATCGTTGATGGTAAAGCGCTAGTTTATTAAGCCTATTCACTTAAAAAAACTTAGGAATACGAAGGATGACAGCAGTTGAACGGGTGATGCAATGTTAAACCCAAGACCAACACGACCAACGAATGCTGCGCCAGAGGGGTTGATCTGGAGACTCTACGACCAAACCCGACACAGCAACATTTGGCGCATCGTACCCTGCACTCATCTTGGCACAACTGCTCAGACCCGTCCTCCGTACGGCTTCACCAGACATCATGCCGGAACACGACAAATCGCTGGGCGGCAAGACCTTGTCTGAAATCTAGATTACTTGTCTTTGTTGTCTTGTCTGGATCTTGTCTTGTGTTAATTGAACTTAATTAAATGTGTAAATTAAAAAGAAAAACTATTTCTCCTTATCTTTTTGTATAGCGAGACGTCAAGCAATATGTGTTCGAGAAAGCAAAGTTTAATGTGGGTTAGCTTTATCGCGACTTGCCTGATTGCCTTGTTGACTAATTATACTTAATTTAAATTCACTGCACCTTTTTCCTCATCAACCTTTTATCGTCACTGCTGGGCACAGGTCTCCTCTCATACAGAGAAAGATTGAGTAATCACCACGCTTGCTCAATGCGGGTTGGCGGTCCAGACTTGCAAATTACAGGTTTCCTCAAGATGTTTTCCTTCACCTTCAGTCATTGGTGTCCAAGATATACTTAGAAAGTACCTTATAACTTTAGAAAAGTTACATTGGTACGTGCCTAACAGGAATCGAACCCTTGCTCATACTTGAGAGGCCAGTGTTTTAACCACTAGGCCACCTGACCATTTATTCCTATTTAATTAAGAAAAAGACAGAAGATAAATACTAGTTAAGTCCTTTCAAATAAACCATCATCATCATCAGCAACTATTTTTTATCGTCCACTGCAGGGCACGGGTCTCCTCTCGCATGTACTAGTAATCACCAATGCGAGTTGGCGATTTCGAACTAAGGTCCGTATTACAGAACGTCACTCAAAACTCAACAAGTCTCGTTTGGAAGCCTTTTGATTGGTTGAAACTAGTTTTAAATAATGCTTGAGTCTTGAGTAACGTTCTGTAATACGGACCTTAAAATCAGATTTCCTCAAGATGTTTTCCTTCACCTTATGTCCAGTCATTGGTGTCAAGATATACTAAAAAGTACATATAACTTAGAAAAGTTACATTGGTACTTACTGACCTGGAATCGAACCCGCACCGCTCATACTTGAGAGGCTGGTGTTTAACGACTACGCCAAATTAGACCACGCCTTTCCCGCCGCCGGCCCTGTCGGTGTTCTATAGGATGCATTTTGGTGAGTGTGCGAGGGAATTTCATAATTTTATTCCCCCATCTCCGTTCCACCATCCGACGAGCCGTCGTACGGCGAGTTTCCACCACGTTGTTAACATCACTACGATCCGGACGAAGCGTTTCACCTCTTTTTATACCGATACTCTTTTTACTTCAGGGACTGGAACAATTTGCCAGCGGCGTATTTCCGTCGAACTGGTACAGTGTCTTCTAGGCTAAAGTGAATAGGCTCTTAATAACTAGTGCGCTTTAGCATAACGTGCGTCACTGCTTTACCATCAGGTGGGATTGCGGTCAAGCGCTAGTTTATCTATATCTATACTAATATATAAAGAAGCTGAGAGTTTGTTTGTTTGTTTGTGCGCGCTAATCTCAGGAACTACTGGTCCGATTTGAAAAATTCTTTTTGCGTTGGATAGCCTATTAATCCAGGAAGGCTTTAGGCTATATAACATCCCGCTATGACCAATAAGAGCAGAGCAGTAACAAAAAATATTGCGAAAACGGGAGCTAACGCAGCCGTACATATTGCCAATAGGAGCTGAGCATGACTAATTCCATGCGAACGAAGTCGCTGGCGGCCGCTAGTAATTTATAAAAAAAAAACGCCTGACATAAATTGACGTATTTTTAGCAGCCCTGTTTATAATCGCTTCTAAACTGTCTATAGAGTATGTTATTTTGACAGGACAAAGCTAATATTTTATCTTCTGTCCTTCTCTTAATTAAATAGAAAGAAAAAGATGCATGGAACTTAAATTTAGTTTAGTTAGTGAGAAATACAAGGGGCAAATGTAGCAGGAACATTTGAGATAACCTTTAGCGTAGAGTGGAGGATTAGCAAACGTAATGTTTACATAGTCAAAGGACTGTATGTCAATATTAGTTGTTAATTAGAGGATTTTGCTTAACTGTCAAAACGACAGTGCTCTTTAATCTCCTTGTAATAAGGTTGGTGTTGAGTTGTAGCTGTAAGCTAAATGTAAAAGGATTGAACTAGCAGTTACTTCTGTAAATCCTGTGTAGCTAGCTAGCTAAATAGATAGTTTGCCTTTGTGATGGTCATGTATGAGTCAAAATAAATAAATACTTTCGAGGTATGAGGAAGAAGGTGTACAGTTTACTCATCCTCTACAGAAAATGGAGGATCCTCTAACCTAGTGTTGTTTCTGGCAGGCACTTGCCCAACGGCTAATGTAGAGAAGTTGAATATACATATGCTAGTTGCACGGTAAACTCTGCTTGCGAGATGTAGAATCCGTGTGACGTCAGTATGACGCGTTGTTTGTATGGAAAGCAACTAAAGTGTTTGTAGCGGATAGACAAAACCCGCCACACTGTTCCCAACCCACTGCAACTCCTGAAAGCCAGAATCAACAGTGGAGACCGCCAGAAAAACGCCGAGTAATGAAGCTCGACGAGTCCCGGAGAAACGATTCAACTCTCTTGGGTCCCGCAACAAAATTAATCAGAAAAGAATAGCGGAGGAGTAAGAAAAAATATATTTCTTCCACTTCCCTCCATAATAAGCAGGAGACAGAACAGAACTAGGCCAATCGGCACAAAGGGATATTATTGCAACTGGGAGAAGCCCAGATTGCCAAGCACCACGGAATAAAATTTGATTAAGTTAATGGGTCCTAAGTAGGTATGTGCTGTTACAATTGATTCCAATAATAGGTATGGCAAAAGCGCCTGAACGCACGGAAATTAGTTCTAGTTTCTACAAGGTCCGTATAATAAACAACTCCGGATGTAACTTGTACACTATCCAACATAATATTGCGTTCATTCTGCCAAAGAATACACTCCCACAAGTAGCGTTTGTAGCGGATAAATACTTTTCTTTTCGCGAATCGCCCCGACATAGTATGGATTGCACGACTTGACATAATATCGAAATATTGATGTTATCGAGATTCCGATTATCGTATTATACACACCCCGAAATAAATTCTCCAAATTGTCATAAAAACCTCTTCAAAACTTATTTCGAAGCTTAGAAGAGCATTGCGGTTACTTACAAGCAAAAAGCAACTGTATTAAAGTGTACGAACTCTTCCGTCCCAACCGAATCTGGGGCTGCCTGACAGATTAATACTTATGACGAGAGCTGGCCAAGAATCCCAACATGGGTACGTGACAAAAAAGTGTAACCCTTAATGAAAGCCTTTTCAATACACAGACACACCCTGACCACTACTTTAATTTATAATATTATGTAAAGATATAGACGTATTTTTTTTAATTCGGCAGTATTTTATTGAATCTAAAAAGGAATATATACATGGGTACATACATATACAGCCTATAATGTTCCCACTACTGGGACACAGGCTTCCTCTTGATGAGAGGGAGTGGGCCATAATCTACCACGCGGACCCAGTGCGGGTTGGTAGATGTCATATGTCTTCGAAGTTTTTTTGCCTCTAGGACATGCCGGTTTCCTCACGAAGTTTTCCTTCGCCGTTTTGAGAGCAGTGGTGAAGAAATAATTTACACGGGGTTCGAACCTATGACCTACAACTTGTAAGCCCCGATACCACTGGGCCACCGCTGCTCCCACTGGGCCATCGCTTCCACAAAGCACATTTCAGATTTGCTTGGAATCAAGATTGCTTGGAAAACCAATGTATGCACAAAACATTGATATTGGCTATTAAAACTTTTTTTATTATAAATCCACATCATACATTGGTCGAAGTGGACTTTACACAGCACAATACAAACAAACAAGGGCTGCCGGCAAATGTTACCACCTACCAGACAATGTCTTGCCGCCAAGCGATTCGTCGTGTTCCGGCATGATGTCTGGTGAAGCCGTACGGAGAACGGGTCTGAGCAGTTATGTTGCGATGCGTACCGGGTACGATGTGCCAAATGTTGTTGTTTCGGGAGTTTAGTCGTGGATGGCCTCCAAATCAATCTCCCTCTGGCGGAGCATCGTTAGTCGTGTTGTTGGGTGCATTGCATCATCAACTGCCGTCTTCTTTCCTATTCACGCAGTTTTTTAGAAAAGGCTCTTAATAAACTAGCGCGCTTTACCGATTGCATCACTGCTTACCATCAGGCGGGATTGCGGTCAAACACTAGTTTATACAACAGTATACAATATATAAAGAAAACCCTGCCGATCCGTGAGGTATTAATATACCTAGTATCGATAACTGATTCTACTAATGCCTACAAAGCCGGGCTAAACTTAAAAAATATCCCCTAAAAAATTAATATTATTTCGCAAAAGGAGGTAACTTAATACATGTGCGGTACGCAATACATAGGTACTTATGCCTTCTTCAAGAAATGGTGACCCGTCAATAAAAATAATGTCTACTGTGCATTTTTAAGGTCTACGATACTGTAGTACATTATTTTGATCTATCTATCTATCGCTGGCTTCAGCCAGCGTTTGCAATGTAAACTCAAAAAAATGGGTTTATTTTGCGACATGTGTCAGACGAACACTGATAATTTTTGAGGTTTCTACCTCAAAAATTATCAGTGTTCCTCTTATATATTATGCATGTTATATACAAAACTTCCTCCTGAATCACTCTATCTATTAAAAAACCCTATTAAAATCCGTTGCGTAGTTTTAAAGATTGAATCATACAAAGCGACATAGGGAAAGTAAAAGTGACTTTGTTTTATAATATGTAGTGATGTGTTTACCTAACCTTTATTATCCTTATGGATCGGACGGAGTTTTCTTTACATATTGTATGTTGGCGATACTAAATGACTCAGATTAAAGCCAAAAAACTGTACTCAATCATAACTTTTCTCTCTTCGTCCCTTTTTATAAAGAAACCCCCAAAAGTCCTTTTTATTAATTTTGTAGAGGCTCGTTCCAAATAATAATAGCTGTAAGGGCCAATTTAACGTTAAGCTACGCTTGCCGAGGTTGCTCCGTGGATGGGTGAACCATTCAGTATATACTATGACACTTCCGTGTGTCAGCGAAATGTGAAGGCAGAATTTGTAAGTTGTTTCGATTAGTCAGAAACCCTAATGTCTGGCAACTATTCTTACTAGAAGTATCGTGTTACCCAGATACTGGGAATGATGGAGCTCAGAAAGACAGTTGCTTCATGTGAATTACTGGTATTTAGCGGCCTTTTTACTGTTATCAATGTATTATTACTTGACCGTGATCCTTCATACCTACTTAGGACCCATTAACTCAATCAAATTTTATTCCGTGGTGCTTGGCAATCTAGGCTTCTCCCAGTTGCAATAATGTCCTTTTGTGCCGATTGGCCTAGTTCTGTTCTGTCTCCTGATTGTTATAGAGGGAAGTGGAAAAAATATCTTTTTTCTTACTCCTCCGCTGTTCTTTTCTGATTAATTTCGTTGCGGGACCCAAGACAGTTGAATCCGGGACACGTCGAGCTTCATTGTTCGGCGTTTTTCTGGCGATCTCCACTGTTGATTCTGGCTTTCAGGAGTTGCAGTGGGTGGGATAATGTGTGGCGGGCTTTGACCGTGATCCTGCCCGATGGTAAGCGGTTATACAATTGTTAATGGTAAAGCGCACTGTCAATCAAAAAACTGAGTGAATAGGAAGGAAGACGGCAGTTCAGCGAGTTTATGCATTATTAAACCCAACAACACGACCAACGATGCTGCGCCAGAGGTAGATTGATCTGGAGACCCTCCACGACAAAACTCCCGACACAACAACATTTGGCGTATCGTACATTACACACGCAACACAACTACTCAGACTCATCCTCCGTACGGCTTCACCAGACATCATGCCGGAACACGACGGATCGTTTTGCGGCCATACTTCGCCTGGTGGGTCAACTTTTGCCTACCACCGAGAAAAAGGAAAATGCAGATTGAATCTTCTTTTATATAAAATCAGAGCATTCATTTGTTCACAGTGATAACAATAAACAAAAGGATTCGCCCAAAACATTATGTAAATTATGATTACCTGGAGTCTCAAAATAATATAAAATGTAAGACAGTTTTGTCTCCAAAATGAAGATTCCTCTCTCTAGGGTCCGTAAATATATTTTGCGGGAATAAAACGAACCTTGCGCAAAAGTTTTAAAGTCACAGTGACAAAAGTAAGTAAACTAATTTGGTCATTAATTAAAAGAGTAACTTCTCTGACAAACTTTCTTTGTCACATCCAGACGTACTTAATAATACGAAAATGCTAAAGTTTTTGTGTTACCTTACGATGTTCTGATTCTTTTTTTAAACTTTCCTGGCCTATTTTATAGCCTTAATTTTATATTATTGAGTTTTCAATTCAAAACAAGGTCTTTTATACGAGAAACAAATCGTTGTCAACTGACTTGACTCTATTGTTGATTACTGGCCATAAATATCTCAACAGCTCCTTTTTATTCAAGTACGTTGAACTCTTGAAGAAAAACCGTACTATTAACAGGATTCTAGAGTGGTTTTTCTTCCAGAGTACGGTATAAGTGCACAGTCTGACTACTATACCAAGCAGTACAATATTGTCCAGGCTTGTTTTACTTCGTACTCTTTCTCTTTCCCGCCATTCCTCGTGACTGACAAATGACGTTAGCGTCAACTACCTCCACTTATGTGAATGACACCATGTTCTAATTTCAGGTGACAGGTGGAAAGTAGTGTTGCTGCCTCTTCTTACGCATATTGGAGGTAAAGTTCCGATCGAAGAGCGAAAGTGAATGTCGAACTTGCTGTTTATAATAATGATAGTGTAGTTTACTGTTAAGTAGACTTTTTAATATATATTTTTAGGATCAGGAGAGAGATTTACATAACGAAAAGTGCAACATAAATCAGAAACAATGATTTATAATCAATAACTCAATTTATAAAATTGAGCACCAATTCAACCACCTTACCGTACAAGAGCTCAGGAGGAAAAGGACCTGTCAATCAGACAGCCGTCTATTTATAATAGATAGGCGTAGATATAGTAGACGTAGGCATAGATAAAGTAGGTGCGAGTTGCTACAAGTCGTTCAAACTTCTTTCTGCTAACAATATCATAATCATCGAAGAAAAATTTAAATCTGAGTACAAAGGTGGTGCCTATCCATTAAAATATTTCTTCCAGCAGACCTGCGAAAAACAAATAAAACAGAAATGTAGACAATGGTGTGTACGACCAAGAAGGGAAAATGTAAAATAATGTGATAAGTCTAAAACAATCGTGCTACATTTTTTTTTAAATTACTACAAAACACGCTTGCTATTCTAATTCACTGTAGACATTACAGAATAGTTAATATCGGCTTTGCTTGCCATAATTAAAACATAGAATAGACTAGAAACAACATTTACATTTCGATTAAATATAGATCTACTACAGCCTTATCTATCCTCAACAAATTCTTATTTAAAATGACTCATTAATAACATCAAAAACAAAAACCCCTTCACAAACTCTCATAGATATTATTGAAGCAACCCAAAATTAGCAGAATCCAATTACAAAACATCTCAATTCGATCTCATCTCAATAACCTACTCTATAAGTACAGAGTCTGAAGACGCTTTTCTTGTTGAGATAGGGTTGACAAGTTAAAAGCTTGTCGTGGGCGAATGTTTGAGTTAATTGTGTGGGTAGCGACGGCCCTGTCAATAACCTGACAGCATTCTGTCTTACCGTTTTAGGGAAGTGCAATTTTTTAAATTACATTCATCGATTGTTAGTTATTGGTTTTCCGGCGTGACTATACAATAATAAGGGTATTCAATTTTGATGATAAACAACTCTTAAGTTTTAAATTATTAGGTATTCATATTATCATCATATCATTATACAATATGTAAAGAAAACCCCGTCCGACCCAAAAGGATAATAAAGGTTAGATAATACACTTGACCAAATAAAATATGAAATTTTGCATAGTCATCATAGTAACACAAATCATCATAGTCACAATACTAATTAATTTTGAAATAATCTTTTTTTCCGCGAATTAATTCCAACTTTCCCAAAATTTGGTATTTAAAAAAAAAGTGACAACACGGTTTGGACAGTATTATTATGAGTGATGCGACCACGTGCCGCGTGCCCTGCCCCCTTCACCCGCGCATGTATGCCTAACGGTTTGCCTACCGCACATGTATTAAGTTACCTTGCTTTTCGAAATAATATTTATTTATTAGGGGATTTTTTTAACTCTTTCCCTGCTTTGTAGGCATTATTACAATCAGTTAACGATACTTAACAATACCTTCAAGGATCGGACAGGGTTTTCTTTACATATTGTATATTTGTGAACGCGAACGTTATAAACTGTCGCCACACCACCTGATAGTAAGCAACTAGTGCGTTTTACTATCAATATCTGATGTTGATGGTAAAGATTACTAGGTTATAAAGAACCTATTCACTCTAGCCTTGAACTGTAATCAAAAGGGTCCGACCGCCGCAGGCAAATTGTTCCAGTCCCTCGATGTAAGCGGTACAAAAGACGAGGCGAATCCCTTCATCCACATCGTAGCAGTGTTAGCAATGTAAAGGTAGATACTCACCATACTACGGGTCGTCCGGTGATAAAACGGTGATGGCGGAATTATGTCAGGTATTTCCCGCGCACACTCTTCAAAATACATCCTATAGAAGGCCGAAAGGCTAGCTAGCCTACACCTTCCAGGCTTTGGAGTTTGTTCTTACGAAATCATAATTAATATAGTTAAGAAGATTCGTGAATGAACACTACTTGTTGTTATGATCTTGTTGAACGAACAAATTTTTGCCTAATTACTTTGCTTACCTGCCATATTCAGTATGTACCTATGTATTTATTTATTTATGTTTGTATAATTTTTCAAATGTATGTATCTGTGTAGCTATTTTAGTGTATTTTATTAATAATATTTGCACCAATGATAGGCCTATTTAATGTTCAGGAAAATCTCTATCCATTCTAAGGTTACCTGAAAGAGATTGCATTAGCGATAAGGCCGTCCCTTGAATATTTTCTAGTATTGAATGTATTTATTAATAAATGTATGTTTTTGGTATACATTAGTAAGTATAAATAAATAAATTAATTATTTAAAATACTTATACACCATTTTCTGTTTAACTTTTTATATTATTAATATCTAATATATCTGATAGATTGTAATAGCTTGATATGCTGTCGCCTGTACATCTATACAAATAAATAAAATTGAAGTGTCTGTTTGTAATATTAAAATAACCGCTTTCTAGTACATGCATATGAATGTATATATGGTACACATACCAAAATACATATTTTTAAAATTTTTGTCTGTCTGTCTGTTTGTTCCGGCTAATCTCTGGAACGGCTGGACCGATTTGGACGGGACTTTCACTGGCAGATAGCTTATGTAATAAGGAGTAACTTAGGCTACTTTTATTTTAGGTTTTTTTTTAGAAGAATATCTTATCATGTTGCAATATCTCACACCACTGTGCCGTCACGTCGGACGCCCCCCACCACTTCTCCCACCAATGAATCACAGTCACAAAGGCTGCCTATCACGCGTGACGCAGCCTCAAAACGCGCGAGCGGGCCATTGCTGATGGTTGTGTCTCGACGACTTCATTTAGAAATTGATTTCCAGTGTTTATAATTATCATATTTTTGATTGACAGTTTGATTTGATTGATAGGTATCCTTATAATTCCAATGATTCGTTGTTCTTATCTTATATTAATTCAAAATATTTTGTAACATTTTTCCTGCATTTCTTTTTTGCCTTTATATGTTACAATCTGTTGCCCGCGACTCCGTCCGCGTGGACTTCAGTTTATAGCGCGAGGTGGTGCCCGTAAATTAAAAAGATCTCAGTTGATATAAAATAAGTGCCTGTTAAAATAATGGGAGCAATATGTAATACGTCCGCGTTAGCTCCCGTTTTCGCAACATTTTTTGTTTCTGCTATGCTCCTATTGGTCATAGCGGAATATAGTGCTGTAATTGTATGTTTATAAATAAATAATAAATACATTATATAGTCTATGTCCTATCTCAGGCTCTAGACTATCTGTGTAACAAATTTCATTACAATCGTTTCAGTAGTTTTGGCGTGAAAGCCAGACAGACAGACATACTTGAGCATTTATAATATTAGTATGGATTTTATTTGGTTAGTACCGCAGATAGTTGTTTTTTCTAAAATAAATATTTTTAAGTTAGGTTACCCATTCATCATCATCACAGCGTTAATCCCAGTCGCATCCGAAGCCTTTTCAGCTTTGGAGTCTGGGGTTCGCTTTACCAGTCCAACTGCTGAAATGGCTAAACTTCGACATTTTCCGTGAAACGACAGCCGTCTGACCTCCACAACCCAAAGGCGACATCGAAGCATCGCAGTTAGACCAATTGTTGGACTTTTGAGGGCTCCAACAACCCGTAACGACTGCCACTAGATGTTTGTATGACAACCGGGACCAACGGTTTAACGTGCTTTCCGAGGCACGACCAGACCAGTGCAAGTATTTATATTCATGCATACAAATACTTGCACTGTGCGGGGATCGAACCCGCGCCACCTTGCGCAGCGGCCTCGTCCGCTACCGCTATGCCACGGAGGCTGTCAAGTTGGGTTACCCATTAGTTATGCCTAAAAGAAAGTCAAATCTCTCTAAAAACACGAGAAAGGCCAAAATCCAAAGATTGCAACGTGAACATGAATCTGAACCAAATAGGGAAAGTCGTCTTACAAATTGTAGATTACGGATCTCCATGACTAGGTCGAATGAGAGTAGTTCTGAGAGGAATGAGCGATCACTGTTAGATAGAACGCGTCATGATTTAACTAAAGGTTGCTTGACCCATGGGCAACTATATGTGGCATGTTCACGTGCGAGGAATGCCAATAGTGTTGTTGTTTTAGCCGAAGAAAATCGTACACCAAATATTGTATATACAGAAATTTTTCAATAAAGCTAATAAAAAAACTGTAAATGATAATTAAAATAAAAATGTCAAAAAACTGTTTTTTTTTTATTACATTTTACGGGGACGAAGTCGCGGGCACAGCTATAATAATAATAATAATAAATCTTTTATTTGCATTAAACATGGTATACAAAGGTGTTCAATAAAAATACAGTAGGTACAAGCATGTTTAGCTAAGATGAACATAGCACGCAAAATTTTTAAGGTAAACTAAACTATTTAAGGCATTAATATTTATGATCCATAAATTCTTTTAAACTATAAAAATTACATTCATTTAACCATTTATAGAATGCAGTCTTCAATAATCTTATATTTAATACTTTGAAATGACTTGGCATCTTGTTATATATCCGCACACATGTGGCAAGACAATTTTTATTGTATTTGGTCAGTCTTGGTAGATCACTCTGTACTAATCTAAAAGGATCTCGTCTGATACGTGGACATATTTCATTTGCAGTTTTAAACAGCTTTATATGCTTAACTACGAATACGCATATTTCGTAAATGTAAATGCATGGGAGCGGTAACAAGCCAAGTCTTTGAAACATTGGTCGACATGAATCGTCGGGTTGTAGTCCACAAATTGATCTTATGCACTTTTTTTGAGCAATGAATGCTCTAGTCATATCAGTGCTATTGCCCCACATTATAACACCGTATCGTAATATCGATTCAACATAGGCGTGATATGATATTAAAGCAGTTTTCATATTGGTAACATTTTTAACTTGCTTCAGTGCGTATACAAATTTATTAATTCTAGTGCTAACATTATCTACATGTAATTTCCAATTTATATCTTTATCTATTATTATACCTAAGAATTTTGTATGTGTTACTTCATTGAGTTTATTTATATTAAGTTTAATGTTATTTTTATTATTATTTGTATCATTGAATTGTATATAGACGGATTTGTTTAGGTTTATTTTTAAATGGTTAATGTCAAGCCAATTTATTAATTTATTGATTGTATTATTAATTTCACACTCATGATCTCCAATGGTATTTTGTTTTTTATCAGTTGCTACTACAATAGATATGTCAACAGCAAATAGGATGCATTTATGCTTGGTTATTTCTGTAATGTCATTTATGTATATAAGGAATAATACTGGGCCAAGCACACTTCCTTGTGGTACGCCGTATTTATTATGTCTATATTCTGAATAGTAGGGTGTCATGTCTCTATTTTTGTTAATTCTATTGATAGTAACGCATTGTTTCCTATTACTCAAATAGGACATTATCCACCGTAGAGCGGGTCCCCTTATTCCAATAGCTTCCAACTTTTCTAGCAGTATGTCATGCGATACCAGGTCAAAGGCTTTTGATAAATCAAATAATAGTCCAGTAGTCATCTGATTGTTGTTAACATTAGAAAGTATTGCTTTCATAAGAGAGAATGTAGCTAAAGTTGTCGACTTACTTTTCTGAAATCCAAATTGTTCGTCACTTATAATTTTGAATCTATTACAAAAATCAACCAATCTTCTATTCATACATCTTTCATAAATTTTAGATAAGATCGGTATTAAAGTTATAGGTCGATAATTATTTATATCATCCTTATCTCCCTTTTTGAATGATGGCTTTATTATGGATATTTTCAATTTATCAGGAAATGTTCCATGTAAGAATGACATATTGATTAAGTGAGTTAAGATCTTAGTTAGCTCGTTACAGCAGGCTTTTATTATCTTAGTACTTATTTCATCATATCCCTCAGATCTGGTATTGCGTAAAGACATTATTTCTTGTAGCACCTCATTTTCAAGTAATGGCTTCAGAAACATTGAGTTGTAATATTTATTTCTTTTAAAGTTTCGGTCAGCACTTTGTTGAATTGGTATAGAAGTTAAGTTTGTGTAATGGTTATTGAATATAGAGGCTATTTCTAAGGGGTCTGTAATTACTGTATCCTTTAGCTTTATGCTTTCTATATTCTCTTTGGAATTAGTAGCGTTAATTTCATTTTTAATAACAGTCCATGTTGCTTTACATTTGTTATCATGCGCATTAATATAATTAATATTTAGGTTTTTTTTTGAGCTGTATACACATTTATTTAACAGGTAAGAATAATTTTTATATTTGGTTTTATTAGTTGAATTTTTATTTTTATAATACTGATAACGTAGTTTTCTTTTAGTTTTACAACTTTGTCTTAGACCTTTGCTTATCCACTTTTGTGCATTTTTCTTATTATTATTAACCTTAACTCTTAATTTTGGAAAACAAAGATTGTAAAATGAACTAAAGCTAGTAAATTAATAATGTCACTGACGACATACGCTTGGGCATGGAGCAGGGAAATCTGACGGTTCTTTCAAAACTGTCGATTTCGATATCCTGCTTGGTATGCTTCGCTCGCTTAGCATATTTCCAAAACCGATTGACTGGTTTCGTTGTTATCTGTATGGCCGTCGACAACGTAAGTCTCTAAGAAGGGTAGGGAACTTACTTCCTACTGCCACTAAGACTGCGTTGCAAAATCCCCTTTACTTCCCATCCTTGACTACGCAGATTTCAGTTATCCAGATCTTACTGAGGCTAAACTAGATAAACTTTAGCAACTTCAAAACTTTTGCATAAGATTTAGGTTATGCCTGCCAAATATGATTACATATCTGAATTTCGTGCAAAGTTTAAGTGGCTTACCAATTACCATACATCTTCGCCGGAATTCTCATATCTCATTTCAGCTCAACAACATTTTGTTTACTTCATCCTAAAACTCCCTCTTATCTTAAAGAACGTTTCAAGTTCCTTCATGACACAATAAAAAAAAAAAAACAATTTATCTGAAATCATCGTAAAACCTGATTACTAAGGATGCCGATGCATTCCACTAGTTTCTGTGTTCTTTACTGTACAAGCAGTTCGGCTATGAAATGACTTGCCCGTTTCCATAAGGCGTACTCAAACTCTGTCCACTTTTAAAACTATGATAAAAAAGCACTTCCTCTCTCTTTAAACATATCATTATATTTAATTTGCTCTTGTGTGATTTTTATTAATTAGATATAAATGTAATAATTATATATTTATTTTAACTAGTATGATTCACTTTACGGCATATTTATTGTATAACTAGCTTTCCGCCCGCGGCTTCGCCCGCGTGGATTTCGGTTATATCGCGCTTTATAGATTTCCCTCGGGAACATCAAATTTTTCCGGGATAAAAGGTAGCCTATGTTCTTTCTCAGGGTCTAAAGATTGTCTGTCCCAAATTTCATCAAAATCGGTTCAGAGGTTTAAGCGGGAAAGCGTAACAGACAGACAGACAGACAGACAGACAGACAGACAGACAGACAGACAGACAGACAGACAGACCGACAGACAGACAGACAGAGTTACTTTCGCATTTATAATATTAGTATGGTATAATCTATGTAAATAGGTAAATAGTACAAGACTGCCTACATTATTTCTCTCTCCTTCCCTTTAGTATTCCATCCAAATGTTGTCTGTAAAAGATCGCTCTTGGCGATAAGACTGTCCATTGTGTTACCCTTTGTAAAATCTTCTGTGGCGTACATAATAAAGAGTATTCTATTCTACTCCACAAACTATTCTATTCTAATCTCTTTACTGACAAGTCATAACGTAAAACGATTAAAGAACCCTACTAACAAAAATAAAATAAAATCATATCATTAAACATTGACCATTTCACTTTAATATCTTTAGGAACAGTACTAATTCAATTCACTTTGAAGCCGGTTAGATTTATACGCCCGGAAGGAATCTTCTGATTACATTTCCTACACGAAGCCTCATCTATTTATAAACCTAGACGGAAATCCGTAACATGATAAATTGGGTCATCCTATTTCAACCCACCTCTGACGTTTTATTGTGGGTTCTTCTTCCTTATCACGTATCACTTATTTCTTGTATTGTTTTTATATACCCATACTAATATTATAAATGCGAAAGTAACTCTGTCTGTCTGTCTGTCTGTTACGCTTTCCCGCTTAAACCTCTCAACCGATTTGGATGAAATTTGGCACAGACAATCTTTAGATCCTGAGAAAAAACATAGGCTACCTTTTATCCCGGAAAAATTTGATGTTCCCGAGGGAAATCTAAAAAGCGCGATATAACCGAACTCCACGCGGGCGAAGCCGCGGGCGGAAAGCTAGTAAGTTATAAACTAGTGCTTGACCACAATCCCGCCTGATGGTAAGCAGTGATGCAATCGTTGAAGGTAATGCGCTAGTTTATTAAGAGCCTAGGAGATACTTAAATTGTAGACGGTAACACCTCCGCTGGCAAATTGTTCCAGTCCCTGAGTGTACACAGTATAAAAGAAGGGGCTAAACGCTTCGTACGGATCGTAGTGGTGCCAACAACAACAGTGCGCCGTGCGACGGATCGTCCGATGATGGAACGGAGATGGGGGAATTAATGGGGAGGGAGGGGAGGGGGAGAGGGGGGTGGGGGGTTTTATTAATCATGCAATTCCCTCACACACTCTCCAAAATGCATCCTATAGAACACCGACAGGCTTGCTACTCTTCGCCTTTGGAGACATTTCTACATTCATCTAATATGGATTGTTAAATCTGGTCTCTAGGGTTCCATATCCAAAGGGTGCCAATGGTCCGGTATTACCAAGCCAACACGGTAATTTTACTAACATTATAAACGTGTAAATTTCGTGCCTCTGCTGTCCGTCCGTTCGATTGACTGTCAGCGGGCTGTATCTGGTCAACCGTAACAGGCAGCCAGTTAAATTTTCATGTAGTGTATCTAAATATGTATATATCTATTTCCGCTATCATCTATCAAGCCTAACTATTCTTGTGGCCACCTGCTAGTCTGACCGGAAGTAACTGAATTTTTCGAGCAACTACCGATCTGACCTTCACAACCCAGTTAACAGGTAACCATTTACCCCTTGGCATGACTGATTGTTAGACTTTCGGGCGTCTGACTGTCAGATCCACGAATTACAGCCGAAACCAATAGCTCAACGAACTTTCCGAGGTATGGAGAAGTCTCGGTATGATAAGACGGTCACCCATCCTCGGACCAGCCGCAGCAATCGTAACTTAACCCGATCATTCGACAGGCGCGGTTGTGTCCACAAGTCTCTTTCCAAAAATCAGTAACCGAGCCTAAATAACGATGGTGGAAGTCGATAACATTATCACAAAAAGTTTTCTATAAATGAAGCAAAAGAAACTCTAGAGACTAGTAAAAAGCAAAAAACAGTAAACTAAGCAACAAATGCGTGAAAGTCTCCATCGCTTTTAATTTTACGATCCACTGCACTCTCAGTTATTTTACCACTGATATTACTTAAGAAATACTGTAATGCACTACAAAATAAAAACAGAAACAGAATTCTATTAGATTTTTCCACCATATCTACACACCCTATATATACTACCTATACAAATGCATTACTATAGGTACTATAATACCACCGTGGATTACGCAAGTTTGAAATGAAATGAAAACAGTCATATAGCTAAATGTTTTAATATAGCTAAATACACATACGACTATTTGTTTTAGTCTCCTATATTAAACATACGACGTATGTTAAGACTAACTTAACCATCCCAGCACAATTTGTGGAGAACCGATTTCAGTAAAGTTCTTTGATATTAAGGATCCCGCCCGACCGCTTTTCATCACGGTAGCCAATCTTGACGGAGATCAGCTGTGTACACAGGTCATATTAAACTGCACAAGTGTGTGTGCAGACACTAATGCACTCTATGAGAGTAAAGGAACATAGTGCATCTGTGTGTGTGTGTGGTCACGTCAGATTGTTGTCCCATAGGAATGGGGCAGCAATTCGATATGACCACGCTGGTTTTTTTTTTTTTCAATTATAAACTAGTTCTTGACCGCAATCCCGCTTGATCGTAAGCAGTAATGCAATCGTTGATGGTAAAGCGCGACAGTTTATTAAAAGCCTATCATAATATAATATTAGTATAATTCAGGCGCAGGGTTAGCTTTACGTGCTTTCCGTCATGTTCGAAAATATTAATTTAAATCATATGCTGTAAAGAGCGATATAAATTTATATTAATTCAACATTGTATTTAATGTATCAAATTGGATAAGGATTAATGCTGTATTGGTTAAAATCGCTTCGAAAATTAGCCGGTAAGTATTTGTCATTGATAAAATATTAAACTAAGGTAGATATGTCACTAACGCACTACAAATGAAGCGTACAAAAGGAAGTAAGTCCTGTATCTCGCTTTAGTCACTCCCGATACACTCGTAAAAACAAACGACAAACACTGACAGCGCAAACGACAAACACTAGCCATCTTTTTCTTCTCTATGCTTTAGATTGCGCCCCATCTCACTCACACTGTACCAATGTATGCCGAATAAAAATATGCATGTGTGCTGCTGCTGTATTCGGCACATTTTTTTTGGTCAGTTTGTTAGAATATATCGTATCTGTTTAATATTTTATCAATGGTATTTGTCGTAAAAAGCAAATGTCAAAATATGTTATTGTGAGATATCCGAGATAGAAATATACCATCGGGGACTTTTTTGTAGACATTTTCAATTGAATATTTAGTACATTATTTTGATAAATCTCGTAGGGTTCAGCCAGCGTTTCACTGCAAACGCGGAAAAAATGTAATTATTTACGACAACATATTAGAAACCTCAACAAATAACAGTATTTCTCCACAATTTAATGGATGTTCAAAGCCGATTGATAAATTACTACCTACTTATATTCATTAACATGAAAGACCATTGACCATAGTTTTCAACAAAATGATTTCAGATTCAAGTTAATTAGAAACCAAAGGCAAAAGACTATCTACTTTATTTAAGTTACGAGACAATCGTAAAACCCTCTCTTCCATGCAATCCTGGTAGTGCCATGACAAATGTCGAAGATTTTCTGAAGACAAGATCAATTACTCAATGTCTGATATTCCCGCAATCCACCTCTTAAGTACTTTGATGCCGGACACTGACCGAGATCGATTGGTCTCGTAATTCAAGTACAAACGACAGCACATCAAACTACTACACTCTGTCAGACTTCTTTTTTAGATTTTCAACTTTATCTCTAAAGTATTACGGCTCAAGATTGCTTGAGACTATTTTTGACAGTTTTGGGTAGCTTGACCTGCTGTCGTTCGTACATCTTGGGCGATGGTTTCATGAAAAAAAAGTTTGCTTTTTAAATAACTAAAATACAGTCATTTAGGTAAATAAATTTAAATAACGTCGGGGTTCCATGGGGTTCCATTAACTCCATGGAGACAAATAAATAAAGACATAAATTCCACGTCAGCGTTCCGCGTCCAAATGATCGTCCACATCGCTGTTGACTGCTAATGTAGCCAATGCAATCTAGCAATGTAATTTACCCAAGAGACTGACGGCTTTGCCACATTGTATGTCAATGCTTAGGCTCCGGCCAAGGCAAAAGCAAGCCCTTGGGTCACGGGAAGTGTCAATAAGCCATTTAGAGGGTTCATTGAACAAGCAATGAGCACTCGAACCCCACGGCCAGAGGGTTTAAACCCCAAACGGCTTGAAAATGTAATTTTCGACAAAGTTTTTAAAGGTGTTTTTTTTTTTTCCCGCGTACTAAACGACTGAAGCACCATTCAGGGTGCTTCAATCATTTCGACAACTCTGCGTGATGGATCTTGAAACGCCCGGTGAGCACAAGTTGTCTCTCAAAATATCCACTATAAAAACCTAAGAAAAATAATGGAAAATTTAATATTTTAAGTGCCGTAGTACCTACATAATTATCAAAACTTTGAAGATAGAAATCTAGAATATAATCAATCTCCTGTACTGGGGTCCTTCGGGGTCGACGTGTGATGTTGGGCTTGCCAACCTTCTGACAGGCAGGGTCGTCGAGTGATGATGGGTGGTGATTATGTCAATAAAACACTTAACTACATGTTAAGGTATAGTTAGATCTACTTATATCAAATAAGAAGTCCCCTTTATTCAATAATAGCTTTCCGCCCGCGGCTTCGCCGAATTCAGTTATATCGCGCTTTTCACATTCCTCAGTTTCGGGAATTAATTATCGTATCATTTAGCTTCTAAGTATACATATGCATATTCGTTTGCAATATATTACCTTGTTTTAAACGATACACAGCGCCATCTAACAACGAACTGGTATGAAGCTATCAATATACAGTGAAACTTGGATAAGTGGGACCTGGATAAGTGAGAAACCTCCATAACTGGAACTCATGCTGAAGTTCCAACACTTTGGCACTGAATTAACTCTGTTAGTGGGACGAGCTAGGCCTCTTTATCTGGGATTTGTTCTTTAGATTTATCATCATACTTACCTCTATAACTGAGACAGCGAGTATATTTTATATGTATAAACCTCTGTAACTGAGATAACATTGTTTGTTTACTCATTCATTTGTATGATTACCTTTAAGTATATGCATAAACATCTGTAAATGAGACAGATATTTATTTATACCTGTATATCTGAGACACTGGGTAAGTGGAATACCTCTATAAGTGAAACGACATTGCAGGTCCCTTGATGTCTCACTTAACCAGGTTTCACTGTATTTGTTTTCCCTCGGAAACATCAAACTTTTCTGCAATAAAAAGTACCCTATTATTTAATCCGAAATTCTAACTTTACGTCTGCAAAATTTCAAAGAAATCGGTTTAGTAGTTACGGCGTGAAAGCGGAACAAACTCACTTTCCCATTTATAATATTAGTATGATAACAATACTATTTATATGTGAAGCTACGTGCTTGCCTTAACTAATTACTATCTTACTGTATGATGTATTCTATCATCCACTTATCTTAACATAATCTATACTTCTTACTACGTGATGTACTAGTTATACAATACGTGATCATGGATCACACCACAGACGCACCATACTTTTTTCTTAAATATTAAAAAAAAAAAAACTTTATTATTCGTATCCTGTAGTCGCCCTTTTCTAACCAAATCATCATTCAAATCAAGGACATATTTTAACAAAATTGACAAATTAAAAATAACACATTTATACATTACAGCTTCAAACTTATTTGGTATGTTAATAACAACGGTAGGTCATCATCATCATCATCAACCTTTTTTTATCGACCTACTGCTGGGCACAGGTCTCCTCTCATACAGTGCGTAATCACCACGCTTGCTCAATGCCGTTGGCGATTTCAGAGTCCAGGTTTCCTCAAGATGTTTTCCTTCACCTTATAATCATTGGTGTCCAAGATATACTTATCATTCAATCATTATTACTAGGCCACCACGACAACGGTAGGTACCAGCAAAATATATACAAAAAAAAGTAATATTAATCGCTAAAATGTCAACAATATTAATTAATGAAAAAAACTGCTTTGATTCCTTTGTTTTCACGCTACATCTTCAAGTAATTTTACAACTTTTTGAATAGTACTAGTTAGACACTTTTATTTCAACGAAATCTATTCTCTATACTAATATATAAAGCTGAAGAGTTTGTTTGTTTGTTCGTTTGTTTGTTTGAACGCGCTAATCTCTGACACTACAGGTGCGATTTGAAAAATTATTTTTGCGTTCAATAGCCCATTAATCCAGGAAGGCTTTAGGCTATATATCATCACACTGCGACCAGAAGGAGCGGAGCATATAAGAAAAAACATATCAAACCTACGCGGGTGATACCGCGCGGTGCAGCTAGTCCTTCATGTGATCATTGAATAAAGCGAATTTGTTTAACTTGAAATAGGTTGATGATGCCTCCTGGGTCAGGGTTGCGGGTTGGTTAAAAAAAACCGTGGCCCTGGCGCGCAGGCAAGTGAAGAAACACGGGTGGGTTTTAGTGAGTAAAAGTCTTGCCCTTCGGCTTCGCCCAGAGCGGGAGAGTTCATTTGATGATTCCCCACCAAAACAAAACAAAAAGGTGTATGGTGCCAGACGCTCTTCATTCGGCTTGTTACATATGTAACAAGCCGAATGAAGAGCGTCTGGCACCATACACCTTGTATTGGCCAAGTATCTTGGAAAGGTTTTAGCGTACTTAGTGGGAGTATGTTCGGGCAAGGTCCATTATTTAAACGGTTTTATTTTTGTTTTTTCATTATTCTCTGGTTACTGTCATAGTTAATTTTCAAACATGACTGTTTTAAAAGGCGTTATAAAGGAAAGGAAGGACTAATGACTTGCCAAATTATGTATGTGCACAGCTGTAATTTTGTTTGAGCGCTGAATCCGCTCACTTTCTAATCACTTCAAAACTTGGGTTTTAATCTGTCTGTCAAAGTGTCATGTTGTGACGGGAGCACCCAGTTTAAGTAGTTGAAGGTTAGAGAATGGAAACATATATTCTGCGTTTTACTAGATGCTCCTTAAAATCAAATTTGTCCTTTAGTCCACTTCAACAGTTAGGGTTTCTTTCGATGTCAGTTTTGTCAATCGTCTACGACAAAACCAACAACGAACAACTCAGAAAATCAGAAAGAAGGAAAAGTCAGAATAAATGAAAAAGGAAAATACGTTCACCAAAGTTGAGAACAAGGAACAATAACTTCATCAAAAATAACAACGTTACGTAGTTACACAAATTATGTACAATTTATTATCTCCAATGCGATAAGAAGTAATGTAGACTCAATAGATACCGAAACCAAGAATGGCCACAACAAGCCCCATAGTCTCACGGACACAATCAGCGACTCACTACACAAACACACCATTATCTTCTTTAACTCTCATAACTGTATCTACATTGAATTAATAATAAACGAATACCAATTTATCTATTCAGATACGGTGGAGCGCGGCCAGCGGCGGGCGATACGATACGATACGAACGCTTCCTGAGCAGCTGTGACCCATAACCTCGTACATCGACAAAATGCCTTATCACTACCACGCTTACAACTTATTGACCGGCACGAAGGTCCCCTATCAGTCGCCAGCGAAACCCGACCACGTAAACATGGAAATGAAATAAGTGATGCACTCTATGTGGAATGATGAGTGATTTGTTACGATGGGTGATCTGCTACCGAGTATACCGAGGAGTACATTCGCGAGTGAGGTGGATGGAGGCAACTACAGCTTTGAGGGCGAGGGGGTGACGGAGTACGGTTCTGATGCAGAACTGGCGGCCGTGGAGCTATTCCGAGACTATCCGGAGCCTCTGCTGCACTTCGCTTCTGTGTGCTGCGTGCTCTTCATGCTCGTGGGTATCCCTGGCAACCTCATCACCATCGTTGCGCTTGCAAGGTGTAAAAAGGTTAGTAGTTTGAACCTGACATAATATTATGCTATAATCCCCGATAGACATGGCAAAGATGCATTTTAAATCAAACCGTTATATGTAAGTCACATAACATAAAGATACAAACGCCTATTAACTTCAGCATTTTTGTAATTGTGTACATACGACAGTAAATGAAGCTAATACAATCTGTCAAATTTATTTATTGGATTTTCAACTTTATCAATAAATGAATTATGGTTCAAAGTTGGTTGGGAATATTTTAAAGTGTCGTCTAGCTTGACTTGCTGCAGTCTGTTCGTCGTATTATGCTTAACTTGATCTGTGAACGTTTATGCAGTGTTGTCGCGGGAATTAGATAGCAAAGATCATGACAGGTGATAGGTCAACATCATCCTGATAAAATCATAGTCGTCTGTATCAGCGCAGGGTTATATAATTTAGACGGTCATTGCTAAGAGTAAATCCAAGATCTGGTTTGTGTAGCCCTTTCTAACGCATGTGGTATAGACAGCACATCAAGCTACTACAATCTGTCCGATTTAATTATTAGATTTTCAACTTTATACCTAAAGTATTAAGGGTCAAGGTTGATTGAGAATATTTGGCAGTTTGGGGTAGCTGTACCCTTTATCCGTACATTTCTATATGAATGAGTTTTTTTATGGTTGTAATCAAAGTGATATAAAAATCTGCGAGGCAATTACGTAACACATTATCAATCGAAATCGGTTCGAATTTGACAGGTTAACAACATTCATTGCGGTATTTAAGTGTTGAGTACACAAATTTTTCGAATGTATGAAGCAATGGTTTAGAAATTTGTTTCAAAATTATGCTGATTCCAATTAATAGTCACACATACTACACGCAAATAATCTTTGTACCACGGAATTTAAAGACAATGGCATTGAACATTTTAAATATTATTAAGTATCAAGAATGATAACTGTAAACAATATTAATAGTTACTATAGAGACGTTTGAATTCAAAAGTAACGACTATATTCAATATACTTTTCTAATGAGTGCAATAACTAATTTTGACGCCAGTATCATGTAAACCAAAACTGCGTACTTTTTATTTCAAAACTAGTTCACTAACCAGCTAAGCAAACAATTTTAATCAAGTGCTAAGTTCTAATAGAACATTCATAGTATTAGTACAAACGAATGGGAACAACGAAATATCTAAAGTACACCGAAATATACTTACAGCTACGTACATTTTTATACTTCTAATTACATATGTAAGTAATTAGATAAGATCTATGAGTACGATGTCGTGCCCTAGAAAACACATTGAGCACCAAGACCAACAAGTCCCAACTGCTCAATGATAGATCTTTCACAGTCGTTACAGGTCATCAAAAGTCCAAAAGTCTAGTTCATCCTACCAAGGGACATCGTATTACCTTACCAATATATAACATACTTAGGGAGGGCAAATAGACATTATTTTTGATAATGGTATATTGATAAATCTTTGATAGCTGAACTACCCGACCGGGATTAACCGCTGAGATGATGATGATGAGCTGAACTGCGTTTCTTAGGCGGATTTTGGGAAATTACATACAAACACAAGCAAAATAGGAAAGTCGACTTACTGGAATTTACAGCGCTGCACTCTCCGGGTTGTGATGCAGGCCTCCACAGATGTTCACTTGTTCACTTTGTTGTTGGATTCAAGGGGTAATTATTGATTTATAGAATTTTTATGATTGCCGGTCGGCGTACGCTATGAAGCCTTTTTTTATGAAGTGTTGTAGCAGAGAGAAGTTGGTTTTTGTTTTTTGTAAGTTTTTATGGCTTTGTTTCTAGGCCTTTAAGCCAGAAATATATGGAATTAAACGGGAAGGAACCGGGAAATTTTAATGTGCTTGATGTAGGAATGGTTGCATACTTTAACACATTCGTTCGATGTAAAATAATTATAAAATCAAAAAAATCAAAATCATAGCATTTATTTCAAATAAACTAATTACAGGCAATTTTGAATTGTTAGAAGGTCGGTCCGTCAATATATCCACCTGCAACCAATTAGACTTGGAGCCAACTTCAAACGCACTTGGGACAAGGCAATACAGATGAGGGGATCTCAGCGCCCTCACAACAACATTGAACTCCCGGCCACCGTAGGCACTGGCTTGCATTTTAATATACTACAATTTTAAAATAACTTCGCAACAAAATCCACACGTGCGCATGATACTCAAGTCGCTGCCAGAGCGCTGGCCGTCCGGCGAGGGGAGCGGGAAGGTGCCCGGACCCGCGCGTCCGCATGTAGTTCTCCATCCATTTTGCATAAGGGTTCCTTTTGTTATAAAAGGAACCCTTAAGCGTAGGGGAGCATTTAGAATTTTTGAAAATTTACCCCTAAAGGGGTAAAACGGCGGCGAACAGTGGGCAGCTCGCCGTCCGGTAAGGACCAGGCCCTGGTCGACGGCATGTTGTGTTTACGCGCGCCTCAAAGAGATGTCAGCTCATCGTGATGGGGTCCACTAAGGCCGATGCATGCCAGAGCCACGTGTTGTTCGAAAGAAATAATGTGGCTTCTGGCTGATAGGCAAGTGAAGGAACATGGGGGGTTTTAGTCAGTTAAAGTCTGACACGCCTTACGCTCCGCCGCGAGACTCTGCCGACCGGGAGAGTGGTCATTTGATAATTTCCTATCCGAAAAAAAAAGAAACAAGAAAGCTATGCAACTGATGTTGACAAGATCTAAGACAATATGTACCTATATTTAGATAAACTTGTTACAAATGGTCAGTTACTTTAACTGACAAGCATATTTGAAAATATTTTCCTAAAAAGACAGTGTAAATCCAATAACAAACGGAACGTCGTGTTTAAATATTTATATTTTCAGTGATAAGTAGTCCAAATTACTCGCAGATTTTACTACAACCATTTTTAGGAAGGTCGTGTTGTAAAACAACATTAATTTAGTTTAGAGTGTCCCTGAAACGTCATTGAAAGAAAGTTGGTATGTTCCTATATAGCATTTTTGACATGTTATAGTCAAGCCTTGCTGCTATAATTTTAATGATAACTTATCCTGAAAACATAACTCAAACAGTCAAATGCTTCAAAATTCTATGGCAAGATATCATCGTATTATATAAAAATATGTTACGGTGATATAGCTTATAATTAGCTCCCAATAAAATAAGCTTGTAAACGCCAAAATTGTACGAATAATACCATTAATAAAGATGAAATACTAAAGTAGTAATAGAATAGGCGATCACTGAAATCGAGAATTTCACAATTTATTGGATTCTTTAAGGATTTGGAGTTTTGAATTCCATTTCGGATTCGCTGTATCAGAAGTGGAATCCAAAACTCCAAATCCCAATTACACTTTTTAAAATTATTGTAAAATCAGCATCAATCATAAACCCGTGATCATAACATCGTTTTCTAATATAATACAAACTCTAGCATATCAGTATCAAGTACTAGCTGATTAACTCTAGCTTCTGCTTCGTTCTCATGGAAGTCGTGAAATATACAATAACTATAGTAAAATCATCATCATCATCATCCCAGCGTTAATCTCAGTCGCATCCGAAGCCTTTTCAGCTTTGGAGTCTGGGGTCCGCTTTACCAGTCCAACTGCTGAGATGGCTAAACTTCGACATTTTCCGTGAAAAATAACAGCCGCAATTTTATAAAACTCACCTTCGATATTATTTGTTACAAATTATAATCCGTGATGTTAAATCCAAAAATTAGGCTATCAAAATGAATGTTTCAAATGGAACTAGTTCTAGAGATAAGTGCGCTCAAACAAACGAACAAACTAATTATACACATGTTATTAAGAAACGCAAATAAGGATATGATTAGTTCGATTTATGTCCCACATCATCATCATCAACCTTTTATCATCCCACTGCTGGGCACAGGTCTCCTCTCATACAGAGAAGGATTGAGCGTAATAATGTCCCACATAACGTGTCAAAATTATTTTTATCTGTATAATTATATCTTTACTTACAACAAAGCTAAATTATCTAATATATTATTGACAAAGCGACTATTAATAATATAGTTTTAAAAGGAGACTACTGTTGAATATTTCTCTAGAGATAACTGATATTGACACTCAGAGATAAGTATTCAGCCATTGACTAATTGACTTTACCGAGTTAAATAAACAAAGATATAGCTTACGAATCGTGAATCATAATATAATGTCTTCTGATCGACATTGGCCTCTTCTTAATAAACAACTTCTTAATAAATAGATATGTTCGAGAGACATATGTATTTAAACCCGTACTTAAACCAAATAATCTTTTCTATCGTGCCATCATCATCATCATCGCAGCTGACCCCAGGGTCAACTTTACCAGTCTAACTGCTGATTTTGGCTAAACTTCGATATTTTCCGTGAAGCGACTTCTGTCCGAGTTCCACAACCCGAAGGCGATATCGAAACATTGCAGTTAGACCAATTGTTGGACTTTTAAGGGCTCCAACAATCCGTAACGACTGCCATTAGATGTTCGTATGTTAAACGGTACCAATGATTTAACGTGCTTTCCGAGGCACGACCAGACCAGTGCAAATATTCATAATCATACATACAAATATTTGCACTGCTCGGGGATTGAACCCGCGCATCCATGCGCAGCGGCCGCGTTCGCTACCGCTACGCAACAGAGGCTGTCGTGCTATCGTGCCTAACGTTAGCTAAATACAGCTAAATAAAGATAGAGTGAGTTGTCAATGATCTCAATCACTTCCCAGGGCTGCGAGTTGTTCGAAATAGATAGCATGGCCCTGGCGCACATACAAGTCTAGGAACACGGGTGGATTTTAGTCAGTAAAAATATAACACGCCCTACCAATTCACCCCGAGTGGTCATTTGATGATTTCCCATTCACCTAAGTTTTCATTACAAATGTTTAAAATTAAGTAACCAAAGGGTTTATTTTTTAAAAGTTTTTTTTTTTAATAATTATAAACTAGTGCTTGACTGCAATCCCGCCTGATCGTAAGCAGTGATGCAATCGTTGATGGTAAAGCGCACTAGTTTATTAAGCCTATTCACTTTAAAAAACTTAGGAATAGGAAGGATGACGGCAGTTGAGCGAGGTGATGTAATGTAAAACCCAAGACCAACACGACCAAACGATGCTGCGCTAGAGGGAGATTGATCTGGAGACTCTCCACGACCAAACTCCCGACTCAACAACATTTGGCGGATCGTACCCGGCACACATCGCAACACAACTGCTCAGGCCCGTACAGGCTTCACCAGACATCATGCCGGAACACGACGAATCGCTTGGCGGCAAGACTTTGTCTGTTGGGTGGTAACTTCTGCCGGCAGCCGATGTTATGGCCTACCACCGAGAGAAGTTAAGTGATGTTAAAAATAAATAAAATAAAAAAGGTTTATTCCAGACATTTTACATTCCACAAATTGTGCTAATCATTTAGTAACAAGTTGTGCTTATCTGCTATGTTAGTAGAGTACAATTAAACTTCAAAAATGTATAATTATACACTCCCTAATCACTACTTAGCGTGTAATGATTTAAGTATGTTTTACCAAAAAACAAAGCATTTGTTAAGTCTTTAGTTAAATAAAATGTGACTGTTAAATAAGGAGGCGTTGCTAGCTGGTATACTAGCTACCTTCTTATCTATTTTCGTGACATTATCTTTTAGCCTCAGAGACAGGTACACGTGTTACCGTATCTAACGTTTTCTGGCGAAAACGAAACTCACGTTTCAGAGCAATACAAACACATCTTACCTGTCCTAATTTATCTACCTGAACACGCACGATTCATATAAAGTATTTATTATGTAAAGATAACATATTTTTTTTAGGTTACATCTATATATTTTACGTTCCAATTCCCAGGTGTTAAAAAAACGTACTACGTACTAAAACAGTATTACAATCAGAGTCTAAAAATAGAAAAAGTTTACTACCAAGCGAAGAAGTGATTAATTCGCCTCCAGTGATAACAATGACAATAAATGCAATGAAATATTGCACTCTTAACGTAGGTCAGTGATCGCTAGTTACAGAGTTGGTATAAATAAAACTAACTGACTTAATTCACTTCTAGAATACGCTTATGGTAATAAGTTCAGCTTCCATCTCGTCCATGATGAAATTAGTGAGTCAATGAATTTTGAAAGTGCCGTTGAACCGAACAACTTTGCTTGGAAACTTTCTGAAATAAGTTGAACAGACGATCAACACACCTGCCTGGAAACGTCTATTCTTAACTTGGAAGCACCCAATAAACTTCTAAATGCGAGTTTATAATAAACGCAGTAGCACAGACGGTAACACAGCGAGTTAATATAATCTGTCAATTTTCTTTAATAGATTTTAATCTTTATTACTAAGTGATCAAGGTATAGGTAGTGTAGGTATATCTTGGACACCAATTACTGTTTACAAGGTGAAGGAAAACATCTTGAGGAAACCTGGACTTTAAGTCTGAAATTGCCAACCTGCACTGAGCAAACGTGGTGATTTCGCTCAATCCTTCTCTGTATAAGAGGAGACCTGTGCCCAGCAGTGGGACGATAAAAAAGGTTGATGATGATTATGAAGGTTCAAGATTGAATGGGAAAAGTTCACAGATTTGGGTAGCTTGACCCGCAGCGTTTGTTGCATAATCATAAGTCATTGACATCATCATTTTTTGTAATTTAAAATATACTTCCTACTTTTTCCAAGGACTTTACTAACAACAATCTTCTATTGGCAGGTCCGTAACGCAACAGCAGTGTTCATAATGAACCTGTCATGCTCCGACCTCCTGTTTTGCTGCTTCAACCTGCCCCTTGCTGCCTCCACCTTCTGGAGAAGGTCCTGGGCTCACGGCAGGATCCTCTGTCGAATGTTCCCCCTCGCCAGATACGCGCTGGTCGCTGTCTCCCTATTCACAGTCCTGGCTATCACTATCAACAGATACGTCATGATCTCCCATCCACGCCTCTACCCCAAGTGAGTATATTCTAATTATAATTTCGACATAACGTTTATCATTCTGTTGCTGGAATGACGTCCTTAATATTCAACGAGGATAGACTCATAGTTTGGTATTATCGTCTCGTACTAGGAAAATTAATTAACTCTTCCGCGCTTGTTAATTGTTATTTCGTGGTTATGATATAATTTGACGTTTGTTTTGTCAACAGGTTGTACCGACGCCAGTACTTAGCAGTAATGGTAGCAAGTACCTGGGCCTTCTCCTTCGGTGCGCTAATAGCAACGTGGCTAGAAAAATGGGGCAGGTTCGGTTTGGATCCTATGATAGGCTCTTGTTCAATACTTCCCGATAAAAATGGTCGATCTCCAAAGGAGTTTTTATTCGTGGGTGCCTTTATGCTGCCCTGTCTGGCCATTGTCATATGTTACGCACGGATATTCTGCATAGTAAGAGAAGCCGCTAGAAAATCCCGTGCTCCAGCTCGAGGACGATTAAGGCCGGGTTTAGAAGACTCAGCAGTTGGATCAGCTTCCACTGCTCTAGAACGTTCCCCTGGTCCAGAAAATGGGATAAATCACGTAGCTCCTCCTCGAAGGGCACTTCTTGCGCCACCTGCTTTGCACTGTCCTCCAACTCCAGGACCTGAACGTTCGTCCTCCTCTGGTGTCGATACATTAGACGGTCACGATGAGGAGTGTGCTCTTGATGCTAAACCTAGAACGCCGAGCGGTGGAGAAACCGCTAAACGTCTTCGACAAGCAGCCGTCGCATTGAAACGATCGCCTGCGTCCGTAAGACCACCTCGTCTTACTCCTAAAGACAGAAAGTTACTAAAGATGATAATGGCAATAATGCTATCATTTTGGGTGTGTTACTTACCTATAACTTTGACAAAGATATTTCGTGAGTTCACGTCGCATCCAGCGGCGAATATAGCGGGATATATTCTGATATACTTGACGACATGTATAAACCCTATTATTTACGTGGTAATGTCGTCTGAGTACCGGCAGGCGTACAAGAACCTGCTGATGTGTCGTCGGTGGGCGTGACGTTCGCCCGGCGATGGCGCCTCCGAGAAGCGCCCGCCGTGACTAGTCGTAAATCGCTGGACAGCCTGAATAACTGCAAATAATAGACACTCGAGTACATGTGTGTAAAAGATAAGTGACCATAAACTTGTGTACTGTAGTGACAGCAGGAGCGTTAAAGTTATTTGTGTACACGCAAAGGACGTTCAGTTACGTAGACAATTTTGTAATCGCGAACCGTCCGTGACTGTGCTTAAGGGTGGAAAGAAAGCAATTAGAAAGTTTTATACTGAAGTAGTTTAAATAAGATGTTAATATATCTAAACTAATAATCTCGTAAAATGATACTCAGCAACGGTCAGCAGGATGCCAAAAATGATAATCCTATGGCCGTGTTATTCATCTTATTCAATGTATTTAATGATTTATATTTTTTATCATCTCAATAATGTGTATGAATCATTGTACATATCTAACTCTTTGTTGTATAACATTGTAAAAAAAATGATCAGAATTTAGCAATAAGTCGACGATGTGAATAAAGTTGGAAAGCAATATTAAAGTAAAGAGGACGCGTTGGGTTATGGCAAACCGCGGTCTGGAGTGTTATCAATATCGGGCGTACCCATGACAGTTAAATTGACTCATTAAGGAAAATAGAATAAACAAAAGTTAGTAACAATTTAGTCTCCATACTCATTTGTAATGGATTACTTGCCTTTGAGTGACGTGCATTGATTTGTGTTTGAAAATGGGTTCTTCAATGTGGTCTGGTCCAAATACGAGTGATATACCTGGTCTGGCCTCCTATGAGTCTGACGAGGCTCTGTCGAAGGTGTCGCTGTTCGAATTCTACGACCAGCCTCTGCTGCGCTTCGCGTACATCAGCTGCATGGTATTCATGCTCATCGGCATCCCTGGCAACCTCATCACCATCCTTGCGCTGGCGAGGTGTAGAAAGGTGAGTTCATTAGCCATACTTTTTCTTTTTCTCTAGTATTATTATGAGTTATTTCCTCACAATTGAACGTAATATAATTGTTACTTGTGAAGATGAAGCAGGTACTTTATAGAGGATAGGTCATTTTTATTAAAATTTACAACTTCTCGGATGTGATGCCATGTTAAGATTTGTATTACTGTGAATCTCAAAATGGCGGACTATAAATCGAAAGATTGAACTAAATCTTTAACAATGTACTTAAATATTTGAGATCTTAAAGTGAGTGAGTGAGGTTGGTTGGACGTTTGTATTTCTGGGTTTATCTGTGATTAAGTTATAGATGGAACAGTTTATTCTAGTGTGATAACAGTTTGTCAACACAGTTCAGAATACTTTGATACAATCAGACTGTTTTGTTGCCAATATGCGCGCCATGTTTGATTTCATAAAACGAGTAAGTCTAAAGTCACTTTCGACTCAATAGGCAAATTTCGATAGTTAAAAAAACGGCTCAACGCAAGGAACGGCAATTATGAAAAAAAGTATTTTTTTTAGTATTTCGTGTTATAGCAGTAACGGAAATATATATCATAATATGTATAATTTGAACAATCTAGCTATCACAGTTCATAAGATGATTAGAAATGCCTGGTTAGACAGACTGAGTGACTACAGAACCCTAACTAGTCACAATAGCAAAACTTTGTCAAATACTTAAGTAAATTAATTATTAGTATTATTAATATATTGTGACTTAGAACTACAGTATAATTCCATTGTGTGAAAATACGGGAATTTCGTGACGTCACTACCTACGTCAGTTTTCAAAGAACATAAACGCCTTACAGAAAAGCTTGTTTCTTTTTATTTTCAATACATAGGTAAATGGACTTCCCACGTTCTGGCTCAAAGTGATATTGTTAAATCGTGTTATTTTATGGCTACAATAGGTGTAACTAAAGGAAAATTGAATTGTTTAATTGATTCACGAAAGACATTTACAAACAAGCTCCACGACAAAACGTGACTCCCGATCCTACTCGTTCTTAGTTCAGAAATTAGGCATCGGTATCCCACGAGGCAATGCGGCAAACCTTGACCATAAAGGTCGGATGTACGGTTTAACAAAACTACACTAAGTTTTAAAATAAGTAAGTAGAAAAATATAAAAACATTTACATTTAGCTTGACTTGAAATAAATATAGTACAAACGCAAATATTATAATACGTTTGACAGATTTAGTGGTCAGCAATGGTTATCTCTGCAAAAAAACTGCGATAGGTAATTTATTTTGGAGTAGTTTTGAAATACATCCGTGATTGAAAGATTGTAACCTTAGTGTAAAGAGTAAAGTTATGTGTACTTTCTAAGTATACCTTGGACACTAATGACTGATCTTTTTTTTTTAATAGTTATAAACTAGTGCTTGACTGCAATCCCGCCTGATGGTAAGCAGTGATGCAATCGTTGATGGTAAAGCACACTAGCTTATTAAGCCTATTCACTCAAAAAAACTGAGTGAATAGGAAGGAAGACGGCAGTTGAGCGAGGTGATGCAATGTTTAACCCAACAACACGACCAACGATGCTGCGCCAGAGGATGATCTGGAGAGCCTTCACGACCAAACTCCCGACACAACAACATTAGGCACATCGTACCCGGCACACATCGCAACACAACTGCTCAGACTCGTTCTCCGTACGGCTTCACCAGACATCATGCCGGAACACGACGAATCGCTTGGCGGCAAGACTTTGTCTGGTGGGTGGTAACTTATGCCGGCGGCTGATGTTGTTGCCTACCACTGAGAGAAACCTGGACTTTAAGTCTGAAACCCCCAACCATCATTGAGCAAGCGTGGTGATTACGCTCTATCCTTCCCTGTATGAGAGAAAACCTGTGCCCAGCAGTGGAACGATAAAAAGGTTAATGATTTTGGTGGATTTCTGCAGACAGAATAGAATAGAATACTCTTTATTATGTACACCCTATAGATTACAAAAACATAAATATAAATATTTTTACCTACTTAGGTTAACGTCATATAGGTGCGATTAATATAGTAACAGCTGTAAACGATCAAAGACACAACTTCGGTAAAGCTAAAACCAATCATGAATTAATGCTCTTTCATCGGTCTGAAATCTTGGAAGGTAAAAAAAGTAAATTATGAATATTATAAATGGCCATGTGAATTGGTTGTATTTCTACATTAACCAACAACAATTTAATACGATCCAAAATAGTATTTGGTTTATCTAATAGTAGCTCTCATTAACGTACAAAGTCATCATCATCATCATCATCAGCCCCTACTCGTCCACTGCTGGACATAGGCCTCCTTCATGGCACGCCAACAAGCTCGATCCTGAGCAGTTCTCCGCCAGCCACTACCAGCCACCTTTTTGATGTCGTCGCTCCATCTAGCTCAAGGGCGTCCCACGCTACGTTTGCCGAGACGCGGTCTCCACTCGAGGACTCGTTTACCCCAACGGTTGTCGGTCCTGCGGCATATGTGACCACCCATTGCCACTTCAGCTTGCTAATCCTCTCAGCTATGTCGGTGACTCTGGTCCTCTGTCGGATCACCTCATTTCTGATGCGGTCCTTCAGAGAGACGCCCAACATACGTACAAAGTAGGAGGAAAAAAAAACGATGTTCTTTACTAGGAATTACTCGTACTCCTATCGTGGGTGCGTCTACAAACATTTAAACTTATATACACAAACAGCCAGACCCGGAACAATTACCTATAAACTATAGAAATATTTATTCCGGGCGGGAATCTTCATCACTACAGTTAAATTTTCACGATGGGATGGACGTTACGGAGTCGTACTGCTGGTACATATCACTGAAACAAGAACTGTAGCTGTCAATCTGCACGTACAACAAAGCCTACGTGTTAGTTTATGTTGTAGGAATCACAATAAATATTATTTCTTAGGTAATCGAAATTATTTTCTCGGTGATAGGCCGTAAAATCGGCTGCCGGCAAAGGTAAACCACACACCAGATAAAGTCTTGCCGCCAAGCGATTCGTCGTGTTCCGGCATGATGTCTGGTGAAGCCGTACGGAGGACGGGTCTGAGCAGTTGTGTTGCGATGTGTGCCGGGTATGATGGGCCAAATGTTTTTGTGTCGGGAGTTTGGTCGTGGAGGGTCTCCAGATCAATCTCCCTCTGGCGCAGCATCGTTGGTCGAGTTGTTGGGTTCAACATTGCATCACCTCGCTCAACCGCCGTCTTCCTTTCTATTCACTTAGTTTTTTTTTTTTGAGTGAATAGGCTCATAATAAACTAGCACGCTTTGCCATCAACGATTGCATCACTATTTACCATCAGGCAGGATTGCGCTCAGGCACTAGTTTATTATTAGGTATATATTAAAAAAAATCATGAGTAATCAAATCAGACTTCCTAAAAAAGGCCACAAGCCTCCACTCGGTGTGAGAGAGTGGGTTCGCCACAGATTGGGCTGTGCCCAGTGCGGGTTGGTGAATGTCATCTTCGAATATTTGGTTTTAGGACCGGTTTCTTATCAATGTTTTCCTTCACCGTTTTGAGAGCAGAGGTGATTAAATAACTTAGGTACATAAAATATGGCGTCTGACGGATATCGAACCTATAACTTGTATGTCACGGTTGGACTACCACTACTCTTATTGTAGATACTTCTTCTTCTTCAGCCTTTAGATGTCCACTGCTGGACAAAGGTCTCCCCTAAGGCTGACCGGTCTCGTGCTGCCCGCATCTATCGGCTTCCCGCGACCTTTACCAGGTCAGCGGTCCACCTTGTTGGGGGCCTTCCTACGCTGCGTCTTCCAATACGTGGCCGCCACTCCCGAACCTTACTGCCCCATCGGCCATCGGCTCTACGAGCAATGTGCCCTGCCCACTGCCACTTAAGTTTAGCGACTCGCAGAGCTATGTCGGTGACTTTGGTTCTTCTGCGGATCTCCTCGTTTCTGATTCGATCACGCAGAGAAACTCCGAGCATAGGTCTTTCCATTGCCCTTTGTGTGACTCTGAGCCTTCCTATGAGGCCCATTGTGGGCGACCACGTTTGTACGACAACTCATTGTAGATACTAAATATACCTATTTCCAGTACCCACGTAATTGATGTATTTCCTTCGGGAAAATAACATCGTTACCAAATAGGTAATGGTACCGAAACCAAACAGTAACGTAAATGATGTTTGTAAATACTTGTGGTGAACGATTACAAAGTTGTGTTGAATTTGTAATTGAGATGTTATACCTAATTATAAACCGATTGGTACTTAATACTAAATTTGCATTTAATTATGTGTATATATCAATTAGTATGATAAAATAACGAATCAAAAAAGGACCCTCTGTGTGTCTCATACTGGAACGTCTGTACCACATCCTTAAATTTTTGATACACGCTATAAACCCCATACCTATATGTCGGCCAAATTCGATAAAGAATAGAAGTAAACAAACCGTTGCTAGGCAACGAGTAGTTTACGCCTAAAAGACAGATGTTAGCAACCTTTTCTAGATAGATTATTTTCATAAAAGTAATAATTCTACTTCCTACTAATGTAAACAGTTTATTTGTTTAGATATTTATGATTTGCATAGAACACTTAATTAACCGATTAAATGAAGTATGACACACATGTAAGCTAATTTCCTAATAGGTTAAATTTTTTGATACATATATTTAGTCCATACTTGAAAGTATTACAATGCATGTGTGCAGTTGATTTGAAAGTAATTAAAATACGCAAAATTGTATTGACAAATGCCTCAATTTTATTCATTGGTTGAATTCCACAAAAGTGCTTAATAACTGGATTTCATTCATTTTTCTTTTTTGTAGGGCTAGGTTTTTCGAAATACCAAGATATTATGCATGTTATTTTAGTGATTCTAATGAAATATGTTTCAATAGGAATTGTTAATAAATAGTTGGCATGTAAAATTCGATAATCATGTAAATAACAGGAGATTTGTAAAATGTGAGTTGTGATAACCCTAAATTGGTTTGTTTACCTCTATTCTTTATGGAGCTTGGCTAGAATATAGTCCTAAATTATTTTTCTCTGGAAACGTCTTAAAATGATTCAGACCATATATCTAAGAAAGGTATGCTAGTTTACCAATAATTGCGTATAAATTACATTTATATCTACAAGCCGTTTGATTTACCTTAAAAAAAAAATAATATATTTTTTTTTTTAAATATGAATCCTTCTAATGGCCCCGATCTCCTTGTTCACAAACTAGTGATTAGCGATTGTTTAACCATACATTTTAGACGTTTGCACGTCACTAAACTTTAATCATCGTCTATGAATAAACCCCATAAACACTGTGGTGTTTATTCATAAACGATGATTAAAGTTAAGTGATGTTAAAAGGTCAAAATGTATGGTTATATAATCGCTAATCATTATAGGGGGTTTATGTTAGCTTAGACCTGTCAAATTAGTAGGTACGCGTCTGACATAAATTGATTTATTTTCGGTCCCCATGTTTATAATCGTGTCAAAACTGTCTATGGAATATTTTAATTTGACATGATTAAACTGAAATATTATCTTTTATCCTTTTCTAAATGGAATAGGAAGAAAAAGGTGCACTAAATTTAAAATTAGTTTAGTTTGTGATCAAAAGAATCGGCGCCATTATCCTACTATCCTAGATATACAGTATGTAAATAACAGAGGGCGTTCCCTTAAACTCGTTAATATATATCATTAATAGATTAAAATAAAAATATCAGCATAGAAAAATAAGCATAAAAAATCCGAATAAAAAAAAAATAATCAATACATAGTATAAAACAAAGTCGCTTTCGCTGTATGTCCGTATGTATGCTTAGATCTTTAAAACTACGCAACGGATTTTGACGTGGTTTTTTTTAATAGATAGAGTAATTCTTAAGGAAGGTTTGTATGTATAATAAATGCATAATATAGTAGAGAAACACTGAGAAATCTAAAAAGCGCGATAAAATCGAACTCCACGCGGGCGAAGCCGCGGGAAAGCTAGTTGAAAATAAATTTGAAAGCTCCTGTTTTAAATCAAAATAGTAGTCGTCATGTATAAATAAATTGCGACGTTGCCGTCTTTCAAGTTCGCGTGTACAGTGTGTTTCTTTTACATGTCAATTTAAAAATTTTATTGAATATTTTCATATTGGAAAAAATTTTAAAACATTTTGTTTTCGAATGGAAATATTTTTTTAGCATGTATGTATGCTATACTATTTCGGGTTAAAGGGAACGCCCTCTGTTAGTTAACATACTGTATATAATACTAGCTTTCCGCCCGCGGCTTCGCCCGCGTGGAGTTCGGTTATATCGCGCTTTTTAGATTTCCCTCGGGAATATCAAATTTTTCCGGTATAAAAGGTAGCCTGTGTCCTTTCTCAGGGTCTAAAGATTGTCTGTGCCATTTCATCAAAATCGGTTGAGAGGTTTAAGCGGGAAAGCGTAACAGACAGACAAATAGACAGACAGACAGAGTTACTTTCGCATTTATAATATTAATATGGATAAACAATCGCTTGACCGTAACCCCGCCTGATGATAAGCAGTGACGCAATCGTTGATGGTAAAGCGCACTAGTTTATTAAGAGCCTATTCACTCTAGCCTTGAAGACACTCAAATTGTAGTCCGACGGATTATAATATTAGTATGGATTACAAATATACTTAAGCACGAAATTTTATGAGGATGGATGGATGAATTACCCTTTCACACAAAGACTAGGGTGAAATTAGGCACACAGATGGGATAATTTCTTACTCCCACGCGGGCAATGCCGCTGACCAAATTCAGTAAATCCTATTTAGGTACTATTTGATTAACATACTGTGAAGAAATCTGAATTAGACATGTAATACTTGAGGAAACAAATTAGTTCAACCAATTTGTTTTATTGTTCGTTTTTATTAGTCAGACGTGACGAGATAAACGTGGTTTGATTCATGTTTCTGTGTCGTCAAACATTCGCGATGGTAGGTACATAATAAAATTAGACGTAGCTGGGATCCGCGGCTCATACAAAAGTAATTTATTACATTTTCCGGAATAAACTCCCAGCAAGCTCTTTATAAAAATTGGTTTAATGATTTTACTGAGAAAATCTGCTAAATATATACTTAAAAATTATATATGCCACAGAAATAATGTTTTTAATATCCATAAAATTTACTGTATTTGATATCTAATTTTAGAACTTTATGATTCGAAAATTTGGCCACTGTGCCTATAAATAAACACCCGGCTTTTTCTGATATAACATCAAAGAAAATTAAGGGTTGACTTTTCAATCGACAGATAATTTTTCTTCGTGAAAATTCATTGATGTTCAATAGTCAAATAGCGGAACTGCTATTGTAATCAGTGCTCTGAATGGAATACCTCATTTTTTTGTGGAAAAAAAATGACAAAAAATTAAAATCATTCCGGCGTTAAAATTATCTGACGTTTTAAAAATCAACTTTATAGGTTCTACTTTTTGAAACTTGTTGATTTTAACGTTTAAAAGCTCTCATAACATAATGATCTCCCTCTAATCTATGAAGTAATACATTCATTTTTATATACATATGACATTTCTCCATAAAATTGTATCATCTACATACAATCTGCCATTTTCTCTTTTCTGTTTGTTCTGTTTTTTACTTTGGTCAAACTACACCTGCAGGTGAAGATCTATGCCCATTAGAATAACTGATTTTTGACAGCTGTCAAAGCATGAACTTCCATTCATTCTAGATTATATAAAAATAACTATAAAATGCGTAATAAAATATTTAAATACATATAATATAAACCGCCTTATTTTATTAAATTATGGCTTTAAGTATACATAAATTATCAAAATCAAATTAAAATCAAGTCATTTATTCAAATTAAGCTAAGAATCAGCACCTTTCGAACGTCAATATTACATAAGACAGTCCTCGCAAAACGCCCGCTCTTCGCCACCTCCTAGTGCTTTCACTGGGAAGAAGTAGCGTATCAAACTCCCCAGCAGCACAGCTATCTGTTCATTAAAAAAAACACTTGTCTGTATACAATACTATGTAGGTACAATATTGAATGCAAGAAAACACAACTACAATGAAATTATTTATCTTATGCCAGCTAGCCACGCCAAAATACCAGCAAATCAAATGATATAATACCGTTACGTGTATCCGTAATGTATTGTGTGCTGTTGCTATCATTAGTTCCAACTGTCAAAAACGGCTAACCTAATGAACAGGGTATGTACAGTTCTTCATCTGCAAGTATTATGTAACCAAAATATAAAACAGAAGAAACAAACGATAAAATAACAGTTTGTAGATACATTATATATTTTTCGGAGGGATGTCAAAATTTAAAAACTAAAATGTCTTTCTACACAAACAATATAATAAAATGCAAATATGTAAAAGTTGTGTAGGGTAATTACGAAATACACACAAAATAACAGTCAATTGCAATGCCTTTGTATTATAGTTTAAAAAATTCGTCGGCCTACAACGTAAATAACCCAAAAATATTGGCTGATCATCAACAAATCAACAAAATGAAACACGAGCGATTGCCATTCTGAAACTCAGAGCATTTATTTTACCAATTACTGGTGATGAATGAAAGTTGAAACTGTAGAATAAAACGGGAACAAAATTTCAAAAACACTGTTATATAATATATGAACATAATTATTGTAAACAGCACATTATACTACTACAATCTATCAGACTTGTTTTTATTAGATTTTCAACTTTTTCACTAAAGCATTAAGGCTCAAAGTTGGGAATATTTGACAGTTTCGGGTAGCTTGATCTGCTGTCGTCCGTACTACAAAATCTTGGGTACATTTCATGTGTGTTACGGAATCTCCACGCTGTTTTCTATAATAATAGATATTAGTGGTTTATCAATCCATCAATGAATAATTGCTTGTATTGCTTGTATAGGTAGGTACTATTAGTACAATTTTACCGTAACAGATTAAATCACGTACAGTGACGAAGGATTTATTGTGTGTTGTATAAACATGTTGTATGATCATACAAATTAACGTCATCATTTCATTCCACTTAGAACCACTGCTTGAAATACAGTATGTTAACTAACAGAGGGCGTTCCCGTTAACCCGAAATAGTATAGCATACATACATGCTAAAAAAAATATTTCCATTCGAAAACAAAATGTTTTAAAAATGTTTCCAATATGAAAATATTCAATAAAAATTTTAAATTTACATGTAAAAGAAACACACTGTACACGCGAACTTGAAAGACGGCAACGTCGCAATTTATTTATACATGACGACTACTATTTTGATTTAAAACAGGAGGTTTCAAATTTATTTTCAATTATAATTTTTTTTTATTCGGATTTTTTTATGCTTATTTTTCTATGCTGATATTTTTATTTTAATCTATTAATGATATATATTAACGAGTTTAAGGAAACGCCCTCTGTTATTTAACATACTGTATATAGGTACATAAAACAATAAAGTTAGTCATGTTTAAATTGACGTCATACATAATTGTGACCTTTAAAGCCAAGTAATGGAGCATAGGGTTTACTTTCAAAGTTATCCTATTTTTTTTATTCTAAACGACTTTTAATAAATTAATCAAAAATTATTAGATTTTTTTTAATATGTATTATAAACTAGTGCTTCACCGCAATCCCGCCTGATGGTAAGTAGTGATGCAATCGTTGATGGTAAAGCGCACTAGTTGATTAAGAGCCTTATTCACTCTAGCCTTGAAGACACTCAAATTGTAGTCCATCGGAAACACCGCCGCTGGCAATTTTTTTTAGACATGCATGGGGTTTGCTTTCCAAGTTTTCCTAAATTTTATAATAGGTATAAACGTCTTTTAATAAATTAATCAAAAATTACTATAATTAAAATCTAATATAAAAACCCGAAACGCTATTAAGAAGCTAAAATATGCAGTCAAAAATTTCTTCACACAAAAATCTGGTCAAGTGCTGGTCAGCCTTGCACACGTTTGTTGCTTTAACTGCACGGTTAGCGCAGTGCTTAAGCTATTGACTGCTGCGCTGCGTATCCGGGTTTGATTCCCGCACGGAACAAATATTTGTATGACCTACAATTAGTTGTTCCGGGTCTGGATGCTTGTGTATGTGAGTTTATATGTTTGTAAACGTACCCATGATAGGTATAAGAGAATTTCCTAGGCAAGGTTTTTATAGAAATGATTATGCATCTGTGAAAGATACAATACTCTGGTTATTACGGTTCCTGAGATATACCCTGGTGGTAGACGGACGGAGATCTTAGTAATATAGTCCTGTTTTAACTCGTTGGGTACGAAACCCTAAAAACTAGAACTTAATTTAGAAATGTAACAACTATTTTGACGGTTATATATCCTTTAATTTCCTTTTTTTTGTAATTATAAACTAGTGCTTGACCGCAATCCCGCCTGATGGTAAGCAGTGATGGAATCGTTAATGGTAAAGCACGCTATTTTATTAAGATCCTCTTCACTCAATAAAACTGAGTGAATAGGAAGAAAGGCGGCAGTTAAGCGAGGTGATGCAAAACCCAACAACATGACCAACGATGCTGCGCCAGGGGGAGATTGATTTGGAGACCCTCCACGACTAAGCTCCCGACACAACAACATTTGGCCCATCGTACCCGGTACACATCGCAACACAACTGCTCAGAACCGTCCTCCGTACGGCTTCACCAGACATCATACCGGAACTCGAATCGCTTGGCGGCAAGACTTTGTCTGGTGGGTTGTAACTTCTGCTGGCAGCCGATGCTTACCACCGAGAAGTTATGGCCTACCACTTCATGTCTATTTAGATGATTTTACGGTTTACTGATAGGTAATGTCTAGCTGTCATTGTACAGCTAGAACAATAGCTTATCATAAAATATAAACTAGCAATAATTATTTCTTTCAAAATAAAATCATTGACAGAAAATTGATTTGATTAACATTTGACCCAACGCGATTCAAAAAGATTTCAATTGTTCCTTTGTTAGTTGTGCCTTTGAACTATAATAATTATAACAAATAATAGAAGTTTCAACACGGGCAATAGAAATGAGTTTTTATAAAAGTAGTTTCTCATTTCTACCACTTATGCTTATAACAAGTTCTAAAAAAGTGTCTCCTATCTTTTACAGGTTCGTAATGCGACGGCTATCTTCATCATTAACCTGTCCTGCTCCGATCTTCTGTTCTGCTGCTTCATCTTGCCTCTGGCTGCCTCCACCTTCTACAACAAATCCTGGGCCCATGGCAAGGTTCTCTGCTATATGTTCCCGTTCGCCAGATACGCGCTGGTGGCTGTCTCATTGTTCACAGTCCTGGCTATCACTATCAACAGATACGTCATGATATCGCATCCAAGACTTTATCCAAAGTAAGTATTGTCATGAAAGAAGCAATGTCTTGCAGTTTTTTCTTGTTTAATTCAACATACGTCATTTAATGTCAGGTATTGTTTAGATCATAGATATAGAAATCCTACATCTATGGTTTAGAATTAGATAGTTACAAATAATAGAAAAGCAACTTTACGCAATTCAGTATTCTTTTACATGTAAAACTCATTAATATTATATTAGGAGGTATACCTATCTACTTAAATATTGCATACAGAATCAGAAATAACGTTAAAGATTATGTTGAATATATCATTAATTTTGGTGTCATAAATCCCAAATGCTAAAAATGGCATATCCCGTCATGCTTTCTTATAAAATAAACTTTCAATTTCAAATAATTTACCTACATAATTATATTTTGTCCACAGATTATACACGACCAGGAACATATGCCTAATGATGGTATGTCTCTGGGTATTCCCTTTCGGAGCACTAATACCCACGTGCCTCGGGGTTTGGGGTGAGTTCAGTTTGGATCCCATAACTGGTTCCTGTACCATCGTCCCTGATGATAACGATAATTCACCGAAGAAATTCCTCTTCATCATTGCCTTTCTCCTCCCAAGTGTTGCGATCATCTTGTGCTATGCCCGCATTCTTTGGATTGTCAGAAAGACAGCAAAAAAATCACACGGCAACGCTACCCAAATGAAATCTTTCAGCATGAGTACCACAACAATAGCGACGAGAATAGTGGATTTGGATAAACGTCCGACTAGAAACACAGTGCCTAGTTTTCCTATGAAACACCTTTGCTTTATGCAAACAGGCGCTGAACTATCGACGTCCTCCGATAGTACTCCATCAGAATCAGAGAGGCAGTCCACCACTCCTGAAGTTGCACGAGCACTCGGCGATGAAAACAAAAACTTTCGCCGTAGTTTCATAGCAACCATGAGATGGACCACTGCACCCATGAAGCCACGTCTTCCTACGAAGAAAGATAAGAAGCTATTGACGATGATAGTGGCTATCATGGTGTCTTTTTGTGTTTGCCACCTGCCAATCACATTGATGAAGACAATATTCTTTGAAACTACGACGCACTCAGTAGCACATGTGTTTGGGTACGTACTCATATATTTTACGACATGTGCGAACCCCGTCATTTATGTTGTGATGTCCAATGAATACAGACAAGCATATAAGAATGTGTTTAAATGTAAACGATGAGATTGTTCCAATTGTTCATTGATGTAAATACCCAGATGGGCGAAATTTGTCATTTTTATTGAACTACATTGTGTTATTTTGTGAGTCAGCCGTCGTTGGTGAGCAGTTTAAAGCTACTAACAAATCAATTCAACGTAATGGGTAAAACAAAATATGAAAATGACATGAACGCATTGTTATTTTATTCAAATTATTAAATAAGTCTATTTAACTACTACTTTTAAATTGTGATACATAAAATTCTCTCTATTTAAAAATATGTTTCAAAATAAAAATACTGTTGTCTTTCTAAATATCTAAATACACATCCAAGGTTGAAATTAACTATTTCCAGACAAACTGTTACATTCCGTTTCATAACAATGCTATCAGAATAACATTCAGCTATCTAACTCAGTACGAGTCTATTTTATATGGTAATAATTCATTTATATGTACATAATTATTATCTAAGCTTTAGCAATAACGTATAGCAAAAAATTTTACCTAAAATAACTTAACAAAGCAATCAACTTACTCAAGTAGTATCTATATTAATATATCGACGATATTAAATTAATACTACGATATAAGACGTGTTATTGAAATAAACTTTTAATTAAGCATTAACTGTCGAATATAATACATATAATTGTTCTTGGTGTAAAACTCTTGCGAATACATTTTTTCCAATAGTTCCGATCCCACTAATCGATTGAAATAAAGAATACAAAGTATTTGAAATGTATAGGAACTCTATCAATCAATGCTTATTGAAATGTACACCAAATTTAATTTTAAAATGAAGTTAAGCTTGTTATGTCTGTGTTTTTTTTTTTAATACAAATTGATGATATTAAAATCGAAATCTACCAATACGATTACTCACTTATCTACTACCTAAAGTAAGATTTAGGAATATGATAATTAATAGGTATAAGTATTACGATGAATATAGATCTTTTATATAAGCAAAATAAGCATTGCCGAATGAAACTTTTCGAGTTTTAATTATAATAAAAATCGAAGACCTCTTAATTATAGGTGACGATTGTTTGTCTCGGCCACAATGACGCGTTTGTGTAGTAATCGTGGTTCAATTCTACGTAACAATCATAGACAATAGACCACTTACTCTAAACCCTATTCCAATGGAATAGAACTCAAAATGGATAAAATAAATAAAGGGCTGATGGCCACACTATTTCCTTATTTTTGCGGTTAACGCACGAACGGTTTATATGCCGAAGCAAATAACAGTCACTCAGATGTAAAGGTATTTCATACTAGTGTACAATATCAATGTGTGATATTATTGTAAATAAGAAGGATGTCAAAGACATAGAAATTAATAAAGAACATTTCGATAACGATTGATATTGAATCGAAGACGGTGCTGTTTCGTTCGAATGAACCTGTAAATTACAGCCAATGCAAGATTCTGAAGGAAATAATGTTAATATTTATAATGTTCGTAGATGGAAAACTGAGACTTTGTTTTTGCAACAATAAGAGAACAAAATCTCTTTAAAATATGGCAGCATTGCTTGAATTTTCTATTAGTTAAGTCTTTAATTAATTATGTAACTTGTAAATTACATTACATCGCTTTGATACAACAAAAAATACAAAAATTAAAAGACGACCATTCCAAATGATTGTCAGTTTTCGAGAAAATATTATAATGTTACTAGCGTTTAGAATTAAAATGTTTTATATGGTAGATATATATTAATAGTTGTGAAGATAAATCGTAACCGAAGGTTTTCCAAAGATATGTTATAATTGTACAAAGAAAATTTATTTAGTCATTATGAGGATTTTACTGTATTTATTTTACTGTATGTATAAAAATATACTGATTTATCAAATATATATACTTTGAGGTGGACCTACATCCCAATGAAAGAAAGTTAAGCCTTTGGTCCCAGCTGACATTCGTAGATCTTTAAAAGTCGCTACGGGTAGTCCGAAGCCTGAATGTCTAACAACCCATCTTACAAGAGGTATCGAATTTAAAAAAAAAAAATTCAGTTAACTTTGGTTATAATGAAAACCACCCTCAACATAGTTGGGCAGCTAGGCATCTGCCTGACATGTCTTGATAATACTAATGATGATACTGTGAGTCGGCGAAAATGTTGCTGGAACTTGGAATTCACTGAGCAGAATTTCCGCTGGTTGAACGCTGAAGCTCAAATACGTGTTTTGTTTAAATTATAATCTTTGGTAGCAAACGAATATAGGTTAAGTACGTTATAAAGTTTGACATGGGTCTGATAGGATAAAAGTTTGTTACGATTTTGAATAAGAACCACAGAAAACGTATACACTCCAATTACTCCGGCTTTTCTAAAAGTTTCCCAGTAAAATAAAATTACGAACAAAATGTTTCTAAGCTGTCATTTCTATGTAGAACGGTTAATTAACATTATAATTATTTAACCCTAAAATTCAAATTCCACCGAACAGCAGGGTAATTGTGTAACATCCTATCAGTAGCAATGGGTTACATTTTATTATTATTATTTTTATTTAATGGTCTATCTACAATTGCTACACAATAACAACAATACATTGTCAATTGTTGTTGTTGTTATTGTGATTGTAATTGAAGATAGACCATTAAATAATTTAAATTAAAAACAATACATTGTCAATTGTTGTTGTTGTTATTGTGATTGTAATTGAAGATAGACCATTAAATAAAATAAAATAATAATAATAATAAAATGTAACCCATTGCTACTGATAGGATGTTACGCAATTACCCTGCTGTTCGGAATTTAAATTTTAGGGGCAAATAATTATAATGTTAATTAGCCATTCTACATAGAAATGACAGCTTAAAACATTTTGTTCGTAATTTTATTGCTTGTATTGACAAGCAACATACAAACATAGTACAGAACATTATGCAATGAAATAAAATGGAAAGAAAAAGATGAACTTAACTTAAAATTAGTTTAGTTTGTGAACAACAGAATTGGCGCCATTATGCGGTGGAACTCCACCTTTATACACTTATCGAATATTTTTACCAATCCCTTACAAAATCGTCTGTAACGCTGAATAACAATAAAATATCAGGGCCTGTAGCCAATGTAACATCGCTTCGTAGCGAAGCGAAATCGAATACCAAACTAACCAATGGCGGGAACGATTGACCACGTGATTTATCACGTCGCGTGGTCAATCGTTTCCGCCATTGGTTGGTTTGGTATTCGATTTCGCTTCGCTACGAAGCGATGTTACATTGGCTACGGGCCCTGGTATTGAATGTAGCTAAAACAGTGGTCCTTTTTAAAAATAAGTTAGGTTAATTTTTTATGTAGATACCAAACGAGTTATTTGTAAAATATTATTTTAATGTGAATTTGAATAGACTTATTACGCCTATTTATTTTAGTTAAGTTTCGAGCGGTCTGTGGCAGAATCATTTGGTGATTAAATATTATATTATAGAAATAAACCTCAATCCTATATGACTTATGTTAACTTCATTTCATAAGGACCGGAGTTTTGATCCATTGTTAAACTCAACTAATTGTTAAAATTATGTGAAGGTTAAATTTTTGCTAAATGTAGTTTTTGACCTATTATTTTATTTTATTATTTTTGTACACACAATAAAATACATATCGATATGACAAAATAAAACGAGCATAAAGGTGTGTGGTGTTTTTAGTTCATCTAATGATATAATAATGGTGAAATAATTAACTATTAGTAAATAGTCAATAGCGACTATTAGATAAACTGACAATGGTACAAAAACACATTTTGGCATTATTTATTATTTTTAACAATTGGTTGAGTTTAACTTCGGATTAAAAGATCGGCCCTTAATCGTCACAATGAATTTTGAAAAAACCACAGTCAGAGTAAACCCGAATGACACATGGCAACTTTCAAGCTTTTATTTGGAAATCCATTATTTATTATGTTACCAAGAAGAAGGCCCACCTACCTACTACTCTTCTGAACATTGACCTCGAACTTGTCCAAGAAATGGGAGTAGGTACATCCCCTTTTTTATAAGCGTTGCTTACAAATGATTCAATGTAGTGTTCTTCATTTTAGTGTAGTTGAGCGGCCAATATTATAATATTTATGTAATTTCAAGCCTTAATGCCAAAAGGAGGCTAAATTTATCTTAAGTGTAACCTTTTCAACAATGATTCTGTCACAGCCCGACCAAGTCGTATATTATATTTAAATACTCCTTTGTATTACGTACGAAAATAACTGTAACACCAAAACGTAGGTACCAAAGAACCAACACCTGGGGCCATAACCCTTAAGCCATTGTACTTACCAAAGATATGATTAAAAATAAATATAAAATATTACAATATTCATTGGTTTTATTTTACCCAATCGAAATTTTAATCGAGAGGTCAGCGCCACCTATCGATCGACATCTGGTGATCAACAGTCTGGTGTAAGAAATTATTACTTTACTTCTGGTAAAGCAAGATATTTCTAAGGTGACATGCAATCATTAATGTACCTAGGACCTAGGTATAACAAATAACGAATTTCAGTCCATAATAAATGGTAACGTTCAAAGAACCTGGGCCCGGGCGCATTACCCGTAGGCCGACGGGTTCTCAAGTGGCGACTACGCACCGGAAGACGCCGTATTAGCCCGCCCGGACAAGGTGGCCTGATGACCTGGTGAAGGTCACTACCTTCACCAGGTCATCAGGCCACCTTGTCCGCATCTAGCGCAGGACCGGTCGTCGTAGAGAACCTTAGGAGGGGCCTATGCCCAGCAGTGGACGTGTTTCGGCTGAAACTATGGTGATGATGATTCAAAGAAACGCTAAAGTTTTATATAACTAATTGGCCGGCTTATTTATACTAGAGTTTTAAGGGCCAATCTCAGTATCAGCCCTATCTGAATAACAGCGGACGATCGTCATTCATTTGAAGATCATTATGTGGCGGAACACAGAGACAGATAAGGAAATTATGATTGGGTACTAAATGATCTGGCACTCGTTTCATTTTCTAAGAAAGTATCTTATTAACTGATTCACGGAACCCACAAAACGTTCATTTTTTTCATGATAAAGAAAAACCTTTTTAAAAGATTGTTATTGTATAAAGATTTTGAACAAGAAGAGTGTTCGATCTTTTTGAGCATACTACAACGAAGAAAAAATACAATTTCATCCTCTCGGGGTTAAGGTGCATGTGTTTTTTTAATATTTTTGATTGTTACCTAAAAGCTTACAAAACGAAAAGGTATTCAAATTAGAAGAATCATGAATATAGACTCGATTTATTGCTGTTTCTTTTTTATTCCCCTGCCCAGCCATCAACATTAATACTCAAAACTATACTAACGACATTTTCCCCATTTCTCCGTAACACATATCATACCGTATTTGCACACAACTTTTCAATTACTAGAGCCACTTTCATATTTCCTCTTATGTAGTGTACTTAACACAAAAAGTTGTATTATTAGTAAAAGTATCAGTAGCCGAGTTATTACTAACAGTCTCGCGCTCCAGCTTCCGTAAAGGCTTTAGCACCGAATAATAAATACATACATACTCTACGAGAGGTTATAATGGGAGACCGAAGAGTATAACCGACCCCTCTGGTTAGCGTTTGTGGACAGCGGAAAAGCGTTTGATTCTATCGAGATATGTGCTATACTGCAGTCTCTTCAACGGTGCCAGATCGACTATCTCTACCTAAATCGAGGTGCTAAAGTGTTTATACAAAAACTCCGCTATGTCTGTCCGACCCCAATTTCAGACCTCAAAACCTAACCTTTTCTGCTAGGTGTGAAAGGTTCTGGACTAGAAAGGGGCCAGCAATAACATCAATAGACGAGTACATAACTCACCTTCGGTTTGTCGCCGATATTGTTCTCATGGGTGAGACTATGGAAAACCGAAGTATAATGCTCGTATATACAACTCACCTTTGATATTCCTTAAAAATGAAGCTCCAACAGTTTAACTAACTGACGTATATACCGTCATTTTAATTTAATTCACGTCCCGAAAATAACGTTAATAATGAAAGCCATCACGTAACTGGGTCAATTAATTTGCCATACCGAAATAGATTTTTTCCTACACTTCGATGCGTGGGGACGCCTAAATAGGGCGAAATTGACCTGGCCAGAAAGGCATTGAGTTACGCCACTAATGGACTGCCCTAGGCCTGAATACGTCTAATTTTTTTTCTTCATTCATTAGGTATCTGCTAAAACACCCTGACCTTTCAAATACAGGGTGGGCCATCAACGCAAAAACTAAACACTGGATTCAGTAAATTATTTAAACTACCAAAAAACGCAAATACTAAAGACTTAAATGTTAAATTAGTATCTGGGATCAAAAAACGAACTTTTGTCATGACTCTATCAGAAGATTGTCATCATAATCAACTTTTTTAAGTCCACTGCTGGGCACAGGTTTCCTCTCATACAGAGAAGGATTGAGCGTAATCACTACGCTTCCTCAACGCGCGTTGGCGATTTCAGACTTAAAGTCCAGGTTTCCTCAATATGTTTTCCTACACCTTTTAATCCGAGATATACTTAGAAAGTTCATATAACTTAGAAAAGTTACATTGGTACTTGCCTGACCTGGAATCGAACTTATCGGAAGATGCTATAATGTTAACAAATGGCGGTAAATGTTAATTCTACTTTGTCATATTTGTGAGCAAATGCAAAATACACCAAGACATGGATCGAAATATCTCATAATAGTTATATAATTTTACAAATCTCTCGTTACAGCGATTTACACTAGACAGCCAGATCCATTGATTTAAGCTTACCAAACATTTTTTCAAGAGTTTATGTCAACAATCCTGTCGAAACCCTCATAGAGAAGAGAATATATTTCAAGAACGCGAGGACCTATCGCCGAAAGCTCCGCTAAGAGTGATAGGAAATGCCATAAATCGGGGCCGAATAGTCATCAATTCGGGCGGCGACGACGATATCATTTTCTCGGCTTAATATAAAACCTTGTAGCCGATAACAATAGGACAACTTTTATATACACCGCTTTTTATAGCTTCTAAGTAATATAAGCCCCTATTGTTTATTATTATTAACTTAATTCTGTGAAAATAAGATCGTGCTGTTTAAAGCATTGCACCTACTAATTCATCAAATTTTGAATAACAATATCCACAACATGTAAAGAAACCCCCGTCCGACCCAAAAGGAAACTCAGGAAGGTCAGGTATACACATGACCAAATAAAATATGAAATTTTACATAATCATCATAGTAACAATACTAATGAATTTTGAAATAATCTTTTTTTCCACGAATTAATTCCAACTTCCCCAAAATTTGGTATTTTTTTAAAAAGGGACAACACCATTTCAGACAGTATTATTATGAGTGATGCGACCACGTGCCCTGCCCCCCTTCACCCGTGCATGTATGCCTACAGTGTTGCCTACCGCACATGTATTAACTTACCTCACTGTTTTAGGAATAATAGTTATTTTTTTAGGGGGATTTTTTTTTTTAACTTTAGTCCGTCTTTGTAGGCATTATTAGAATCAGTTATCGATACCTAACAAGACCTTCGCGGATCGGACAGGGATTCTTTAAATATTGTATAGAAATGTAGCATAATTAGTGATTAATGTTCCGACAGAACATGGGCTTCCTCTCGGTGAAAGGAAATGGGCCGTAATCTAACTTCGATGGCCTAGTGCAAGTTGGTAGATGTCACATGTCTTGGAACTTTTTGGCGCTAGGGCTTACCGGTTTACTCACGACCACTTCTATAGCAGTGGTGATGAAATTATTTCCACAAAGTAAAGCGCTTGTCTTGATTCATGTCTACGTATATAAATATAAATTATAGGCGTTTTTAGTCATATTATGTGTTCTAAACTATTTCGATGCAATTATCACAATCATTTATAGAATTTATTTTTACAAGAGTATACAGTATGTTAACTAACAGAGGGCGTTCCCGTTAACCCGAAATAGTATAGCATACATACATGCTAAAAAAAATATTTCCATTCGAAAACAAAATGTTTTAAAATTTTTCCAATATGAAAATATTCAATAAAAATTTTAAATTGACATGTAAAAGAAACACACTGTACACGCGAACATGAAAGACGGCAACGTCGCAATTTATTTATACATGACGACTACTATTTTGATTTAAAACAGGAGGTTTCAAATTTATTTCCAATTAGAATTTTTTTTTATTCGGATTTTTTTATGCTTATTTTTCTATGCTGACATTTTTATTTTAATCTATTAATGATATACATATAATAAACTTATACATAGTAAAAAAAAACGTCTATGTTTTGACAAGTAGCAAAAACCACGAAGCAGGGTCGAGTAGCTAGTATATATTAAAATTTTAATTAGGTACCTACACAAATAATTTTGTACCCAGGACTTAATTAATTTGATTCATGAAATAGAAACTTTCAAGTAGGTATTCGAATAATTTATTTCAATAGCTTCATTTATTTATGCAGTTAATGAACAATATTTCCTATTTCCACAATAAATTCCAATTTACACAGAGTTACAACATTATGAAATCGTAATTTCAATAAGACGGAATTTAATACAAAGTTTCTTTTCAGAAGTTAATAAAAAGTTATTCCGTTCTCTAACATTTTATCAGGAAGTCTTGTAACTCACTAACAAGAATATAAATTCAAAAGGTTTCTCAGAAATTCTCTATTATGAACTTATTATTACCTACCTAATATTTTATTTGGTGTCCCCTTGTTCCGCAGAGAAAAATTTCATAAAATGTTCCCGAAAATGTTTCCAAATTCGGTCCTTGTATTTTTATTTCGAATATTGCAATTTTTCTTTTAGGGCCTGACGTAAATTGATGTATTTTCAATATTCATGTTTTTATGGTGAACACTGGCGCGATGAATATAGATTCCATAAAAACTAAGAACTGATACCTAAAATAATGGCACATACCTATTTATCTCTTTTATTCTTATACTAGCGACCCCCCCCCCCCCGCGCTTCGCACGGGTGCAATGTTGACACTACAGAAGAATTGTGAACGTATAAAAAACATAGCGGTCCGCCGCGGCATAGCGTAAATTCGGCGCAATTTTTTTTCCGCCGGATTTACAATTTCAATTTTTAAATTTGTAATATCTTCGAAAATATTCATTTAAATCATATAGTGTAAAGGGCAATATAGATCTATATTAAATCAACAATTTATTTAAAGTATTAAGTTGGATAAGGATTAATGCTGTATTGGTTAAAATCGCTTCGAAAATTAGCTGATACTTGTGGTATAAAGTAAATGACAAAAAACCTTATTGTGGGATATCCATAAGAGATAGACATATACCATCGCGTCTTTTTTGTAGATCTTTTCAATGTGTTGTGTGTGTTTTATTTAGTACATTGTTTTGATAAATCTCGTAGGGTTCAGCCTGCGTTTCACTGCAAACGCGGAAAAAATGTAATTATTTACGACATCACATTAGAAATCTCAAAAATAATAGTATTTCTCCAGAACTTAATGGATGTTATTATACACATAAACCTTCCTCTTTAATCACTCTATCTATTAAAAAAGCCGCATCAAAATCTGTTGCGCAGTTTTAAAGATTTAGTCATACAAAGAGACATAGGGAAAGAGAAAGTGACTTTGTTTTATAATATGTAGTGATAGTGATTTAGCTAGCAAGATTTTTAGATAGTTTAATGTAAATAAGAATTGCTAATATGATTGTGACCATGCTAAAATAGGCTTTTTTGTCTACTTCACTGTGCTTTACAAGAAAATCAAAATACTTAAAATTCCACCATCCAGATGATTGAATAATTGAATATAATTAATTTCACGAAATAAAATGGGGAAAATGTAAACTGTATAATCCTGTATTTCCTTTAATATTTAGTCCTCCATTTTGTTTCGTATAATGTGCGGTCAAACGGTGAAGATTTAATTAATATTTGAAGGTTAATTAAAATTAATTAACTCGCTTATATTCGTGTCGATGTACGACGAAAATCAGGAATTTATATTTTACGAAAATACAAGCAGTCGGATCCCATTTGGATGTAGTGTGATTGAAACACAATCGAATGGGCTGTAAAGTCCTTTTTTTATTTTGGATGGGAAGTCATATAAATGACATCTCCCGCTCTGGGCGAAACGTAAGGGCATGTCAGACTTTTACTTACTAAAATCCACCCGTGTTCCGTCACTTGCCTGTGCACCACGGCCACGATTTTTTTTTAACCAACCCGCATCCCTGACCCAGGGGGCATCGGTCCTCGTTGACCCCGTCACGATATGCTGACATCCCTTTGAGGCGCGCGTGAAACACAACGCGCCGTCGACCCGGGCCTGGTCCCTACCGGGCGGCGAGCTACCTATCGCTCGCCATCGGCAAGCCCGCGTCTTCGGGTGGCCGGGAGTTAGGAGCGTGAGCGCACTGGGATTCCCGCTCCCTTACGCGCTCCGCCTCCTACTTTGCCAGGATCACTGCTTCGCAGAAGGAGGTGAGGGTCTGCCATGCAGTCTCAGCCCGGACCGTGGCCTGGACCAAGGTCGGAAGCGAGAGATCGCCGCCGATCGCCGCCACGAGAAGCCACGGCGGTGCTCTACCTGAGCCGGGCAGACCTCCACCGTTTGCGCCACCGTGTCCTCGCCCCCGCCTTGTATGTTTATGCCCGCTTGACCCAGTTGCGATTTAACTTGTTACGGTGTAAAGCCCAATTTTGAAGGTCCGATCACGCATGAATGTTTGAAATTCCTTGTTAAGGCTGTCTAGTGACTCTAGTGTCCAATGAAGGCCCATGAATGGAAAAACCATGTGAACGTTGTCGTTTGGCTCTGTTTCCAAACCAAAAGCAGAACACTGGAACGCTTTTAGCTGTTTAAATACGGAATATTTGCGCCGATGAATTAATAAGTACGAATTATGATTTTCAAAGAGATATTCCTTTATTCGGTTTTTAGTGGAGCATCTGAAGCGTACAATCATAAATATTTACGCGCCATTAAGATTCTTAATAAAACATAGTTTTTTTTATAATTTAAAGATTACGTTAAAAAATCCATCTTCTCCCTACCATAAGGCCAGAATGGAAAGCTTGTTCATTTTACAGTTCTCACGCATAAAACTGTCATCTGCGGTGTCACAATTCATGTGCCCAACCAATACATATTGGATATTGTACATTCTTCTTTGTGGACGATTCCAGATAAGATTTTCCACAGAATACATATTTTGTGAAACTTCAAAATTTGGTACAATATTTTTTTACTGTTTGTGTTTTCATTCCTTTTCCTTCAGGTACCCTTCATTTATTCTTGCATGTTCCTACTTTCTTCCTAGATTTCCTACCGAGCAACTTACCCTGAAACGCAATTTTACATCTTGTCCCTTTTGAATAAAAATATGAATACTTTAAAAATGCTTTATTATTTCTCTTATTTAAATGTAACTTTGTAACTAATGTGCCAATGTAACTTTTCTAAATTATATGTACTTTCTAAGAATATCTTAGACACCAATGACTGATCATAAGGTCAAACATACATATATTAAATTATAGAAGATTTATAGATATCATAATTTAAGATTATAAGGGAAAACATCTTGAGGAAACCTGGACTTTTAGTCTGAAATCGCCAACCCGCATTGAGCAAGCGTGGTGATTACGCTCAATCCTTTTCTGTACGAGAGGAGACCTGTCCCAGCAGTGGGACGATAAAAAAGGTTGATGATGATGGTGATCATTTATTAAAAGACATAATAGTAATATTTATTACTCCCCTTGTCAATGAATCGTATCACTAATCCATACTAATATTATAAATGCGAAAGTAACTCTGTCTGTCTGTCTGTCGGTCTGTCTGTCTGTCTGTCTGTCTGTCTGTCTGTTACGCTTTCCCGCTTAAACCTCTCAACCGATTTTGATGAAATTTGGCACAGACAACCTTTAAACCCTGAGAAAAAACATAGGCTACTTTTTATCCCGGAAAAAATTGATGTTCCCGAGGGAAATCTAAAAAACCCGATATAAACAAACTCCACGCGGGCGAAGCCGCGGGCGGAAAGCTAGTATCTAATAATTGAGTACGATTTTGTCGAGAAAATAAGAAACACATGTAAGTCATTGGCACTGAGGTGCTGTTCGTATATGCAAGATCGCTTGTCTCAGTGTGTGTGTCGACTCGAGCTCTTCGTTGCGCGATTCTAAATTAGGACTAGTTCTCATAATGGAATGGAAGGTTGTATAGGGGAAGGGAGGGCAATATGGAAGAGGTAGGCTTCCATATTGCCCTTCCTTCCCCTATACAACGTTATTTTTTGTATATGCGAAACCCTGAAACACGTGTCCAATATTTTTAAGTAAAGAATCTAGTATGTAGAAACTTTGAAAAACCATCAAAAAGATGTCATGAATAACCACAAAATTATGGGCTAGTTGTGTGCTTACCCGGTTGTCCCAACTAAAATATGTTTAACGCGCCGCTCGCCTGCCCACCCACTCGCCCGCCCGCGCCTTAAGCGGCGCGGCGCGTGGGGCCTGTCTCACGCGCCTAGTACTTTGATCTACAATCAGCTGTGTTGCGCGCTCGGTAACCACACTACATCAGTTTTTAAATGTATTTGAGAAGAAATATAATAGGTGTAAAAATGATCAGAATCGAATCAGTTGCTTATTCTGAACAAACTATATTCAGGTTTCGTATATAGAAAAAATAAGGTTGTATAGTTATCGAAATATTGAGAAAACCACAATAAACTACACTTACCTAATCTGTCACGACATTCACGTTTATCATAACTTAACCAGTCTACTTAATAATAACCTACCTACTATTAATCAGAGTATTATTTCCAGTTCGTCATACTGACGTGTAATTTATTATTTTGATGAAGTTATATTAAGCAGGTAATATAACTTAATACCTACAATAATTTATTATTTTGATGAAGTTATATTAAGCAGGTAATATAACTTAATACCTGCTTAATATAACTTCATCAAAATAATAAATTACACGTCAGTATGACGAACTGGAAATAATACTCTGATTAATAGTAGGTAGGTTATTATTAAGTAGACTGGTTAAGTTATGATAAACGTGAATTCTTCTGATATTTAAGAAGCATATTTTTAAATTATTTTATTAAGTAAGCCATTTTTGTTTACTAAATGTATTATCAGGTACGCTTAATGAGCACTCGAGTACAATTAATTACATCTATCGAGCTAATTAATGTTGCCTTTATCAAGAAAAAAGGTAAAGCTTCCTATAACATAGATAAGTTACCTTAACGATGGTTGATTTTTAATTTGACAAGGGCACTTTCATTAGCGCCACTGGCATTTTAATCCATTTAGATGTTAATAGAGTTTGGTAAAACTATTAACAATCTTACTAAAGCTTTTAAGCTAGACTTTATCAAAAAGATACTTGAGATTAAACGAATATCTAAAACCAAAAATATTTCCATTATTAATTTTCAGTTCACCTAACAACATACATCTCCCACCTACCCACTTCAGGTAAAACGAGTAAATTATCATAAAGAACAGGATATAAGCGTAAAAGAGGCCAAATATCACTGAAACTGATTTATCTGAAACTAAATCGCAATTTGCCCGGTAGATACGTGAAAAAATGGGCCCGAATAAAAAAATAAGGGCAAGAGTACACCTTACGGATTTCCGATAGATGAAAACATCAGTCAGTGTAATGCGTCGTTCTATCATGTTCACCTTATGTGAGGACACGCACCCACAATTTAAATAAATTGAGCAATTTATTTATCGCGTTAACATTTTCTCACCTTTTATGAACGGTGATTTTCGGAAAATAGTCGTTTCCTAGCCACACCTTTGTTAACAAATCTAAGGGAAATAATATGGAATTTACATTAATGGTGAACATCGAACTAGGCTACCATGTTCAAAGTTACACGCATAGCTATTATGTTAATTTGGTTCAATATACTGATTTCAGGAAGTAATGTAGCTATGTAGTCTATTCAAGTTGTTGCCAAAGATCATCATCATTCCAGCGTTAATCTCAGTCGCATCCGAAGCCTTTTCAGCTTTGGAGTCTGGGGTCCGGTTTTACCAGTCCAACTGCTGATATGGCTAAACTTCGACATTTTCCGTGAAGCGACTGCCGTCTGACCTCTACAACCCGAAGGCGGCATCGAAGCATTGCAGTTAGACCAATTGTTTGACGTTTGAGGGCTCCAACAACCCGTAACGACTGCCACTAGATGTTCGTATGGCAACCGGGACCAACAGCTTAACGTGCTTTCTGAGGCACGAACAGATCTGTGCAAATATTCATATTCATGCATACAAATACTTGCACTGTGCGGGGATCGAACCCGCGCCACCTTGCGCAGCGGCCGCGTCCGTCACCGCTACGCCACGGAGGCTGTCAAGCTGTTGCCAAAGATATTGAAGTTAAATTAAATCGTTTATTGTGCAAGTAGGATGACTGATCACTTTTACACGTTGTATTTTTTTTGAAACTAGCTGGAGCCGGCTTTTCCTAGCTGACTTCCTCTGAGAAGAAAAACCGAAACAAAGTAAGAGATCATCCTCTTTTTCCAAGTCCAGGCATTTAAATTGAAAACGTTTACAATAACAATATGTGTCTACCTTGTACATAACAATCAATTTGTTGATTTAAAAAAAACAGTGATTAAAATGTCATAATTGTAGCATAATTACGCATTTTGCTTAATGACATTGCTTAGCAAAGTGAGCATCTCCATGCCAAGCCAAGCTGAGATAATAATTTGAGCCTTCACTCAAATGCTGACGTCTCAGTGCATTTAATAGTTCAGGTTAGGTCATGCATGCGGAATCAATTCAGTGGATGAAAATTTGAGGTTACATATATTACAATGATATAATTCAAACATGCACTGTTTATAACTTTAGACCCTTCTCTGTTAGGCATGCTTTCATTTCAACATTCAGCCGAAAGACTTCCACAACTGGACATAGGCCTTCCCCAAGGATCTCCACGACGAACGGTCCTGCGCTCCCGCATCCAGCGGTTTCCCGCAACCTTCACCAGGTCATCGGTCCAGCTTGTCGGAGCAAGCTTATTGAGTTATAATAGAAAAAATAATTGTGTCAATGACAGCTGAGTTTAAGGTATCGAACTTATCTGCTAGGACTGCGGGTTTTTCGAAAGAGATACCACGGCCCTGGCGTAAAGGCAAGTGAAGGAAAACGGGTGGGTTTTAGTCAGTAAAAGTCTGACACGCCCTTCCGCTCCACCCAGAGCAGGAAATGTTATTTGATGATTTCTCATCCGCAAAAAAAAAGGTATGGAACTTATGAGTTGAAAAGTCTTACGCGTAATATAGAATCAACGTTCGCTTGTAGAATTCTCAATCCAAATCAAAATATTTTGAATACTACAACAATTTCGCAAATTATTATTATTTTTACATAGAAAAAACATCTTTTGATGTTCTATGATTATGATTCAAATAAAAAATAATTTAATATGGAAATCACGCTGGCAGAATTCTAGAGGGAAATCAATGTTCATGCGACAATATTAAATTAACGAGGGTTATTCAAAGGCGGCTTTCCGAGTTGATAAATAACTATCATAAATAAAGTCAAGATCAAACTGGTAAACATTGAACGCTAAAGATTACTACCTACTGCTCATAATATTATTATTATACTAACTACCGCCTTACATAATTATGAAATTGGCGTTTTGATTGGCTACTTTAATCACAGATATTTGTATTAAAAACGTTTAAAATCTAGCCGCAATGAACACCCTAATTGCGTAACGCGCCATTACAATTAGTTGGAATCATTTCGAAGCAAATTGCCCATAAGAATCCATTGATTCACAAGTTCGAATAGTTATCTGCTCAAAAACGTAAATAACGCAATGTATGTTGTTGAACTATCAAAATGAAACCCATTGCTACTGATAGTGTGTTAAGCATTTACCCTACTGATCTCAGTGTTCTATTGATAGTGTTGCGCTGTATTCATTTACGCTACTGATCTCAGTGATAATCGATGTCAAAAATGTGGGTAAATTACAGGTATTATTGACAGATTGAGGCATCTTGACAGATTCATCATCATCTCAGCGTTAATCCCAACTGCATTCGAAGCTATTTTCAGCTTAGGAGTCTGGGGTCTGATCTACCAGCCTAACTGGGCATCTTAACAGAGTAAATGTTGTTAAATTTGGTGAACTGCCTCTGTGGCGTTTGTTTGGAAATTCAAATTCAGGCTTCGTATTTGAATTACGATTTCAGTGATTCGTTTGTTTTTGCACCATTTGATTGATATTTCTTTGACATCGTTTTAATAATAATACTATTTTAGCATAGAAAGCTACCCGAAACTGTCAAATATTTCCAATCAACCTTGAGTTTTAATGTTTTAGCGATAATGGTACAAATCTTATAAAAAAAAATATCGATTGTAGTAGCTTGATGTGTTGTCGTGTTTACAATAAAACACGGTACTTTTTTGTTAACAGCGTGTTTTTTTTTTTTAAATTATGACCTACAAAACGTGGACGCCCGAAGATCCTGGTTAACAATATAACTGATCGTGGAAAAAGATCCAGAGCACGTCAGTATTAGTAGTGGAAGGATTCGTTGTGAGTGACAAAATAAAATAAGTAGGTATGTTATGCTACCGTCACCGCTTTCGTTCTGGATGGTACCAGAAACCACACTGGATGGATGCATCATCCATCTTGATTATACACAACTCAACGAACAGAACGCGAGATAGTTCCTATAACGTGTTTTTTTTTTTTTTATAATGGCATCTAAGAGGCCATGCAACTTTTTTTTTGTTTGTGATGGTAAATCATCAAATGACCTCTCCAAGACTTTTACTGACTAAAACCCACCCGTGTTTCTTTACTTGCCTGTGCGCCAGGGCCACGGTATCTCTTTGGAAAAAGCAGTCCTGGCTGATAAGTTCCATACCTTAAACTCAGCCGTCATAGACACAATTACTTTTTCTATTAACACTCAATAATCTTGCCCCGACAAGCTGGACCGACGACCAGGTCAAGGTCGCGGGAAACCGCTGGACGCGGGAGCGCAGGACCGGTCGTGGAGATCCTTGGGGAAAGTTAAGCTTTTTAACCAACCCGCAACCCTGGCCCAGAAGGCATCGGTCTTCGTGGACCCCGTCACGGTGTCCTGACATCTCTTTGACGCCACCCAAATGATTACACAAAAACGCCTAGCCTGTTCAAACCCGTGTTCCTGAATTAAGATTTTATGCACTCCATGTATTGTAATCATTCGCTCTTGGAGCACTTACTCGACTTATCATAGACAACAGTCACTAATTTTGTTTTTCTAGTAGAACGTTTAAGTACTCATCAACCGATTTGTAATTATATTGGTACCAACTCACAAGAGCTTTATTTTGTCTAGGTAAATAAATTTATCATCGCTGCTCATAAAACGGAAAATATCGTAAAGGAACGACATGTCTAGGGTTGCCAACCGTTTTTAGAAGAAATAGAGTATATCTGTTTTCAAAAGTGGTAAATAAAGAGTACGGACTTTCAAAAGAGACTACCTGTCATTTATTTTAAGTTTTTGTGTAGAATGGAATACTTTTTATTATGTACACCATATAGATTACAGAACATAAATAAAATGATTTTACAAAGGGTGACACAATGGGCGGTCTAATCGCTAAGAGCGATCTGTGTGCATGTATTTTTTATACACATATCAATTTTTAATGATTTTTAAAATATTCAATAGTGCAAACATTCCAAATTTAAATTTATATAAATTAACAGCTCATTTTTAATCAATTTCAACGAAGCTTTGTTTCTCTCTTCCCGCCGTCTGATAAAGGATTTGCTTTAGAATTGTGTCAAAAAGAGTATTTTAGCGTATTCTATTCGTGTTTTAGTTTAAGGAGTATTCCTACAATACTCTATTTTAGAGTACGGTTGGCAACACTAGGCATGTCTTACGAAACCAACATTTCAAAGATAAATGATGTCCACCAAAGGGCGACAAAAATTAAGCCTACGTCCCAGAAGTGCGCACATTATAGACTGACTAGCTTTCCGCCCGCGGCTTCGCCCGCGTGGAGTTCGGTTATATCGCGCTTTTTAGATTTCCCCCGGGAACATCATATTTTTCCGGGATAAAAGGTAGCCTATGTTCTTTCTCAGGGTCCAAAGATTGTCTGTGCCAAATTTCATCAAAATCGTTTGAGAGGTTTAAGCGGGAAAGCGTAACAGACAGACAGACAGACAGACAGACAGACAGACCGACAGACAGACAGACCGACAGACAGACAGACAGAGTTACTTTCGCATTTATAATATTAGTATGGATTATGCAACATTTATGTTGAAACGAAGGAAAATTCTAGAACTGGGGTAATTCCCTAAAGTCTATATGTCACATCCATAACAATCCTCACTACAAACGTAGTACAATGACCCCAGCCCAGCCAGCATTTTCCCACTTATAATACCACCAGTGACAGCCGAGACTCACTTTATCTACCTCACGAGTATTTTTCCCTTCGTTCCACAATAACAACCGATTTAATATCTCTAGTAGGTACCTGACAAACAGTCCATGACAAATATTGCTCCGCCTGGGGGCAGACGGGGACTAAACGCCCCCAAAACTCCCCCTCCTGATGCGATCTTCCCCAAACGATTTGTAAATTGCTCTATTAATTTAGAATCCTGTGAGATGTTATCGTTGGTAAAATATTGGAGAAGGCACAAATTCTGGCGCGAATTCTTAGCGGTTTCGCGTTGCTGTGTGTTGACAAATAATCAACTACGTCTAGAGTAATGGTAGGAGATAACAGTGTGTTAGCGTGTGCCAACTGTTTTATATACCTAAGTAGTATTCCTTTAGAGAGATTAAAATTATCTTAAGGCTAAATTTATGGAAGGAAATTTATGAGAGCAGGATAGAAAAGTTTTAAGAAATACCTAGGCAGCACCTTTGTACCCAGATCTTAATTTTGTGTTATCCTTATGTATTTTATTGTGAGTACATATTTAATAATAAAATAAATGGAAAGTAAGAAAGAATCGCTTCATTTGCCACAGAAACATGCGCATATAAAAAGAATAATATATATATATTTTCTTTTTATAAATTATAAACTAGCGCTTGACCGCAATCCCGCCTGATGGTAAGCAGTGATGCGATCGTTGATGGTAAAGCGCGCTAGTTTATTAAGAGAGATATATAAGAGATAGTTATTAGTGCATTAAGCCTATTCAAATTGACACTCAAATTGTAGTGTGACGGAAACACCGTCGCTGGCAAATTGTTCCAGTCCCTCGATGTACGCGGTATAAAAGAGGAAGTGAAACGCTTCGTCCGGATCGCAGTGGTGTCAACAACGTATGGGTGGAAATTCGCTCTACGACGGGTCGTCCGATGGTGGGAAGGATGGGGGAATTAAATCATGCAATTCCCTTGCACACTCACCAGAATGCATCCTATAGAAGACTGAAAGGCTGGCTACTCTACGCCTGTGCTCCAGGCTTTGGAGACCGCTTCGAGTTAAGTCTGGTCGCCAATAAAAACTAAATACATCTATAATAACAAAACGTAAAGCAGGATTCTGTTTTGATTGTCAATAGCTGACTGAATCGTGATACTTAGTCGTTTACAGAGAAAAAAAAACATTTAAAACAAAATTCAGTAGTACCTACCTATTTGAGTGAAAAAGAACCCTTGTTAATTCGTTGGGCGAATAAAAAGAGGTTACCTCAACTTCTTTCCAAATATAAATTTAACCAATATACAGTAATCTAATACCATAATCTCCATAAAATAATGCGATGCCTTAGAACAATTAGTACAAAGATTTTTTAAACCATAACAGTATTCAATGAAAGAAACCTTACAAAAGGAAAATAATTAATCCAAGACAGTTATTTTCTTTCTAATTTATACCATTCTCTCTCCAAAATTTAAATCGTTTAATCAAGGAGAAGCAACAGAATAAATTTCTTAAAAGTTACGTAGTCCCAAAAACAATATCTATTCAGAATTCTGATTAGTTTAATTAAACCAGGACTATGATTAAATTTATTTCTCCCGCTTGTCTGTTTCATTAAGTTCATAAATTTTGCCTAAATTCTAGTCATTTTAGCAGTCTTAAACACACATAATATTAGGCATATTCTCTTTGTTTTCCTCCTAAATCCTAGCCTACTAATCCTGTTCCTCACTTAATATTAAAGGTATAAACGCGAAAATTACTGAGGTTGTTTATAAGGAGATTTGTTACTCTTTCACGCAATAACTACTGAACGGATTTTGATTTAACTTTACAGTAATTCAGTTACACTAACTTTAACGTAATTACTGTAGTGGTAGCTACAAACGCCATATGGAACAACGCGTCATACCAACGTCACACGAATTCTACATCTCGCAATCAGAGTTTACCGTACAACTAGCGTACATACAACTTCCCAATTGCAAGCATTGGGCAATTGCCCGCAAGACATAACACCCGTCTGGTCGAAAGATCCTCTCTTTTCTATGGAGTATGAGTAAACTTTACTCCCTGTTCCTCATGACTCCACATTACTATACATCAGAATAACATATAGGATACTTCGATGGTACTGTAAGTGGCCGTAACACTAGTGATACGAGAAAAAATCGCCAACAAGGATAAACGGACGTTACACGTAGCGGATATTACGCAACTGCTTTGACGCAGTTATTAATTAAGTAATTAATTAAGATGATGTTTCAAAAAATTAAAATAGTCTAAATGGTGATCATTATGATATCAGCTGACTGTTAGTAAAGTCCAGTCATAATCGGATCCAGCCATTTCGGAGTTTATCCGGATGAAACAGACAGACAAACAAAATAAAAAAAGTGTTTTGTTATATTACTTTTATATGCATGTAGTAAGAAACTGTTATGCTGACATTACAAACAATAGTACTTAAAAAGGCTTTGTTACAAAGATTTTATTGAGCTAAGCAGTAAGAAAGGGTCTTAATTTGCCTTACGTTTTCGCCTAATGAAATTAAAATGATAAATCTATCAAATGCTTCGAACAAAGAGATAGAGTGGCATGCATATCAAGGATTTGCACCAGGGTTATTAGATTGTTTTATGAAAATTATGATTAATTAATGTGTACATAATAAAAAATGCTGATTTCCATGGTCTGAACAGCTAATCCAATTTAAAGTACCTACAGGTTGTTTGGTGCATTGTGTGTGCTAAATTGAAATGGTCGACCGAAGAGAGGTCTTCTGTTAACCTTTTAACAACCCTCAACCTCAAGCCCTATGGTTTTTTTATCCACTTTTAATTGCTTTACTAAAAGACCCATACTTTACATTGAAATACAAATTTAAAAATTCACCCTTCTGGCGATCATTTGACACACGATGCGCAAACAGCCCGTATATCATCTGGAACATGATGTATCGCAAAAATTATTGGAGTTTTTCCCCGCGTAACTCAATGGACAACTACAAATGAAATGCGAATAAATAAATCATAACAATACTACTCTGTATGAAAGGAGGCCTGTGCCCAGCAGTGGGTCCATAAAAGGTTGATGATGTAGATAATGATGAATTTATACAAATAAATAAATCATAACAATACTTCTCTGTATGAAAGGAGGCCTGTGCCCAGCAGTGGGTCCATAAAAAGGTTGATGATGTAGATAATGATGAATTTATACAAATAAATAAATCATAACAATACTTCTCTGTATGAAAGGAGGCCTGTGCCCAGCAGTGGGTCCATAAAAAGGTTGATGATGTAGATAATGATGAATTTATACAAATAAATAAATCATAACAATACTTCTCTGTATGAAAGGAGGCCTGTGCCCAGCAGTGGGTCCATAAAAAGGTTGATGATGTAGATAATGATGAATTTATACAAATAAATAAATCATAACAATACTTCTCTGTATGAAAGGAGGCCTGTGCCCAGCAATGGGTCCATAAAAAGGTTGATGATGTAGATAATGATGAATTTATACAAATAAATAAATCATAACAAATACTTCTCTGTATGAAAGGAGGCCTGTGCCTAGCAATGGGTCCATAAAAAGGTTGATGATGTAGATAATGATGAATTTATACAAATAAATAAATCATAACAATACTTCTCTGTATGAAAGGAGGCCTGTGCCCAGCAATGGGTCCATAAAAAGGTTGATGATGTAGATAATGATGAATTTATACAAATAAATAAATCATAACAATCGTTTTATGTATGAGAGGAGGCCTGTGCCCAGCAGTGGGTCAATAAAAAGGTTAATGATGATGATAATGATGAATTTATAAGAAGGCCGAAAATATCATACCTACTTATCATAAACATTCCAGAAAAAAGAACTCGCTTCTTTGACCTGCCCAAATGATAAAAAGTTTGATTTAATTCGTATCCGAAATTGTAGTGTAATAACCGACTGAACATTGACTGTGACAATAAAAAATATATTATTATAAAATTAATTTCCTTTCAATAAGTAATGATAGATTAACTTTGTTCGCACCAAATTCCTCCTATTCATTTAAATTCCAATGTTGCGGAAAGAAATGAATGAATAAAACATTTTTGATCAAATATTTGCAATGAAAAGTAAAGCTTAGTTCGCAAGGCTATGAATAACAAGCGTTCCCAAGGGAAGTCAGTGCACACTTTGTTTTCATGCTCACGCTTAATTTATTTTATCAATTATGTGATCCGTTGTTGAATTTTCTTTCAAAAACAGTCTCAGCGTAAAAGGTCGTCGTCAGAAGTTTTAAGCCAATGTTTACATACTCAATACCTTCTAACGGGAGTTTAGTTCGCATTTCTATTGTTTTTCTCTTTATTTTCATGTGTGTCTAGGACTTACCAAGACTTTCTCCAAGTAAACTGACATCTACCCAAAGGTGGCTAACTAACAAAAAACACTGAAGTACGTTCCAATATCTATAGGCACGTCAACAAACTTCTGCATTGGACAGGTTCGGAAATTGGAATTTTTGACTAAAAAAATACAGAGATGCTGTCAGCAGCATCCATATTTATTATTCTAAAAGCATCGTGCCGACCTGTGTGACTCGAGAATCTAATATTATGAAAACAGCTTATAACCTTTTTATTACATCTACGGGACTTCGAGGAGCCAAAAATTGTACCCAAGTTCAACAAAACACACCAATTTACATAGTAATTTGCACTCAAAGAAAAACAGGATAGATTCAGAAAGCGTAAATTATCATGGTCATGGAAAAACAGACAGTGGAGTCAACATGCATGTCTCCCGTATCTATATACATATATATAAAAGAAAGTCGTGTTAGTTACCTATTTATAACTCAGGAACGGCTGAACCGATTTGGCTGAAAATTGGTGGGGAGGTAGCTAAGAACTGGGAGAAGGACATTGGATTTACCCGTTCCCGTCATTCCAGTGTTATGCGACAAAAAATGTGATATAACAAAACGCAACTGACATGAAATAACAAAGCAACTCAGTCAAAATATAAATCTGCGGTACATTTGTTAAAAATGTTATATCAAAACGCAACTAACAGCTGAGCATATTAAAAAAAGTCTTACTGGTTGATGCATTCCTTTAAAGCTAGGAACATAAATACTCTGCCGGTTTAAAGTTTCTCATAAAAAGCCACAAAGCAAACTTTAACTTAAAAATTTCTAATATTGTATTGCTGTGCCATTTACTGTCAAAATTACCATGCCGCAACCAAGACGATCAAATCTTTCTCGACAAAGCCATGCAAGAATAAATCGAAACATTGCCAATGAAAGCACTGAAGAAGCAAGAAATTACACGTGAAGACCGCTGCTTTACTATGGCTCGACTTCGTGCTTCTCACTCACAAGATCAAAAGGAAGCAGCCCGTGAAACGGCTCAGTTGGCAATGCGAAATCGTCGAGCAAACCTCAGAGATCAACAGTTAGATAATTTAAGAAGCACAAGAAGAAATTCATCAAATACTGATTTGAATCGGGTAGCGTTTCAATACGATTGCAGCACTGATTACTGGTTGCATACTAGCTATTCACATTGGGCCAATGGACGTTGTTTGCGAATATAGTGACGCAAGAAAGTTCTCCGGAGAACCGCCAGGACTGTGCTGCCGTAGTGGCAAAGTGAAATTGCTATTATTGATTCCGCCACTTGAGCCACTAAATTCATTGCTTCGTGGCGAAACACCCGACTCCCGACATTTTCTTGGAAAACCCAAAAAATACAATAGCCGTTTCCAAATAACCTTTTTATTTTATTTTTTTGTTTAGCATAGGAAATCATCAAATGACCTCTCCTGCTCTGGGTAGAGCGGAAGGACGTGTCAGACTTTTACTGACTAAAACCCACTCGTGTTCCTTCACTTGCCTGTAGGCCGTCTTCGTGGACCCCGTCATGATGTACTGACATCTCTTTGAGGCGCGGGTGAAACACAACGCGCCATCGACTCGGGCCTGGTCCTTGTTGGGCGGCGAGCTGCCCGCTGCTTACCGGCCTTAAGCCCGCGCCTACGGTGGCCGGAAGTTCGATGTTGTCTTCCGACCAGGGCATCTCCGGCGGGGGCTAGAAGGGTGAGGGCGCTGTGATTCCCGCTCCCTCACGCGCTCCGCCTCCTCCTTTGCTAGCATCAGTACTTCTCAGAAGAAGGTGACGGCCTGCAATGCACTCTCGCTCCGGACCAGGGCCTGGACCAGGGTCGGACGCGAGAGATCGCCGCCGATCGCCGCCACGAGGACACGGCGGTGCTTTACCCAAGCTGGGCTCCACCGTCCCCTCAGGCTGATCCACACAGTGGTGACACCCTGGTGCTTCCTCCCGCCTTATACGGAGCATGAACCTCCCGAAACAGCTGTGTCCGGTGAGGACCAGCGCCAGGCGGAAGGTAATGGCGCCATGGCGCCTCTCTAGCCACTCATCAAAGAGGAGAGCCGCTATTCGCAGATAGAGCTAGAGCACTGTCCGCCGTATTGTGATTTCCAAATGACCTCATTTGGGGCACATATTATTGAAGAACGAGGATTTAATCCGACATTCAAGGTATTTGTATTTATTCAAACCTTCATGGCAGTTTTTTATCATACATTGCACGCGAAGTCCCCGTAATACTAAAATCAATATTAAAGGTATAGCAAATAAAGAATCATTGAATGATTATATGTTTTTTTTTTTTTACAATTATCCTATTTTAAAAAGTAAGAATTGTGATCGTATGATATTGCCTTTAAGGCGGAACAAAGTTCGCCGGGGCAGCTAGTATAACTTAAATATCAAATACCTACCTACAGTGAAGGGTCTTCTCTATTGAATTTATTAGCCACAGCATTTTCCCGAGTTCAACAAATGATATACTTAATATATCATATATAAATACCACCCATTGTTCACCCTTTGTAAAATTTTCATTTTAGACTAATGTGTACATTATGAAGAGCGCTCTATTCTTGATGGTAAACTGCCAGGATAGTGACAATTTCACCATAGAATAGTCATTTAATAGATATATATAGACTAAGGGCGTTATAATGTTAATTTTAATGATTACAATCCTGCTCATTTCCGCGAATAATATTTTTTTCAACATGCACCATGTTGAACAATTCACTAGCACAAATTATAAAAACCGTTAGAATATTTCAATTTTGCGGGCTGTTTGACGCCAATTTTGACTTCAAATATTACCTATATTAGTTTATATTAATATTATATAAAATTATTATTCCAGTTTAGGTATATGACTAATCCTTCCCTGTTGAAGTAGCACGACTATTAAAATTGCTCAAACTCTGTCCATTTTTAAAATTATACTAAAAAAAGCTTTCTTTTTCTTTAAATATTATCAGTGTTAATTATTCTTGTTTCGTGTTTATTCATGGTTGTACCTATACATTTATTTAAATGAGTATGATGAATTTTATAAAGGTATAAATTAATTGCATAATCTAAATACCTTAGACTACCTACACCTTTCCCTTGGTATTCCATCCAAAGACCTTATCTCTATTATGTCACCCTTTGTAAAAGCTTCATATTAATTTTCTGTAATTTATATGGAAATAACGAAAAGTATTCTATTCTTATAACAAATACTAACTTGGTAAGGTACTTCAACTACTTTTTTTTAGTTATTATAAACTAGTGCTTGACTGCAATCCCACCTGATGGTAAGCAGTAATGTAATCTTTGATGGTAAAGCGCGCTAGTTAATTAAGCCTATTCATTTAAAAAAAACTTCGTGAATAGGAAGGAAGACGGCAGTTGAGCGAGGTGATGCAATGTTAAATTCAACAGCACGACCAACGATGCTGCGCCAGAGACTGATCTGGAGACCCTCCACGACCAAACTCCCGACACAATACCATTTGGTGCATCGTACCCGGCACACATCGCAACACAATAGCTCAGACCCGTCCTCCGTACGGCTTCACCAGACATCATGCCGAATCAGAACACGATGAATCGTTTGGCGGCAAGATTTTGTCTGATGGGTGGTAAAATCTGCCGGCGGCCGATATTATGGCCAAACATCTTCATTCTGAAAAACACCCCGCATTATTTTACTTAAAAATGTTTAAGTTTATCCAATATGTCAAGCACAAGAAAAACAAACTACAGATCTTCACAAATTGTACTTCGTTATCGGACCTCAGTTCCAATCTGCTCTCATACATATTGTTGTCCACGTGATTGATCACGTGCACACCTACACACGGCACACAACTTTTGTCATTTGTATTTGGGACGCACAATATTTAAAGAGCAGTTTCATTGCTGCCTCCAGCTAAGCTACCCTCTGATGAGCGATTGGCAAGCAAATAAACCCACGCAGCTAAAATCTCTGTGTATATCTATCTTACGTAGCAGGGGAATTACGCTTTTAGACATAAGAAGGCGGATATATTTCCAGATTTTAATAATTAGCTTTTGTTATCTATCAAAGGATGAAGGACGTCCGTTGTAATTAAGGTAACCTGGACCACTATGAAAGGAATATTTTCTGTTCGTTAAAATTTCTCAATCTCTTAGAGCATTTAATCAGAAAAATTTTTATGTAAAAAAAAATTTTTTTCGTCATTAATTCTGTTATTAAACAAATATCATGTCTTTCGCATTAAATGAAGTTCTGTTGTGGTAAGAGAAACCCATGACGATAATTATGTTATTTTTTTTTTCTGTACCTAATTGGTTTAAAAACACCAGTTTCTATGTACATTAATATTAAATTATGATTTACATCTCGAATTCAGGGTTTTTAACCGAATACTCTGAGGAGGAAGGCCTGAGGACAGCCTCCGTGGCGTAACGGTAGCGAACGCGACCGTTGCGCAAGGAGGCGCGTGTTCGATCCCCGCGCAGTGCAAATATTTGTATGCATAAATATGAATATTTGCACTGGTCTGGTCGTGCCTCGGAAAGCACGTTAAGCCTTTATTCCAGGTTGTCATACGAATATCTAGTGGCAGTCATTACGGGTTGTTGGAGCCCTCAAAAAGTCCAACAATTGGTCTAGTTGTACTGCTTCGATATCGCCTTCAGGTTGTGGAGGTCAGACGGCAGTTGCTTAACGGAAAATATCGAAGTTTAGCCAAAATCAACAGTTAATCGGGTAAAGCAGACTCTAGACTCCAAAGCTGAATAAGTTCGGATGCGACTGGGATTAACGCTGGTATGATGATGACTCTGAGGAGAAAGGCCGAAACAAACTAAGAGTTATCTTTTAAAGTCCAGAAGAACTATTCTTTTGAAAGTTGAAAGTTGCACAGTTAAAACTTAAGTAAAGTGAACTGTCATTCCTACTGCAATCTCAACAAACATTTAGGCGAAGTATATACCGACTGACACAGTAGCAGGCGATCAACCAACAAAGTATTTTGGCACTGTGGCAACAACATAACCGCTTTTTACGACCACCTCGGGAAAAGTAACCGTTCATTAACACTCGAAATAGAATTACCGCAGAAGAACGACATACTTTGCAACAGTTTTAGGAGAAAGTGTCTCATAACTGAGAAGTTACTACCCATCGGGGATAAAACTTGTCATGAAACACGGTTGTATTTTAACCGGTTGGTAGCAACACACACATACGTACATATCAACATCATGGTGTGAATCTATCCATCTATCGCTGCTCTATACTCGTAATCCTATTATGTTTTTATTCTCATAATTTGTTTATCTATACATATAATAAAATCGTAGAGGTCGAATGTCTGTACAAATGAAAAAAATGCTTAAAACGAAGTCAGGGTGATGTAAATAAAAGGAAAATACAAAAAAAAAATTTTTTAGAATTTCTTATTTCTCTGTCTGTTTGTCTGTTTGTCTGTTTGCACGGGCTAATCTTCGAAACGGCTGAACGGATTTGAATGAAATTTTGCATGGTAATACCTAATATCCCTGGTCAACATCTTAGATAATTTTTATTTCGGAATATTAAAGGGTTCCCGTGGGATGGTTAAAAAACCATTGTTGAAAATCACAAAATCACGGAAGAGTCCATGGCGTCGAGTAAAAAAAGTTTAACATGCAGCGCTGTCTAGCGTCGAAAGGCATTGTTTTTGTAACTACGTTACCTATCTGTTTATATTTGAAAGTCATTTTGTGATAATTCCGATTATTTCGTAAATAACCACAAAGTGCATTTTCAAAAGAATATATATTTCTATCGGCGAATACTTTCACGGTTTGTTTCTTCACAATGCCTAGAAAAAGGTCAAATCTTTCTCAGTACTCGAGAGAAGCTAAAAGATCTAGGTTGTTTAGATCCCAAGAAAGTAACGATGATCATGAGGCAAGACTTACTGCGACTCGACACCGCCAGGCTACTGCTCGCGCTATGGAAAATCCTTCTCAGCGTGAAGCCCGACTAACAGCTGATCGGCAACGCCATTCTTTATCTAGAGTCTCAGAGACGTTTATTCAAAGAGAGTCCCGCTTAAGCTCACAACGCACACGCACGTCTGCTTTTCGGTCGCAGGAAACCAGTATAGAAAGAGAGCTACGACTAACAGCCGATCGTGAACGTCATACGTTGTCGCGAGTCTCAGAGACGTTTACGGAAAGAGAGTCCCGCTTAAGCTCACAACGCACCCGCACGTCTGCTTCTCGGTCGCTGGAAACCAACGTAGAAAGAGAGCAACGACTAACAGCCGATCGTGAACGTCATGCGTTGTCGCGAGTCTCAGAAACGAGTCAAGAACGAGAGGTACGTCTAACAGCTGATCCCGAGCGCCATACATTATCTTATGCCTCACAAACTTTTACCCAACGTGAGGAACGCTTAAGTAACGCTCGATATCGTCAAAATATTATTAGTGCTTTAGAAAGGGATGATCAACACCAGCAACGATTAGAATTGGCCAGGGAAAACTATGAGCTTATGCGCCAGGATCGTGAGGATTCGTTACTAAGGGAAAGAGAGAGAATACATGAAATAAGACAGCATGAATCAGAAGAACAACGTCAAGCACGCTTGGAGTCCGATCGACTTCGACACTTACTCAACAGAAGGTCGGTTTCATCTGAAGAGTTTGACCTTGATTCTGACGAACAATACCCCTGGACAGAAAAAGAAAAAAGTGGGTTTACATACTCACCCAGAATTGATTATGCTTCATTTTCATTTGTGGGTGGAATGATTTTAAAATGTGATTTTTGTGAAGCTCTCAGATGGCAAAAAGAAACCAGCGGAATGTGTTGTGCGAGTGGAAAAGTACATATTTCATTGTTTCTAGAGCCGCCAGAACTTTTAAAAGCGCTGCTAAATGGAGATCATCCACAATCTAAACACTTCTTGGAAAATATTCGTTCATATAATAATGCATTCCAGATGACATCGTTTGGTGCAAAGAAAATAACGGAAGGGCCATTTATGCCCACCTTTAAGGTTCAGGGGCAGGTTTACCACCTAATAGGTTCTTTACTGCCTGAAAACGAACCCAAGTTTCTTCAAATATATTTCATATCTGATTATAATGAACAGGCAAATATCAGAAACCAAATTTTTCCACAACTTAACAATAATTTGATTTGCCTGCTTCAAAATTTGCTGCATGAAATCAACCCGTATGTGCATAGTTTTAAAGCTGCATTGGAGTCTGTTCCGCAAGGGCAAAACGATGACTTTAAATTTGTTATAAGCGCAGACAAACGACCCATTGATGGACATCCAGGTAGATACAATGCCCCTGTCGCAAATGAAGTTGCAGCTGTTTTAGTGGACCAAGAATGCGAGCGGCGTGATATCGTGCTACGTACTCGAGACGACCACCTGCACCGTATTTGTGAAACCCATCGGTCTTACGATGCATTACAATACCCCTTGATTTATTGTCACGGGGAAGACGGATACAACTTTGGATTGCATCAAGTTAACCCTATAACGAGATTACCTAACTTAACAAAAAAAATTTCAGCACAACAATTCTACGCTTACCTGCTGCAAATACGACAAAACCGCTTTGCTCACTTGCAAAGATTTCGTGGGCTGTTCAGCCAATTCATTGTAGATATGTACGCTAAAATTGAGACAGAACGCTTAGTATATATACGCACTAACCAAAGACGCTTACGTGCTGAAGAGTATGTGCACCTAAGAGATGCTATGCAAAACGACAGTGGTACTGAAAATCTGGGGCGATTAGTAATTCTCCCATCCAGTTTTACAGGCGGGCCCCGTTACATGCACGAACGTACGCAGGACGCGTTCTGTTATGTCCGATAATATGGCCGACCTGACCTTTTTATTACATTCACGACGAATCCAAAATGGACAGAAATAACAGAGGAACTCTTTGAAAATCAAGAGTCGTATGATTGTCATGACATAATAGCAAGGGTTTTCCAATTAAAGCTCAAGTTGATGATAAACCTGCTCACTAAACAAAATGTATTTGGATCAGCTCTGTGCTATATGTATAGCGTAGAATGGCAAAAGCGTGGTTTGCCTCACGCACATATTTTGCTATGGCTAGAGGAGAAAATTCGTCCTAACGATGTCGACAAATTGATAAATCCTGAATTTCCGGATCGTAACCAGGATCCTGTATTGTATGACATCATAAAAACACACATGGTGCACGGACCGTGCGGGGCAATGAATAGAAACTCTCCGTGCATGAAAGACGGTCGCTGTTCTAAGAGATATCCTAAAGCACTGACAGAGCACACGATAACGGGTGAAGACGGCTATCCATCTTACCGCCGACGGTCACCCGAGCATGGTGGGTTTACGGCTACAATAAGATCAAATGGACATGAAGTAGTTATCGATAATAGATGGGTCGTGCCCTATTCACCTGTACTCAGCAAAACGTTTCAAGGACATATCAATGTAGAAATGTGCAATAGCGTTAAATCTATTAAATATATATGCAAATATGTAAATAAAGGCAGTGACCAGGCCACGTTTGCTTTTAGACATATTGAAAATGACGAAATAACTAGATTTCAGGCAGGCAGATATATTAGCTCTTCCGAGGCGGTATGGCGCATTTTGAGTTTTCCAATTCATGAAAGATCGCCACCAGTGACACATCTAGATATTCATCTCGAGGGGGACAAAGAATATATTTCAACCCTGATAATGTTGCAGAACGGTTAGAAACCCCAAGACAAACTACTTTGCTGGCATTCTTTCGGCTTTGTGAAATCGACGAATTCGCCAAAACTCTACTGTACGAGGAAGTTCCGTCGTATTACACCTATAATAAGCAACAAGGCGTTTTCAACCGAAGAAGGCGTGGCAGAGCTGTAGATGGTATTCCCGGTATATATAAAGAACACGCCATAGGTAGAGTGTACACGGTCCACCCAAATAATGCAGAGTGCTTCTATATGCGCCTGCTTTTGCATACAGTGCGGGGGCCTACTTCATTTGCCGACCTTCGAACGGTCAATGGTGTCCAATATCCTACCTATCGAGATGCTTGCCGAGCCCGAAATTTACTCGAAGATGACCAGCATTGGGATGACGCCCTAGCCGATGCATGCATCAGTGATTGTCCACACCGCTTGCGTCATTTATTTGCTGTATTACTGGTATTTTGTGGTGTTTCAAATGCTGAGCAATTGTGGCAAAAATATCAAGATAGACTAGGGGAAGACTTTTTTAGGAATATAAGGCAAAATATTGACGGTGACCTTAACCACAGATTACGAGATATTGCTATCAATCAATGCTTAGTAGCTGTACAAGATTTAGTTACATCTATGGGTGGTGATTCTCTCCCTCAGTATGGTTTGCCAGCTCCGACCATAGAAGGGGAACGTATTAATAGAGAATACGCTGCAGAAATAAATTATGATCCAGCTGAATTAGCTGAAACGTTACGAACCGGAGTCCACAGTCTTACTGAAGAACAGCGCACTATATTTGACCGAGTATGTCACAGTGCTGAGAATGCTACAGGAGAAATTATATTTCTAGATGCACCTGGTGGGACGGGAAAAACCTTTCTCACTAAAATAATATTGGCACAATTACGAGCACAAGCCAAAATAGCTCTTGCTGTAGCGTCGTCTGGAATAGCAGCCACTTTGCTACCCGGCGGTAAAACTGCTCATACAATGTTTAAAATCCCCATAGATTTGGACATAAGTGATCATCCTGTATGTGGTATCTCTAGAAGCAGTGATAAAGCGAAAGTTTTACGCGATTGCTGTTTAATTATCTGGGACGAGTGCACTATGGCACACCGAAAAGCTGTAGAAGCAGTTGATAGAACTCTCAGAGATATCCGTCAAAATGACCAACCTATGGGTGGCGTAACGATGCTGTTTTGTGGGGATTTTAGACAAACGCTGCCAGTAGTACCACGAGGAACAAAAGCCGACGAGTTAAGAGCATGCTTAAAGAGCTCAAGTCTTTGGCGACACATCACAAGGATGCACTTGACGGTGAACATGAGGGCGCGAACAGGAGGTAACACAAACGCTCAGGAATTTTCTGATTTGTTGCTGAAAATTGGCGAAGGAACATATCCGGAAGAAGAAGGGAAAATTGTATTATCTGAAAATCTCTGCCACACTGTTAATTCAATTGAAGAACTTATCTCCTCCGTATATGGTGAAGCAAATCAAATAACAAGTCATGAGAACTTATGGCTTTGCGAAAGAGCAATTTTGACTCCGCGAAATGACCAAGCAGTAAGAATCAACTTGGATATACTCAACCATGTTGAAGGAGAAGTAGTAAAGTATACTTCTATCAATAGAGTAATGGAGCAAGATGACGCTACCAATTATCCCGTTGAATTTCTTAATTCTCTGAGCGCTCCCGGACTTCCAGCTCACAACATTACTTTAAAAATTGGCGTCCCAATTATTTTGTTAAGAAATCTAAGTCCCCCAAAATTATGCAACGGGACAAGACTGAAAGTTATTTGTCTGCAGCGTAACATTATAGAAGCGGAGATTTTGTCGGGATGTGGCGCCGGTCAAAGAGTCTTTATACCACGAATTCCACTGATTCCCAATAATTACCCTTTCAATTTCAAACGCGTACAGTTCCCAGTGAGCTTATGTTACGCTATGACCATAAACAAAGCCCAAGGCCAGACGCTGCGTGTTGCCGGCGTAGATCTCAGCGTCGGCTGTTTCTCACACGGCCAGCTCTATGTGGCTTTCTCCCGTGTGAGTCAACCAAACAAACTATTTGTTTACGTTCCAAACCAGACCACATCGAATATTGTTTATAAAGAGGCATTATAGTTATAAATAGTAGTACTAGCTAGATAATATTTTCTGTTATATTTTACTACCATAAAAAATAAAATATAATACAACTTAAGTACTCTAATTTTTATCCCGCTGTGATATTACTTGTAGTCCACGCGTGCGAAGCCGCGGGCAGCAGCTAGTATATATATATATACAACATGTAACATAAAGGGTATATACATAACAAAGGCATGGCATCTTTACAGGATATCAAACGATATTGGAAGGGATTTTTAATCTTATCTCTTTATGTTAGGAAGTTATGAGGAAAAACACCGCCTGTGATAGGCTACTATCATACTAGTCGCAGAGAGATATTGAAGATATTTATCGGATTTTAGCAAGTAACGTGACGGGTAACGAGTAGTTATTAACGTATGTAGTGTGCTGCCACGTTTGTTATGATTTGATTTTTAGAAACACACGAAATCGAAAATATGGTACCAATTTTTTGAGTATTTTATTTTGAGTTGAAACCCTTCCGATATCGTTTGATATCATCTAAAGATGCCATGCCCTTGGTATGTATATAGCCTTTTTATTGCACGTTGTATATATATATATCTTTATATATATAATTCTGCTGTACGTGTGTATGTCATTGAACTCCTCCTAAACGGCTTGACCGATTTAAATGAATTTTTCTGTATGCGTTTGAGTGGCGCCCTGGATGGTTTAGATTCACAAATCAGCCCGGCAGATAGCGATGATTGCTTGAAAAACAATGTGATCTCGGAAACGTTTCGACTTCTCAAGCAGTTTTGTGCTATCCTGGTACTTTGCACCTCTACAAACTAGGTACAATAAAAGTTCTTCCATGTATTATCTATAATTATTAAACATTATTTTTCAAGAATGGCTGAGCCGATTTTGTTGAAAATTGTTAGGGAGAGGTAGCTAAGAACTAGGACAAGGACATAGGATACTTTTTATCCCGTTCCCGTCTTTCCCGTGGGAATGAATGAGCTTCATTGTTTCGACTTCTACAGTTTTGTGCTACCCTGGTACCTTGCACCTCTACAAACAAGGCACAATAAATGTTCTTCCATGTAATTATTATGTTTAATGATGAGTGAGCTTCATTGTTTCTGCTTTTCCTACAATTTTGTGCTACCCTGGTACCTTGCACCTCCACAAAGTAGAGAAAATGAAATTTCTTCTATGTATTATTGTGATTTAATGATAAGAAATGTTAACAAGCCGATTACAAACAAGGTGAAGGAAAAACATCTTGAGGAAACCTGGACTTTAAAGACTGAAATCGCCAACCCGCATTAAACAAGCATGGTGATTACGCTCAATCCTTCTCCTTATGAGAGGAGAGCTATGCCCAGCAGAGGGACGTTAAAGAAGGTTGATGATGATGATGTATGTTGAGCCTCATTGCTTCGGCTTCTTCTACACTTTTGTGCTACCGTAATTATCCTAATTTTAAAAGTAAAAAATAAGGTCATGTGATATTGTCTTTAAGGCGGAACAAAGTTCGCCGGGTCAGCTAGTATATATAATATATAAATAGAACAAAATGTTGTTTTTGTCCACCCTCCCATCCAGTGTCGGGAGATGTGTGTGTATGGTTCAAGCTACAGGCAATTAAGGCTCCAGGTACAGGATCCTTCTCACAATGCAACCCGTATTGTCCTTGATATGACAAGGTTAGTACTGTCTTCTGAATCACGTCCTTTACCTATTGCAAAACGCACGGTTGTTTAGGGTTTTCTCCGCACTTCTTCGGAATGTATAATCTCGTCACTAATTATTGTGGGTGGTGCATATGCTTTGCTGTTGCTGAAAACCAGCGCAGGGCACTGTTTTTGCATAGAGTCGCAGCATAATGCTGAGCAACAGCCGTTTTGCGTGGATGTGACGCATGTTTCCCTCAACTATTTCTTATTTTTTGTGTCTTGTAAACTTATGGGTCATGTTTGTTGCAAATAAACGTTTCTTCTTTCTTTTTTTCTTTACAACCGGCAGTGTACGGACTGAGGCTCGAATTCCCTCAGTTTTCATAATCTTCCCTCGCATTCAACCACACCAAATCCCTTGTTATGGCCCAAACAAAAATTTCAGCAGATTCATCAATCGCGTTACGTTGAGAGCAAAAGTCTCAAATCAACTATCTAAAGTAGATAAGATATGGCCCGACCTCCAGACGAGTCCGTAGAGGATTCAGGGCTCAGCAGAATAAACATGGAGTCAACCTGTGCCCCTGGTTATCTTTCTGTATTATTTATTTATTACTTAAAAAGGCTTACAGACTAAATTACAAATAAATAATAGAAAACAACAACAGATCATCAAGATGCTAATAACAAGGCTTCACAATTATATAACATATCTATTACTTAAGCAAGTTTGGTATTTTTTTTTATTTACTAGCTTTCCGCCGGTGGCTTCGCCCGCGTGGAGTTCGGTTATATCGCGCTTTTTAGATTTCCCTCGGGAATATTAATTTTTTCCGGGATAAAAGGTAGCCTATGTCCTTTCTCAGGGTCTAAAAATTGTGTGTGCCAAATTTCATGAAAATCGGTTGAGAGGTATAAGCGGGAAAGCGTAACAGACAGACAGACAGACAGAGTTACTTTCGCATCTATAATATTAGTATGGATTTAAGTATTTATGTTGCTAGGTTTGAACGCCCTCAAGCGCTTTACTTTGAGGAAATTAGTTCATCACCTCTGCTCTACCAAAGCGGTGAAGGAAAAGATTGTGAGGAGACCGTCATATCCCAGAGGCAAAAACTTGGAAGACATGTGACATCTACCATCCCGAACTGGGCCCACGTGGCAGATTAAGGCCCAGTCCCTGGAGGAGGAGGAGGCCTGTATCCGCTTAACCAAAGAGGCCAAGTTGAAGCTTCTAAACTCTAGAAGCTTCCTTTAATCTTTTATGAAGCGTGCCCCTTTTATTTTGACAAGAGTTGTCCAATGTCCGTCAACGGGCTTTCGCATCGATAACGTAAGTACATCATTTTACAAATGATAAAAGTTTTAATAAAATTTATTGACTGTAAAATGTTATAATAAACCCGAATGTGAAATATAACTATATTTTTGGTAAATTTGTAGTCACTAGGAAAAAGCTGGGACATAAAATAACATCTCAAACGGATGAAAAGAAACTTTTTACAGAGTAAATAGAAACCTCTTTTGAGGAATCTATTCGTAAATCACTCTCGATACATTCAAAGCGTTTACTTAGGACTTATATTTTAGAAATAAAGTTCTAGCAAAAGGGCTTTTATATAAATACATACTAGCTTTTGCCCACGTCTTTGACTGCGTTTATTTCCATATTCCATTATTAATTTTACATTGTTGAAATGTAGAAATTAAATTTTACATTTAAAACAATATGAAATACTACTTAAATATACAAAACAAAATACATGTATAAATGTTTGCCCGGTGAGCGCAGTGGTTAAGCTATTGACTGCTGCGCTTCGTGTCGCGGGTTCGATTCCGGCACGGAACAAATATTTGTATGACCTAATTGACGTAAGTAGTTGCTTCGGGTCTGGCTGTTTGTGTATGGGAGTTTATATGTTTGTAAACGCACCTACACTGCAGGAGGAATTCCTAGTGTGGAACAACGTTGTTTTTTTTTTAAACCTAAAAGGGACAGGTTTTAAAAACAATCTACGTAACAAAAAATCTTCTAAATAAGTTTGAAAAAGCCAGTGATCTGCCATTAAATTATTTACTTATATTACATTTAAAAAAACAATAATAAGACTGTGATGAAAGTTTGTAGGGCTTTCTGAAGAGGATCAAGAAAGTTCCTAACCCATACGTTTTAAATTTTAGTTATGCTCCCTTCCTGTTGGTTGCAGCGTGATGTTATATAGCCTCAAGCCTTCCTAGATTAATAGACTAGCAGTTCCTGAGATTAGCAAGTTCAAACAAACAAACAAACTCTGCAGCTTTATATGCATATTAGTAACAGATGACTGAGTATACTAACATATTTGTGACGAACGAAATGTTTGTAGTTCCCACCGGATCCAAAAGGACACCACTAATGTGTCTAGCAGATGTCTAGGAACGGCAGTTTTTGGAGTAGACCGTAGACGAATAATAGCAAAATATAACTAGTTGCCAAGAATCTTAATCTAAATGTGTAATTACACTCTACTTAATGTGAACCACCGTGTATTCTTACGCCCTTGTACGTGAAACAAGGAAATAAACACCTGTTAAACTATATCGTTAACAACAATAAGGTTAAAAATAAGATAGTAACATGTCAACGTGGAATGGAGCGCAGCATCACAATAGACAGAGAACAGTAAAACATCTTCATATAAACGAGCCGCTCTCGGTTTGAATGTATGCGTGCGCGCCGAGCGCCGTGTCGGTACGCGATTTCACGCACACGCTGGCATAATATAGGATGGTATAAGATGGCGGCAGCACGGGCTGTGCCGCGTGACTGTGAGCACGCGCGTAAATTACATGACCGCTCGCGTTCGTCAACTCTCTCCGGCCACTTAAAATAAATAAATAAATAAAATAAAATAAAAAGCCTTTTATTTCCTACTAATTAGTTTTACATTGTTTTCTTAAGTTTACTAATTTTTATGACCTTAAATGTTTGTTGTATATTTATGTATTTAAAAACTTAATTTATTTATTTACTTTAGTTTACCTAATTTAATAATGAAACCAAATTTACTTATTTAAAAACTAATTTATAACTTAAATTTCTAGATAGTTTCTTAAATTTATTTAAATGTACCTAATTATTAACTTAACCTAATTCGCAGGAACCCCATTACTGGGTAAAGGCCTCCTCCAAAGCTGACCAGATGTCTCTATTCTGTGCAGTCTGCTTCCAGTGTGGGCCGGCTAGCTTAATAATCTCAACGTCCCAGTGTGTCAGTGGTCTTCCTCTGCTTCTTTTACCAAGAGGTCCTTTCCAAAACGTTACCTTTTTGGTCCATCTCTGATCTTTAAGCCTTGCGACATGGCCAGCCCATTTCCACTTCAGTTTTTGAGCGTAAGTTAGTGCATTTGTTGCTTTAGTTATTTCTCTTATTTTTGTGTGTCGAATTTTGTCTAGTTTCTTTATTTTAAGCATGCTGCGTTCGAGTCCTCTTTGACAAGTAGTTATTAGGTTTTTTATTTTTGAAGTGAACTTCCACGTCTGGCATCCGTACGTCAAACTTGGTAGGAGGTTGGAATTCATCACTTTTGTCTTAAGGGAGATGGAAAGGTTACTTTTAAAAATTTCCTTTAAACTCCAGTATTTATTCCAAGTTTGTTGTATTCTTCTTTTCACTTCCAGTTCGTTATTTTTACGATCAAAGCTTATTCTCTTCCCTAAGTAGATGTATGAGTCAGTATAGTCGAGTGGCACTCCATTTATTATGATTTGTCTTCTCCATCTATTTGTCATTGCCATGGTCTTAGAGAGATTCATTTCCAGTCCCACCCTGACACTTGTAGACTGTAAAGTTTCCATCATTTGTTGTAGCTGGGTGCTAGATTCAGATAGCAAGACTAGGTCATCTGCGAATCTCAAATGACTTAGGTATTCGCCATTTATATATATACCTGACTTACTCCAATCTATCTTGCTGATAATATCTTCTAAAATGGCTATAAATAGTTTTGGAGATAACGGGTCGCCCTGCCTTACGCCTTTCTTTATGGCAAAACTTGGTCCGAGAGTTTCTAGCTTGATTCTACCTTTGTTATTTTTATATATACTTTTTATCACTTTTATATAAGCATCTTCTACTCCCTGTCGTTTTAAGCTATCCCATATGCTAAAGTGTTTAATCGTATCGAAAGCTTTTTGATAGTCAATATACGCTATGTATAGTGGTCTCTGTTGTTCTTGATACTTTTCTATAATTAATTCAAGTGTGTGGATATGGTCAACTGTAGAGAATCCTTTTCTAAACCCTGCTTGTTCGACTGGTTGTTTAAATTCCAATGTATTACTTATTCTTTTATTTATGATGGTAGAGAAAAGTTTGTAGAGGCTCGGTAGTAAGCTTATTGGTCTGTAGTTGCCAATATCCTTCGGGTCACCTTTTTTATAGATAAGTATGATGTCTGATTCAGACCACTGTTTGGGTGTTTCAGATTTTTTTAGTATTAGGTTAAATAGTTGCTCTAGGGGTCCGGCTAATACTTTGTATGCATGTTTCAATACTTCATTTGTGATGTTGTCTGATCCAGGGCTTTTTTCTAATTTCAAACTTCTTATTGCTTCTATAACTTCTATTTCATCTACGGGTTTAATATAGCTTTCATCCTTACTTTCATTTGTGTATGGGAGGATATGGTTTTGAATCACATCACTGTATAATTTCTTATAGAAGTCTGATGCCACGTTGATGATGTCAGTGCGTTTGCATAAAATTCTGCTTTGTTTTCTTAGTCCCTCTATCCAAGTTTTGTTCATTCTTAGTTCCTTGAAGGCCTTTTTAGAACTTCCAGTCTGCTGCAAATGTCTTTCTATTATATCTTCTCTATATTTAGCGTAATCTCTTTTTATGTATTTGTTTGTTACTTTATAGAGAGCAGAAAGCTCGTTTTTCATAGATCGCGATTTATTTTTTGTTTCTTGCAGTTCTTTTCTTCTTTTCAATAGCAAGGCCGTGCGATCTGATAGTATTCTGTGGTGTCTATGTGCCTCTTTCCCAGTTTCTCTAGCTTTTTGCAAACTCTTACTGATGGCGCTTACTATCTGATCGTGGTAGTTCTGTACTGATACATTTTCCAAGTTTTGGGTTGGGTAGGGTAGCATTGACATTAAGTTATTATTGTATCTTGTTATTTCTTCTTTAGTCTTTAGTTGGAAAATGTTTTTATTTTTAAATTCTAATCTACTTTGCTTTTGTTTGGCTATTTTTTATTGTCGCCCTAATAAGTCGGTGATCTGACGGATAGTTTAAATTCATGACTTCAAAATTTTGGAATATTTTTCGTCGGTTGGATAGTATATAGTCGATCTCATTTTTGTGCTGTCCGTTAGGGGAACGCCACGTCCATCTTCGGTTGCAGTTTTTCTCGAAGCATGTATTGATGATAGTAAGATTGTGTTCAGTAGCGTAGTCAACTAGTCTTTGCCCTCTATCGTTTCTTGTGCCATATCCATGTTGTTGTACTATTAAGTAATCACCTTCTTTGGGAGCGCCAACCTTCGCGTTAAAATCGCCCATTACAATAATGTTTTTATTGTATGTTATTTCCATGGCTTTGTCGATAGTCTTATAAAATTTCTCTATTTCTTCTTCATTGGCAGATTCCGTCGGTGCATAGACTTGTATAATAGATAAGGCAAAGTCTTGAAACTTTAAGTTTAACATTGCCACACGATCTGTTAGACCTATAAAGCTTTCTATGTTGTTTTTACGTGACTTGTTGATTATAAAGCCCACTCCATATTTACCTGGTGTACATCCTATGTGGCAGAGTATTAGGTTATTGTACTCCTCTATCTTATTGCCCATTCGTCTGACTTCTGCAATACCAATTACATCGTAATTTATTTCCTCTATTGCTTTTTCTAGTTCTAGTAAGCGTTCGCGTGACGACAGAGTCCTAACGTTATAAGTAGAAATTTTAAGTTGGGTTGAGTGCTCGTTTTGATTGCTCTTTGTTGGTGTGGTTGTGTTTGGAGGGTTTTGGTCGAAATCTTCCACGGTGACCAGCCGGGTTGGAAGATGCTTTCTGTTGTTCCTTTTCTGTTGCTTGTTTATGGTATTCGTGCGAGAGGGGGGATTTGATTGCTATAGGTTGCTTTCCTTATTACTATTTTTTTGTGCTGTTGTAGTGTTGTTTATTTTTTTGTTTATTAAAAAGTTAAGCATACTAGGCTTTATGACCCCTTCAGACATGCTGTTTGATCTTTGTAGGATTTTTTCAGAGCTTTGTGTACGGTTCTTTTTATGGGCCTGCGTGTTGGTGTTGTTATTTGACAGAGATGCTGAAGTTGGTGTGTTTCCTGGTGATATTTGGAGAGGCCTTTTGTTATTATTTTTTACTGTTACTAATCTGTCATACTTTATTCTCACATTGTTACCTTTTTCTTTTTCTATTTTCACCTGTTCTTGTAATTCTCTTCGTTTTTGTAAGACGTGCAAAGGGTAGTCTTCTTTCACATAGTATTGTGTATCCTTTAGTGAGCTTTTTTGTTTCAAAATATTAATTTTTAATCCGAGAGTAGAAAAAGTAACCGTTATTGGACGAGGTCTGTCACCTTTTATCCCAATTCTTCTCACCTCTTGAATATCTCTGAGTTCTAGGATGGTGCCGAAGTAATGTTTAATAAAGCTAACGATATTATTTTGAAGATTATCGTATGATGACTCATTGTCTTCAATACCAAAAAATACTAAGTTTCTTTTTCTTGCCTGTTTCTCCAAAAAGTATATTCTTTTCTCTTGATTATCTACTTTCTCCTTCAGTATGTCGTGTTGACCCTGTATCTTGGAAATTTTTTCTTCGAAAATTTTTTGGATATTTTGTGTGACTTGTTCTGTTATCTTATCAGAACTTTTACGGATTTCAGATTTTTGTTCCTCAAGGTCATTTTGTATGCTTTTAAGTGCAAGTAAGATGTCTTCCATGATTATCGATTTATTGGTTTTGTTTTGGTACTAGTAGATCCCTCTAGTGGTCAACTCGTGTACTAATTCTATTCAATGGGTGGCGCCCTCTCTTAACTATGACAAATAACTCTTAAATTTGTGACAGCTTGCTGGATCTCGGTCTATTGTAGACGTAGTTGACCCGCTACTTCAAAGGTGGCGCCAGGTAGATATTTGTGTACAATATCGATCTATGTAGTGAATTTGCAAATCATTGTACTTTAAGGTTATATTTAACGTTCGGATTTCTCCGTTTACTGTGATGGATAATGATGCACTTTAGAATAATTAATGCTTGTTTCTGCACTGGTTGTTGTCGATATCACTTAAAACAAGTCCCCAAAACACCAAACACATAAGAAGCTATCCTTCAGTTCTTCCGGATTTTTATTGTTGTTTTAGCACTCTGATTAGTCTATCTTCAATAAATGTTTTTCTATACTTAGTTTATAAGCACTTGAAACGTTCACACTTTAAAAACAATAACTTATTTATTTTTAAACACTTTATATTTACGCAGCAGATCTTAACCGTGGCTCAAGTCTACCCTCTCCTTCCTTCCTCCGGCCACTTACCATAATATTAATTATTACGAGTATCATGACTTCAAAAGGGGGAAAAAGATTTTGTAGTGTTTTCGCTTGCCTCAATAACGATTTCGCAAACCCGAACTTATCATTCTTCACAGGAAGTATGATATTCAGTATGTACTTACATACTGAACCAGAAATGTAAGTACCTACTTATACCTAACTTAAATCTTATTGGAAAATGTGATATACAGTATGTTAAATAACAGAGGGCGTTCCCTTAAACTCGTTAATATATATCATTAATAGATTAAAATAAAAATATCAGCATAGAAAATAAGCATAAAAAAATCCGAATAAAAAAAATTCTAATTGGAAATAAATTTGAAACCTCCTGTTTTAAATCAAAATAGTAGTCGTCATGTATAAATAAATTGCGACGTTGCCGTCTTCATGTTCGCGTGTACAGTGTGTTTCTTTTACATGTCAATTTAAAATTTTTATTGAATATTTTCATATTGGAAAAAATTTTAAAACATTTTGTTTTCGAATGGAAATATTTTTTTTTAGCATGTATGTATGCTATACTATTTCGGGTTAACGGGAACGCCCTCTGTTAGTTAACATACTGTATGTATTGTTTGTTTCACAATTTATTTGCTTTATTAAGAGCGTACCCGAGTCGCATTTTTCCATATAATTGTATTCCCAGATTTACTTCCTGACTACTATGTTTAAAGTTAAGTTTATTTTAAGAAGCCCAGTTTTACTATAAAACAGAGGATTGAGTACGAAATATCGTTTAAGTAAACGTATTTGTCAAGTATAGTGTAATAAGGGCAATTTCACAATAATCAATATTGCAAATTACTATTATTTTTTTTTCTATTGTCTTATGTGTTGTTTGATCCAAATATGGCGTCTTAATCATAATATTAAGTTAATAAAATTATAGTAAAATGTGACCGACTGACGCTTAGGGTTGCGTAGAATTTTATTTATAACATTATAACCTTTAATCCCTCCGACGCGCGCGTCGACAGCAGCAACGCGAGATGCTCTTAATAGCGAGCGGCGCCTTTGTTGCATTTGAGCTAGCTGATGCTATCCGATTATATAAACAAACATTACACAGTACCCATATAAACAATCATTATAATTGTACCTCAGAAACTAATGAGGCTAAAAAGGTTTTGCGGTTTTATTAAAGTAAGGTATCATTTGTTAAATATTTGCTACCCATACATAATCTTAGCTTTACTAATGTCTACTTTTTCTTATGAACTACATATTTATTGTTTACGTTCTCATGTTTATATCATTTAAGCATTAGTTATAAGCTTGTGAATATTATTGTGTTAGTGTTACATTTAAGTACTCATCACTTACAATCTTCTCTGATAAGAACCAGTTATATCGATTTCCCATATCACACATCACTTAAAATTTATCATTATTTACGAGCTTTAGAATATAATTTAGTGTTACACTTAAGTAGTCTTAAAAATTTTGTCGATATCAAATTTGTAACTTAATATAATAAATGTTATGTGAATAAAGGCTTTTTATTTTTACTAAATTTATAAATTGGTAAAATATTCAATCATAATATGCTTTTTATTCCATAAATTTAGATCAAAGTGACAACCCTAGGGTTCAACGCAAGAGTAGGCAAATAACTCTGCGGGCGGCCTTAGATAATCTACTGTTTTCTGTCTACTGTGGCAGCATGTTAAATATCAAAAAAATTCAAAGAATACGTCACACAAAAATAAGAGAAACAACAAATGCCAAAGATGGACTACAACAAGCGTTGACTCTAAAATGGAAATGGACCGGAATTTTTTTAAGTTACTTTTTTATTTTTATTTGTTGGTTTATTATGTTAATAGAAACTTAACTTCCGTTTAGAAATAAAAGACTTTTCTATTTTATTTATTTTTATTAAACTATATCGAATTTCATTGTTTTAAACAAGGCGCCTATACCGAGCCTAAATATTTTTCAAAATCGGCTGAGGTCGTAAAAACTTAACAAAAACACAAAAGTACTTACACATATATTTTTTTGAGTTTTTTTAGCGTTATAAACTTGTGATTGACTGTGATCCCGCCTGATGGTAAGCAATGATGCAATGATTCGTTGATAGTAAAGCACACTAGTTTATAAAGAGCCTATTCACTCTAGCCATGAAGACACTCAAATTGTAATCAGACGGAAAGACTCCCACAGGCACATGGTTCCAGTGCTTCGATGATCGTCCACTGCTGGGCTGGGTCTCACATACAAATTGAGCGTAATCACCACGCTTGCTCAATGCGGGTTGGCGATTTCAGACTTATAAGTTCAGGTTTCCTCAAGATGTTTTCCTTCACCTTCAGTCATTGGTGTCCAAGATATACTTACTTAGAAAGTACATATAACTTTAAAAGTTACATTAGTACTTGCCTGCCTGGAATCAACCCGCGCACTCATGCTTGAGGCTGGTGTTTTTCCATAGGCCACCACGACATTGTGTGCATTCGATGTACGCGGTATCAAAGATAAGGATAAATTCACGTTAAAAAGCAACCACACAGTCTCTGTAGCTGGATGAGGAATAATATTTTCGCATTTTTAGCCCAGTTTTTGACAAAGGCAGCCTACATAAATAACATTAAGCTAAGAGAAAAAAGTTAGAAAGAAAGCTAAGTTAAATCCGTCGCTGGGACGCAACGGGGTCGGGAGCAAAAAAATTTAAGTGGGTGAAGTCGCGAGCAGAAACTAGTATATAATAAAACTAGCTTTCCACCCGCGACTTCGCCCGCGTGGAATTCGGTTATATCGCGCTCTTAAGATTGCTCATTTTCGGGGATTAATTATCGTATCATTTAGCTTCTAAGTTTTTGCAATATATTATCTTGTTTTAAACGACACACAGCGCCATCAATTACCGAACTGGATGAAGTTAACAATATTTTTGTTTTCTCTCGTGAATATCAAATTTTTCCGGGGTAAAAAGTAGGTACCCTATTATTTAATCCGGACTTTTAACTTTAGGTCAGCAAAATTTCAAAGCAATCGGTTCAGTAGTTATGACGTGGAAGTGGAACAAACAAACAAACAAATTTTCTTTCCGATTTATAGATAAGGATGGAGGTAACCACAACCTCTACTATAGTCAGCTACCCCAGGCCTTTTCAAACAGACCCAACTAATTAATAAAGTTAGCGGCAAAATTGTTACTAAAACTCCTTACTTACAGGTTTTTACGAATGAATTCGGTCCGGTTAAGGCGAACATCCAAATAAAACCACGTTTTATCGTAAATAAGACTACGAATGTAGAATGGACAGAAAAAAGTAAATACATACTTTACTGAAAATGTGATTTATTTAGAAGTAAAAGCCGGCCAAATGTGCTGGGGCCGGCCAAATGTGTGTGTGTGCGATATCGTGTGGTGAAATTCATGGAAAAATATGTAGTGGTACTTTGACTCAGCACACACTGCGTTGCGATTTTTTTATAGCATGTCCATGATGACAGCAGCGGTGGCCTGGTTTACTTCACCACCACTGGTTTCAAAACGTTGAACAAAAACATCAAAGGTCGGTTCTCGCCCTCCGAGTGTGTAGCTTGGGAAGAGCAGCGCCGTGTCCTCACAAATGAAGTATGAGGCAACCTGTCGCTGCCGGCAGTAGTGTGGAGGATGGTCGGTAGCGCAGTGTCGTGGGACGCGGTGGTGTCCTTCTGCGAGGACGTGATGTCGCAGAAGGAAGCTGCGGAACGGGAGAGGGAGATCTCAACTCCTTTCCCGGGCCGCAGAAGACGCACCGGGCTTCGAGGAAGGGCTAAGGATAACGCCCTCTTCCGCCCCCCATGAATGGGTCCAGGGGCGAGAGACATGGGAAAGCCCCCGCCCCCTATTCGATGGACCCCGAGGCGGAGGACGGTGGCTGGGAGTTTAGTGTCGTCTCCCGACCAGGGCGTCTCCTGCGGCGGGCGTAGTATACCTTATGTTTGTATTTAGACTTTCCGCACAAAGGTACTAAGGCGGACTTAATGGCTTAGGCATTCTCTATCTTGTGGTGAAGAGATAAGATGGCAGGTGGTTCTTCTTTTTGGTGGTACTTTTCTATCATTTCTCTAGTACCTTTTGTTTTACTTTTTATTTTGCTAATCGATATTTCATCATGTACTGAATTCATGGTTAAAATTGTTCGATGAAACCGGTATAACATTGGTTGAAATATGTATAGTATAGAAAAGAAATTGTGAGGAACATGTTTATCAAACACTTCTCGCTTTTACTTCAAACTCTCAGTTTTTTTTTCCTTCTAATCTGACAGCAACGCAGTCGTTACTCACACTCAACACATTTTCCCTTTTTATTTAATTCCTTCATGCCGAAATCACCAGCACATTCGAAATCCACGTTGGCACAATAGACTGTAGTAAATAATAAAAGGTTTCACAAAAGATATATGAGAACTAGAAATAACATTAGGTTGTAATCTTGGCGATCACGCACAGATCCTATTGTGACTGTAGGGATGCCCTGTTCGTAATCCCGTCCGTCATGCGAAATTCAAAGGTCTGATCACCACGGAGTATCGAGAACATGGAGCGACATTAACTACGTACGTCAATCGTAGTTCTAATGTGAATTTTTATATATATGAAACAATGTTTCTATAGCAGCAAGTCTTTTATAGAATACTCTTTATTATGAACTCCAAATAAATTACAGAACATGAATATGAAGATTTTACAAAGGGTGGCACAATGAGCTGTCTTATCACTAAGAGCAATAGTTTACAGGCAACCTTTGGATGAAATACTAAGGGTAGAATTCAAAGGTTTGGAAAAGTACTCGTATCTACTACGTACGTACCTAGTTGTAATTGTATTTCGTGGGTTAAGAACTAGAGTAGCATAAGAGCAAAATGAGAACTTCTCTAGAGTGCGGAAAAACATCTCAAATTTACCTACCATCATTCTCCTGCCCTTATCCCAATTTATTTGGGGTCGGCGCAACATGTCTTTTTCTTCCATACATCCCTATCAGAAGCCATCTCGGCAGTCACCCCCTTCTTAGCCATATCATCCTTCACACATTCCATCCATCATTTCTTTGGTCTTCCCCTACTCTTATAGCCATCAACATTCATAATTAAAACTCTCCTCACGACATTCTCCTCATTTCTTCGTAACACATGCCCGTACCATGACAACCGATTTCCACACAACTTTTCAGCTACCGGTGCCACTTTCAGACTTCCTCTTATGTACTCATTTCTTATTCTATCCATTCGTGTAACACCACACATCCCTCTTAGCATTCTCATCTCGGCTGCATGCAATTGCATTTCATCTCAAATTTACCTACCGTCATCAACTTATAGCTCTTTTATGGCAAAATCTATAGTAGTTATAAAATATATCTGTTTTACTAATAATAAAGCCTTATTTATTTTTTTAACACTTCCGTCCTATCACCGTCAAACTTTTTCACATTTCCTGTGCGTGTATTTGCTCCAATCATTATTTACTCCATATTTCTAATGTCATTTATCAAAGTGATCAATTTGTTTTAAGATGTTTTTGTAAATAAGTAAATAATAGGTAATATAATTAAGACCTTATATTAAAAGATTTCCTAAAACGAATCTATAGAAATGTACTGATTCATTTTTAATTTTATTTTTGTAATAATTTGATGTATCGATTAGAACTTATTAATGATTCGCATTTCATCTGGTAACATTGTTGAAAAGTGAAAGTAAAGAAAGTCAGTATTATTTCATTAAATATTATCTTTTTTTATTCTGACGAATCCAGAATTAGTAATAAATGATTGAAAACAAAAAAATAAATGAAAATTATTGACAAATAACTCATTTGTGTACAGTTCAGGCCCAATTTCGCCCGTCTCCTTTACACCGCTGCGGCATACTGTAATAACAGTAAACAGATGATTTTTTTGATATTATAAATTAGTGCTTGACCGCGATCCCGCCTGATGCTAAGCAGTGATGCAATCGTTGATGGTAATGTGCACTAGTTTATTAAGAGCCTTGAAGAGCTATTGTGTTCCTTCTCCAGAATTAGCTTACTGACACATTATATGAGTTCATATAATTTGCTTTTTATAATGCATAGATATGTGAGCTGTCACGCCCTTTATGCCAGGGGCTTTTATTTAGGTTTGTAATAAGTTTTTACTTTTTACATTTCAGTGATATTTTATTTTTTGTTTTGCTTTTTTGGTATTTTGGCGTGGCTAGCTGCCATATTTGTACATTTCTATTATTTTTTCTCTTGTATTACTATACCTACATAGTATTGTATAAACTATTGTGTTTTTTCTAAATGAACAGACAGCTGTGCTGCTGGGCAGTTTCTTCCGCCACTTCTTCTTCCCCGCGAAAGCACTTAGGAAGTATCGATGGGTGGGCGTTTTGGGGGACTGTCTTATGTCATATTGACGTTCAAAAAGTGTTGATTCTCAGCCTAGTTTGAATAAATGACTTTTGATTTTGATATTTTAATAGAGACTGTGTTTGCAGCTTTGAGTGCATGTGTAAGATATTTAATTTTAATATAATTATAGTATTAGCATAATGTTTAGAAAATCTATTAAAATAAATATTAGTTCTAATCCTTTAGAGAATGGAGAAGCGATGTAGCCAGCTTGTACTTATCGCACAGCTTATAGAGGCATCCTCTTCTGAAAGTCATCTTCCACGCTGGCCAAGTGTTGTGTCGGTTTGAAATGACGATTCATCTTCTTTATCACAGGTCTCTGGACTAATACTAGCCTCATTAATTTTGAGACACACTTAGTTCAATTCCCTCGAGGAACAAATATTTATATGGCCTACAAGTATTTGTTCCGAGTCTGGCTGTTTATGTGAGTTTCAATGTTTATAAACGCACTCACGATACAGGAGTAACTCTTAGTGTTTTTTTTAAAATGACTAGTGCTTGACCGCAATCCCGCCTGATGGTAAGCAGTGATGCATTCGTTGATGGTAAAGCGCGCTAGTTTATTAAGAGCCTATTCACTCTAGCCTTGAAGATACTATATTGTAATCAGACGGAAACAACGCTGCTGGCAAATTGTTCCAGTCCCTTGATGTACGCGATATAAAAGAAGAGACGAAATACGACGGGTCTTCCGATGATGGAACGGAAATGGGGGAATCAAATTATGCAATTCCCTAGATAATATAGTGTGGGGCAACGTCTTCTAAATAAATAAAAATATCTAACTTTTCAAGCATATGAAGGAACGATGCCCTACCTTTCCTTATTAGATTACTGACAAAGGTCGAAGCCGCTCAAGTGCTGCCGATGCCAGTCGAAGTGTTGTGTTTCACAATGGTCGACGGTAAGAACATATTTTTTAATTATTTTCTCTATTCCATTGGCGGGTTGTTCATTTTCACGTTCTTAAATATTCTTTGACGGAAACGACTTGTCATAAAAATCTTCCAATAGATTTAGAATATCATCTATGTTCGTGATCTATGTTGTTGCGCGAAAATGATCTCGACGCAAACCTATTTTTCAAAGAGACATGAAGTTTAGAACTAGCTCGCTAAAAATGTAGAGGGAACTTTTGAATTTGGAACATTCCTATTATTAGTAATAAATAATCATATTTTTTAAATAAATTATAACTGGCCAGTTTCTCATACATAATAAATTTTTGTTGCAATACTTTCTTTATTCATTACGCCTGTAACCCTCTGACGGTTAGACAGAGGTATGACCTTTACTGTTTTCATACGTTGCTACTTGTATAAGCCCCATGTAAAAGGGGGCTAGCCAATAGAGTACAAAATTTTTTATTATACCATGTTCTTTTTTTTTCAAAAGTTCCACATTTTTTATGCTACCTCTTGCGATTCTTAAACACTAGGATTTAAATGTGTAATATTTTATAGTCGTAGGTAAGGATACACACATAATTTTCTCTGGTAGAAAAGCCAGACGGGCGCCTCCTTTCTTTCTTTTATCTTGTTCTGGATGAGAAAATTATCAAATAACCTCTCCAGCTCTGGGCGGAGGGCGGGAAGTTTTTACTGACCCACCCGTGTTTCTTCACTTGCCTTTGCACCAGGGCCACGGTTTCTCTTTTAACCCTGACCCAGGAGTCATTGGTCTTCATAGACCCCGTCAGGATCTGCTGACATCTCTTTGAAGCGCGTGTGAAAGACAACGCACCGTCCATCCGGGTCTGGTCCTTACCGGCGAGCTGATACTTTGAGCTTGATACTGAAAGTATCAAACGCTCAGGAGGAGGAGTTATCGTCCCCGATGGGAACCTATGTTTTTTTTTTAAACATTTATTGCCTTACACTAGAAATTACTCCTGTATCGTGGGTGCGTTTGCAAACATTAAAACTGACATACACAAACAGCCAGACCCGGAACAACTACCTTTAGCCCATACAAATATTTGTTCCAAGTTTTAAGGGTTCCATTACACCTTGGAACAAATATTTAAGAAATATTCAATTCCTTCGATGTTCTTCTTCTTCTTCAGCCTATACATAGATGTCCACTGCTGAACAAAGGCCTCCCCCAGGGCTTTCCACGCTGACCGGTCTTGTGCTGTCCGCATCCATCGGCTTCCCGCGACCTTCACCAGGTCATCGGTCCACCTTGTTGGGGGCCTCCCTACGCTGCGTCTTCCAGTATGTGGCCGCCACTCCAGAGCCTTACTGCCCCATCGGCCATCGGTTCTACAAGCAATGTGCCCTGCCCATTGCCACTTAAGTTTAGCGGTGACTTTGGTTCTTCTCCTCATTTCTGATTCGATCACGCAGAGAAACTCCGAGCATAGCTCTTTCCATTACCCTTTGTGTGACTCTGAACCTTCGTATGAGTATATGTATTCCTTCGATCTAATCGACACAATTAGGTCGAGGGATTCCACTAATTTGATTAAGCATCGGAACTGGTCACTGACATCATATCTGATTTTGTAAGTCTCTCAGCAGTTAATGCTAATAATGACAAAGCATCCATTTTCATTTTTACAGTTGTAGATCCAGGGGTTGTAAAAACAGGCGCTTATAAGTACGAAGATGGTACTCGCTATGTTGGCGAGTGGAATGCTAAGGGCCAGAAGCATGGTATGGGACATCTGGTACTACCCGATGGTACCAGATACGATGGTTCCTTGATTGGTGGCCTTTGCTCTGGACTTGGCGTCATGGCGTTTCCTGATGGTGCAAAGTAAGTTTGATATTTTTTGATATAGTTAATTCCAGAAAAGATTGAGGTTCTACGTACATGTGGTTAGTTTCATTCCATGTGAGTACACCGTACTTACAGGACACTACTAACTTTATTTTTCTGTGGTTTCTGGGTTATTTTAATGTATTTATTCTTTAACTAGCTTTCCGACCGCGGCTTCGCCCGTGTGATGTTCGGTTCTATCGCGATTTTCAGATTTGCCTCGGGAACATCAAATTTTTCCGGGATAAAAGGTAGTCTTTGTCCTTTTCTCAGGGTCTAAAGATTGTCTGTGCCAAATTTCATCAAAATCGGTTGAGAGGTTTAAGCGGGAAAGCGTAAAAAACAGACAGACAGACAGAATTACTTTCGCATTTATAATATTAGTATGAATAAGTATGCGTAGCTCGCCTGGTTGTCCATATTATCAAATTTGTTTTTTTTTTCTTTTTAATAAAACTTTGCTCCACACTAGGAATTTCTCCTGAATCGTAGGAGCGTTTACAAACATATCTATAATCACACATATAGAAACAGCCATACCCGGAACAACTACTTGTAGGTCATTCAAATATTTGTTCCGTGCGGGAATCGAACCCGCGACACGCAACGCAATAGCCACTACGCCAACCGTGCCGTTATTAATTTAATTAACTTTGCTTCAGTAGTAAATGCGTCCAATAATAAGCTTTTCATTGAGATCGTCTGCGTTCAGGCTAACTGAACTTTACGATCTCATCGCAAAATCGGTTTGTGTCAATCGGCTTGAATTTCAAAAGGCTTATGGACACCGACCGATTTGCTTCACGCCTCGATGAATATCTAAAGTGTTATTTATTAATCAATAATTGAAACACATAGCTCTTCGAGTCGCCTGTCGAGCCACCGGTCATCGCGGAGATCCTTGGGGGAGGCCTATGTCCAGCAGTGGACATCTTTCAGCTGAAATGATGATGATGATGATATGTATTTGTACGGCGTAGGGGTAAAAACATGAAATTGGTCCTTTCTGCAATCATTTTGCATGCTTTGTGTGTGCAATACTCACTGTTCTGACGTATAAAATATGACCTCTGAACTTTGAACTCTGAACCAAGTTACATAATCTATAAAATATTCTTTCAAACATTGACGGAGCTATCTTCAGTCTGAGTATTTTTAGTCTTGTTATTTCAGCTCAAAACACTGTATAACTTCAAAGGTAGTTGTTTGCTTACGGATTTGAGATCAATATTGTCCCAATTTCTGAAGATTAACGGAGCTTTGTCTGGCCTCCCCTGTTTTGTTTTGTAAGATTTTCCACAAAAAGTCTCTCAACGCATTGGATCAGAAAGGATTTTACAATCTTGAAATTATGTATATTAAATCGTGTAAAATGTTTTTAAAATCTATATTACTAGTAGGCGTGAAGTACGAGCAACCCGCTTGTTCTACACAGAGCAATGTAGAACAAATGCTGGGGAGAGGGCTCCTCTTCGCCGATTATTAGAAATTTACAATTCACATTTTGCAAATCTAGATATTTTCGCTCTTAACCAGAGCAAATTTAGAAAAATGGCTACTAATTTACTTTCCGGTAATCCTTAACTATTACTGCTTCTTGCTGATATTTGGTGTGACGTGATTGTGCCCACAGACCATATCTGGACGGGGCACGCTATCTTAAATTGGTTTGTGTGATTTTTAGGGTTTAGTTTTAGTTTTATCATTATGTTTATCATTCGTTACTTTCTCACTGTCCCCTTCTGTATGCGTCCGTTTCCTTATGTCTAGAACAATCAATATGATTCCGTGGACATTGGTGTGGGTTATATGTTTGTTTACTATGTATTATACCTTAGCCGACTATTAATATTGTAACATATAACTGCTTTTTGTCCCAAATAAATAAAATATTAAAGTACTAGCAACCAAGCACAGCAGCTTGACAGCTAACGTCATCCGTGGCACTTGATCGTGGCCGAAAGTAATCGATCGGTTCCGTTCGGCTGTCGTCATATCCTAGCGAAACAAATTTTAAAAAATTAAGATGTCAACACAGTAGGAATGTATGTAACAACATAATGTGTTTGACTAGGAGCACAAATGAATATGTTCATAAGTAACTACAGAGCCGCCACGTCGAGCTGGACGCGATCGACTGTCACCACATCCTTTCGTATCTTTCCCAATCCGAGGCGATGTGATCGGTTTGGTGGAAATTATCCATTGATCAGAACGTATTTTTGCCAATTTGTAAGCAATCTTGTAAATAAGTATTTTGTTTGAATACATTATTGTAATGATGTTTCTAATTCGATTATACACCAATCGTATTTTGTTCAAAATCCCTACCAGTTTAAAGCCATAAATAAAAAAATATCATAAAATTCGGTATCGGCAATTTCGGATTTCAAAAAAGACGTAATTTTCGTGATCATCACCCCCGAAAACCGGCGTCGCGACACCAAAGCCAAAGTACCATGAAATTTGATGTCGGACATCTTGGATTTCAAAAATGACATTATTTTTATAATCAACGCCCCCGAAAACACCTGTCGCGACACCCAATGTTAAAAAATATATATTTTGTTTTGATGAGTTCCAATTTAATTATTTATTTTAAACTAGTTTGCTCATAAAAATACTAATTTGATATGTAGGTAAAGTTTCAGATTGATAGTTGTTTGATGACACGAGCAATATAATTTAGGTATAAATCATTAAGGATTAGAATGATCTATATTGAAAGCTAGAACTTTACGATCACAATGCAGGGATTTTCTTATCGCAAATCGTTTTGGCGAACGGAGTAATAAAACGTGAGATTTACAAGACTTTCTAACTTCAATAAATCAATTCAAATATTTACTCCAAAAGTCGACTGAGATTTCCAACACCTGTGAGCACACTCATTGCTAAAAAGAAAAAAATAAATTATCGAGTTCATCGTTAAAGTTTCCAAAGTAAATATATAAACGTATAAATGTATTCTACTATAGATAAAAGAATAATAATAAATAAATAAAATATTAGACATTAATAGGTAGGCTTTATCAGCGATCGATGGGCTACTAAAGAAAACCCTGTCCGATCCGTGAAGGTATTGTGAGGTATCGATTACTGAATCTACAGCCTACAAAGCCGGCCTAAACTTAAAAATATCCCCCTAAAAAAATTAATATTATTTTGCAAAAGGTGATAAATTAACACATGTGCGGTAGGCAATACACGTGCGGCCGAAAGGAGTAAGTAAGAGTCATAATAATACCGTCAAAAATGGTATTGTTACTTATTAAAAGTTACCAAATTTTGGGATAGTAGGAATTAATTTGCTGGAAAAAAAGATTATTTAAAAATCATTAGTATTGTTACTATGATGATTATGTAAGCATATTTTATTTGGCCATGTGTTCACCTAACCTTTAATATCCTTATGGGTCGGACGGGGTTTTATTTATATATTGTATAGACTTTCATGATCCTGAATCCAGTTCAGTTCAGCCAACCAAACCCCAAAAACTCATTGTACGCCAACCAGGATTAGGTCCCCAGTTTTCCAAGAAATATTAAAAAAAAAACTATAAATAAATAAAGGTACATTGCAGAATATTCTAAAGATTTTACAGTAAAATAGATTTTACAATATAAAAGTAAAATTACTGTAAAAGTTGTAGAAGATTTTGCAATGTACCTTTATTTATTTTTGCAGTTTCTTTTTAGGTATGTTTCTCGGAAAACTTTTAAGAAAAAGGTATACATATATACCATTGTTACAAGACCGCATATTAGACAAGGCCCAACTATTAGGTAACTCATAGCTGCTTTTTTATCCCATATTAAAATTAAATAATATTTATTTTAATTTTGTGCTGTCGAGGGTGTGAATGGGATAATAATCCTGTTCCACTGTAAGTAAGTGATGCCGACGCTAATGAAATGTACACTTTATTTAAATTTTAGGTTTAACAGGATTATTTTCGCAATGGCTAGGTGCTGGCTTTACGCTAAAGATTATGTAACTTAAAATACACTCATAATCATAATCATCATCTCAGCGTATTATCCCGGCTGCATCCGCGGCTTTTGCGTTGGAGCCCAGGGTCCGCTTTCCTACTAATACGCCTCCATTTCGCACGATCTCTGGCATCCCGTGGTGTGAGATTGTTGGCACGCATGTCATCTCTTACAACGTCAAGCCAGCAGTTCTTTGGTCGACCTCGCTTGTTCCGGCCCGGCGGAGGCGCTATGGCACGACATTTGTTACCCACGTAACTTGCCGGTTTTCGTAAGACGTGACCATACCTGCGTAGGCTCAACTCTCTTGCAGTTTGTCTGCTATGTTACGGACAGTTGCTATGTAACTTAAACTACACTAATTGGAGTATATATGGATCGTAGCTAATGACGTTAACATTATTTTAAAAGTGGGAACCAATAAAAGTACTTTTTATGTAAAACTAACTGACTCGGCGAACTTAGTAGGTACTACCTGAGAATCAATAAAAAACTTATATATGAGTAAATGGGTTCGTGTGTTATATTATGGTAAATTGCCTCTAATTGAGAAGAAGCCTGTGTCCTTATAGTGCGAAAATTATAGCAACCTATGATTTCTCCATTGTTGGTATACATTATCATCATAATACTTATGTTTGAAGGTGATTTTATAGCGTAAATCGTTTGAAAATCAATCGCCCAGGACCCTCATTTTTATATAGCTATTGAAATCCTTCACCCACCGCTCAAGCTCCAATTCAAAACTAACGCCGCAGTGCGGTATGATCTGGAGCAGCAGCTTGACGTGAACCTGAGGAAAAACAACATTACAGAAGTCATGCGAGGAAAGAATAGAAAATTGTTCCTAAACTATAGCGTAATAATAAAAAGTTAAAAAACTAAAACCCAACTACGACAAAAAACGACGCTGAAAAAGTATAAAACAAGATTTTCAGAATACTGAACTGAACAAAGTTGCTAATATAGTTGCAAGTAAATGGACACAGTAGACTCTACCAAGATGCCTTCGTTGTAAATTGACAATAATGTCTTACGATACTATTCTGAAGTATGCAATATTCACAGATTTTCATGTTTGGAAAACCGCAGTCACACGTTATGAAAGTGCTACGGTAGGTATATGTAACGTGTGACTACGCCTTTCCAAACATGAAAATTTATCTCTAAATAGTGAATATTGCATACTTCAGAATAGTATCGTAAGACATTATTGTCAATTTACAACGAAGGCATCTTGGTAGAGTCTACTGTGTCCATTTACTTGCAACTATATTAGCAACTTTGTTCAGTATTCTGAAAATCTTGTTTTATACTTTTTCAGCGTCGTTTTTTGTCGTAATTGGGTTTTAGTTTTTTAACTTTTTATTATTTGTACTATTTTGGTGTTAAAGTGTATTTGTGGCGCATAATATTAATAAAAGTTAAATTGACGAACTAAAAACTAGGTAGTTAACATACGACATCTCTTTTGACTTATGTATCGGCGTATAGTAATATGTAGAGATGTCCTATTTTACTATTTCGTAGCGCTAGAAGCGTAGCGCTATAGCAACGGTTTCACCGTATTAAGCTCCCGGTTTTTCGTAGTAGCGACGCACATTTGCGTCGATGGCACCGAATGGGTCATGAATTAGTGGATGAGGCCGTTAGTATAAATAGATTGAATGTTTTTCTAACGGTGGTAGGCCATAACATCGGCTGCCGGCAGAAGTTACCACCCACCAGACAAAGTCTTGCCTCCAAGCGATTCGTCGTGTTCCAGCATGATGTCTGGTGAAGCCGTACGGAGGACGCGTCTGAGCACTTTGTGTTGCGTTGTGTGGCGAGTACGATGCGCCAAATGTTGTTGTGTCGGGAGTTTGGTCGTGGAGAGTCTCCAGATCAATCTCCCTCTGGCGCAGCATGGTTGGTCGTGTTGCTCTTGGATTTAACATTGCATCACCTGGCTCAACTGCTGTCATCCTTGCTATTCCTAAGTTTTTTAAGTGAATAGGCTAAATAAACTAGTGCGCAGGCATCAAGGATTGCGTCACTGCTTACCATCAGGCGGGATTGCAGTCAAGCGCTAGTTTATAATTATTTTAAAAAAAAAAAACTTATATTAAGAGGACCTGGGAAGATTTCTTAATCTATCTAATTCTGCTAACGATCGACTGTCATGTGGATTTTTAAGTAATTTATTATGATCCAAGCCACTTATAAATAATCCCTCTATGGTTTTAACTCTACTGAGAGCGACATAGGCCTGTCCTTTAGCAAACAATGACTTTCCTAGATCTGTAACTTTTTTATCTAGAATACAACCTTGTAATTTATGTACAGTCAAGACCAAAAGTCGAGTTGCAATCTCACAAAACTATGGCCAAGCAATACTAGTTGTAGTTACGACCTTCTTCTATAATAAAGTTTGATACACGCTCATACACTTGCTGCCCGCTTATGATTGTTAGGTACTACTTATTAATTTCAACGTCTACAGTAAGTGTTTCAATGGCGTAACGGTTTTCGCCTTGATAGGCGTTCAAGGTGGTTCGAGTTCGAATCTAATAACTTACAAAAATATTTTTTAAATGTTTATTGGTGAGTTATGAATGCTTACAACAAAAATATCTAAAAATATCGATCTGCAACTTAAAGATGATACTTTCTTTTAAGATTTTTTCTATATTAGAGTCATTATAAAAAGATGACGGTAGACTTAAAAGAATCTGAATCACTACTTCACAAAAATATTCCGCTACCTACAATAACTATTATTAGCTACAATAACTCAAATAATATTACTTAGCTGTTGTTGGTTGGTGAACATATAGTTACCAGTTTGTGTTATTAGTTTTACTTTTTTAATCAATATGCAGGCATATGCAGCAATATATCTCAAATATCATATGAAACCGGCTTTTGTGTAAGTTGTTTTTATTATTATTTATGTAAGGTGCAAACCAATCGCTTGTAGCAAGTGCGTAATAAAATTGTTATTGTTTTAGATAAATACTGTAAGCCGTTGGAGGTCAAGGTCAAGAGGTTGGAGGACGAAGGTAGCTGTCGAGACAAGTGAAACGAAACGACAATATTTACCGTTGAATAAACTTTTAAATCGTGTGAAGAAGATAGGTTGCATTTGTGGTTTAAAAATAAATTGGCGAGGCTGGTGGAGTGTTATCGAGCTAAACAAAAAAAAAACTATTTATAACAAAAACAGTGCAGAAGTGTCCTACAGAGTGTTTTAAATATATACCAATAAATATCTTAATAACGGACTCTAAACCATCTCTAAAGTAATTTAGCTAAGTGACAGTAATATGTTCGGTTAGCTTAATGGCTAACAGATGTCGCCTTTTGCAATTTCAATACAAATTACTTTTGGTAAATTATAAAAACAATAATTTCGGAATTCGATAAGAAATAAGTTCGTTTACTTTTGAACTAAGAAAGCGCTTGAAGATTATAATCTCATGCCTTCAAACTCCGAAAAAAGGCATTGCAGGATGGCAGCACTAGTACTATGCTATACACGCAAAAAAAAATATAAATGTAATAAGCACTATTATGTGTTCTAAGTATAGATTATTTTATGATTGCAATAATATTCAGGTTAAGCTTCAATCCTCTTTTCTTTAAGAAAATGAATAATTAAGCTATAACCTCTTTAATCATAATATACATATAATATTATAATTTTCATATCTAACAACCAAAAATGTTTTTTGTATTTTTTACCATAACAATATCATAAGTTTGTCAAGGATTACTTTTATATAAAATATTACAATGCTGCCGTTTCAACGTTTGTTTCATTTGTTAGTATAAGTATATCTATACCGAATAATATATAACTTTATAATATATTGCATTATAATATGCTTATTGTTTTATTTTTATATATTTTTATTATATTACCCCTATAGTAAACTAAAACATATAATAAAACCTTTTTTTGGGATAAATATTCAATAAATTTTCCTATTTGTTTAAATATTATTTGCAAACATTTTTACTTTAAAATACAAATCAATTATCATAATTTTAAATTATATGAAACAACAAAAAGATATATATCTATGCCTATAATAAGGATCGAACCCACAATCGCTCGCTTTTGATAGCACCATTGTTAAGTGCGGCCGCTAACTCAACTTCAAATGAAGTAACGAAATTTTGCATTACTTTAAAGAAAGACCAAGACTGCGATAAAAAAATAATGCGGTAGTGTGCGTGGCCGGTTTAGCGCAGGCGACAGTAGTCTTTAAGGTGGAAATGGACTTCTACAGCTGATAGTACAGTACAACCCCAAGAAAGAATCAGCGGGAGCATTTTACGCTGAATTTGCCCAGAACCCCTCAAGCCGTCAAATTCAGTGAGGCAAGGCTCGATTTTGATAAGTCCGTTAGTATCTGCTTTTATGGATGCGTCGTCAAATTGTATGAGAACAGCGCTTGGCTGTTCTCCTGTTCCAACTGATCGCGCCGAAGAGCAGGCCATTCGAAGGCCTTCACCACTCCCATCGCTCCGTTTACCAAACCCTGGTTTACATTCAAATTTCTACGAAGCATTACTGGGGATTATGTACAAACATAAAGTACTCGTGAAGCTCTTTCAGATGATACCAAATACGGTATATATTTTTTTAATTTTGTATTAACATAGAACTTTTTGTCCGCTAGAGGGCGTAATACTAAATTTGGTGACAAGCTTTATAGCTCATAACCAACAGAATATCAAGGCCCTTCTAATGGTTCTGCAGTGGTCTTATTCTGATAAGTAGTAAAGAAGCTATCTATGAACGAAAAGATGTGAATTAGATGCAATCAGCCCATGAATACAGGTAAAGTCACAAGCAAATGCTAGTAATATATATATATTTAAAATGTACAAGTTAAGCCCTTTCAAATGATACCAAACACGGCATATTTATCTTAACTTTATTTTTTTACTCTGTATATTTTGTCCGCTAGAGGGCGCCACGTTAGATTTTGTAAAACTCCATATAGCCTATAACCAGCAGACAATTAAGACGCTTCTAATGATATATCATTTATCGAATTCGAATAAGTAGTTTAGAAGTTACGAGGGAACAGATGAACATACATACATACATACATACATACATACATACATACATACATAGCCTGTCAAAATCATAACCCTCCTTTTGCTTTGCCGTAGTCGGGTAAAAATAGCCGAAATCTTAATTAATAGAAATAAATTAGTATAATGATACTATGCTTAGTAGATATTATGTATATTTATGTTTAGCATAGGGAAATAGACTTAACAAATAATTAATTGTAAGTAATAGTTAAGAAAATAAAATTATGTTATTAAGTATATAATTATAGTGTGTTGTAGTGCGTATAATAAGTTAGTTAAGGAAATTAAGTAATAAATAAATATAAGTTCATAATTATTTCCCCAAACGACAAATAAGTAGAAAGTTCAACAATAAAATGGGAGTCCCACCCATTAGACTAGACTTAAAGACGATGAATGACAGAAAGATAAAATAGGTATGCGGAATAAAAGTGCGAGAGGAATAATAACGAGAACTGGTATGAAAGGGTATAGTTACAAAAAAGGCTCCAATAATGTTGGAGGTAGCTAGAAAAAAAAAAAATAATAATAATCAAAACTAACTGAAGGCTTGTTCAGCAAAGCCGGTGACTTATCATCGGTTAAAATGACGTATTTCCAATAAAAATCATTTCACATCCGATAAGGATGTCTTGACCATTCCTACGTTCAGTCTGCGATTGAAAAAAAAAGTTCGGACTGTAGCAAAAGTGATTGAAAATAAATAATGTCACTTAATGTGAAAAAGTCGCAGGAAGTCGATGGATGCGAACAGCACAAGACCGGTCATCGTGGAAAGCCTTGGGGGAGGCCTTTGTTCAGCAGTGAACCTCTATAGGCGGAAGAAGAAGAATAAATATAGTTTAAAAAACTAAAAAAAAGCGCGAGGCGCTTTGTGCTATAATTTTTGTATATTAAGCGCCTCACGCTTTTTTTTAAATTATTTTTAACTTTTTAGTTTGATATTTTTTAAAAGCATGTTTTTTTAGTTTTTTAACTATATTTATTTTCAACTTTTTAGTTCGACATCCTTTTTTAACCCTAGATTACTAACCTTCGTCGAAACGACGACGAGGACTTAAAAAAAGTGGTGTAAATTTTGATTGCGTCGTCGTACGCATTTCAAATTCCAGCTAATCTCAGTCGACCTGCAACTCTTACGGTGCATGGATGTGATTTTGTCTAATAGCCCTGTGCTCGCCGTTCCAGCCACCATGAGTCGTCGAATCGACGAAGGTTAGTAT